>CM075343.1:70609260-71205654 GCA_037788925.1 Mytilus galloprovincialis | reverse complement strand
TTTATAACCGCTATATCATACATGTGCATGTCCTAAGTCAGTAACCTGTAGCCCAGTTTTTTCAAGAATAACAACTATACACACCTACTTTATTGATATCCCTTATGTATCATTAGCAGATCTCATAATATTGTTGCCGTAAAAAACATTGCTTTCAGATACGCCTTACGTCAAAATTGTTCTAAATAAACGTTTACTCCGCTTTGAAAAGGAAAGTTTGTTTTTGCTCTCTCCCTGTCGTTACCAAAATCAGAAAATAAATAGTAAAATCAAAATATGATACTGGCTAACTTATAGATAATGAAGATATAAGACGATGTGGTATGAGTGCCATTTAGACAACTAGCCATCCAAGTCACAATTTGTAAAAAGTTAACCATTAAATGTCAAAGTATGGCCCGCAATACAGATTTCTGGCTCACATCAAACAGCATGATACAAAGGGCCCCTCAAATAACCAATGTTAAACCATTCAAACACAAAAACCAAAGGTCTATTCTTTATACGAAACGAGAAACAACAAACTTTTATGAAAAACTTTTGACTCTCTCTATATATGACTATAGGTGAAAATTGTTGTTCGCGCATTTTTCTTACTATGGATTCGTCACTGCTTTGCTGAAAGGCAGACATAAGCATGGAAGGACATCGTTGTACGATTGTGGGTCCCGACTAAGATGAGCATAACAATAATCTCATCTAGTTTGTTGATTCATTATTTCGGAATATTTAAAATATAAGAGAATCATAAGGGGTTATAAAGAAGAAGGACGAAAGATACCAGAGGGACCGTCAAACTCAAAATCGAAAATAAACTGACAACGCCTGGCTAAAAATGAAAGAAGGAAAACAGACTAACAATAAAACACATGACACAACATAGAAAACTAAAGAATTAGCAACACAAAACCCTTCCAAAAACTAGGGGTGATCTCATGTGCTGCGGAAGGTTAAGCAGATCCTGCTCCACATGTAGCAGCCGTCGTTTTGCTTATGTTATAACAAATCCGGTAAATAGTAAAATTCGGTAGGTCACATTTGTGAAATGGAAAGGGGTTGTAGTTACGACGTACGGAACATATCCGATATAATTTTTGAAACGGTTATTCCATACCGGTCAAGTGTATGCAAAACTGTAAACATGAACTTGAACTATTGTAAAATTATATCCGCGTTTTTACGAGTTAGGAACAAATAAGACAGATATATAGGATACAAATACGTTTTTGATTCAAAAATAAGTTAAGATATAAAGAATTTTCTTTTAAACTTTTAAACTCTTTCAACAAAACAGTGACGAAGGAATAAATTGAAAAGTGTGCTCAAGCCAACTTCTGAAAGTGACGCGAATACAAAAACAGCAAAAAAAAAAAAAAAAAAAAACATCCAGTCTTATTTAGTGAGCCAAATATCGTTAACTTTTATGAGATCTTAGATTATATAATTGGTTGATATGACAATGATTAGAATAAATCCGCAAAAACCTGTGAAATCAAACATCACAGATATAAAACAAAACTGACCAAACGATGTGGGATATGGTCTTTGTTTACAACTGACATAATCAAATGTTAGACTTGATCTTTCAATACGGTTTTCCCTTTGGCTCTTGCGCTAATAAAACATATTCGACTTCGTTGCAAGTTTGGACGTATTCTATAATCGAAAACTAAATAGATTGATTTCCGACCTAAAACCATCAACTATGAGTCTTTTTACTAAAGTGTGCTCAATCGAACGTCTGAAAGTGATGTGGACAAATAACACACATCCAGTCTTATTTAGTGAGCCAAAAATCGTTAACTTTTATGAGATCTTAGATTATATAATTGGTTTTAATGACAACGAATAGAATCAATCCGCAAAAACTGTGAAATCATACATCACAGATATCAAACAAAACTGACAAAACGATGTGGGATATGGTCTTTTTTTACAGCTGACATAATCAAATGTTAGACTTGCTCTTTCAATACGGTTTCTCCCTTGGAATTAATAAATTATATTCGACTTATTTGTAAGTTTTGAAGTATACTATGATTGTCAAGCTTTATAGATTGTTTTCCGACTTGAAAACATATTTTTTTGTCTATTTTACTATCATACTTTTTAAACATTTGTTTCGAAACGAAGTTCAAACTTTTGATAATGACTTCAAAGAACGAAGCATGTTGTATGTAAACTATTTTATTATCAAATCCTATCTGATATTATTCCCTCTGTGTTGTGTTGTGTTGGAGAATCATCTGCAAAAGACGCATGAATTGACATGAAAATGAATATAATTCATAAATTATAATAATCGATAACATTAAGTAGTGATCGATACTAAGTTTACATTAACAATCATATTTAATAAGCTGAATGAATAGTGAATTAAACGGTGTAGCTATGCAATTTCTACATACAATTATCTAATAATACATTTTAATCATGGTAGACGTTTTAGATATTTGCCAGTAATTTCGAATTTAATATGTTATTTTCCCCCTTTAAGAGGTTGCAATAGTAATAAAAGAGAAGCGAAAATGATGTCTCATTATTTTTATCAGAAAATCGCAGTATCTCCTAAGAGTCTCGAACTCAGAACTGTTGTGCTATAAGTCAGCTGTAACATAACAAGCGAAATAAGTGCTAATATATCTCAAAGTCGTAGATTGGCTAAAACAAGAAAAAAAAAATTCAATATAAACGAACTATTTGAAATAAAGTATCCCGTTTTAAAAAAGAGGAAAAAAGTTTCCATCGACGATTGATGCTATGGTCTGACGATTAAAGGTATTGATAAACTGCTGAATAACTTAAATATGATTACAGTTTAAATTGTCAGTTACGTAAATGTATGATTGCTTACCTTCAGAAACCGTTTATCTTCCATATTAATAAATTAAATAAATAAAACACATGATATGATCAATGAAGTGTGCATGCTTACATAGTTTCTATAGACATGCACAAATAAGATAAGATAAGTTTAGAAATATAAAATTATGTTCCTGCATGGGTCTGCTTACATAGTTTCTATAGACATGCACAAATAAGATAAGATAAGTTTAGAAATATAAAATTATGTTCCTGCATGGGTCTGTCATATACACCTATGTGGATCTGATTGAGGATACATATTGATGTAATTCCTTTGTAGTTGTCTCTCAATACCATGTTGGTCCTTACAGTATCAGAAGACTCCTGAATATCGACTTTAGTGCTCGTCGCAGATAAATCCATGCATAGTCACCAAGAACCAAGGTTACAAGATCATCTTTATATTCTGTTACACGAAGGTCCAGTCATATAATGATTTAAAAAATAAATAAATAAGGGATTTACTTTCTAAGTGATGATCCTAAAAATAGATTTTCTATCAAGATAAAATGTTCAAAACATGCTGTGTTTGATAAAATCGGCCTTTGCTATCCATCAAATGAATATTATGTAGGCATTCTAGTATTGTTTTTCAATAATATGAACCAATATGATATTTATAGTTATGCTATTGTTGACCTCTCAAATTTCCTTTAAAGTGCAGACAGGTCACCAAATTTCATATGGTAAAAAAAATTTTGCAAAATTCTTCCCAGGAATAACGAGGATATTTATTTCTTTTAATTTTGGTCTTTTAACTATTAATCATGATATAGCTTTATTTACAAATGTCCTTGGCAAATGAATTTGTCTCCATGATTTTTATTCATCTTTCAGTCAAAACAATGGATTTTGGCGATTTTATAAATTTTTCACTTGGTTACATTAAATAATCAAGTAAATTGTTAAGAGCATGCAGTCAGATGTACTTCTACGTTAAATTGTGCATGCACATTTTTTGCATTAATTCGTGTTGTTTTAATTGCGTGTACCTCTTTAGCAGTACAGTGAAGATGTGTAAAATTGTGGAAACCCTGTTTAATGCATTATGACTGTGATTGAAGACCGTACTTTGACCTATAATGGTTTACTTTCAAAAAATGTGTCTCAGATTAAAAGTTGCCTTATTGGAGCTCATACTTCATCTTCTTAATTTTTAGAAATGTTTATTATTTCAAAACATGTCTCGAATATTCCACCGTTATGCAGTCTTGGACAAACCATCAATATTTCTATCTACATGGAGTTATATTTGTAAAAAGCTTAGTCTCATGATATATGAGAAACGTTTCAGGGTATACCTTAATAATGAAGAGGATATCAAGGGGTTCATCAACAATAAACACAATCATCTAAACAAAAACAATAAAAACAAACATGCAAAGAAAGAACAAGACATAAATATACGTTCTCAAAAGTGTGTCTTGGAATAATACGTAATGAGTTCAACGAAAACTTAATAACCACTAAGTTCTCCCAGCCTATACAACGAGGCACTTTAGTACAAAAAAGCAATAGTAAACCTTATCCTGACTTCGAAGGATTAATTTAACAGTTCTCTTTTCGAGGAGATGTAGTCGAGAAATACCCAATCGTTTAAAAAAACTTTAAAAAAAAAAAAAAATGCCACAACGACTAACGTTACACTTAACCAATCTTGTAAATATTGCATTACAAAAATTCTATAATATAGCATTGACTGCGACAAAAACATCTATACTTACAATCAAAACTGTCCAAAAAGTTTCTGAAACAAACCAAGCTCAATTTATTAAAACAATTTTTATATGAAAACCAATACAAATATGTAATCAACATATGCAACAACCACAGAAGAGTACATGTATGTAACAATGTTCTTTCAGGTGAAACTAAAAACATACAAAATTACATGTTAAGTAACATTTAATATTGGTCAATATTGTACAATAAGTAAGTTTAAAATTGTATTGGAGATTGTATTGTATATTGAAAGAATAAAGTGTCGAACAGGTATAACCAAACAGTTAGAATGCACATTGCGACATGCGATTTACCAACCAGTAAAATTATAGGTCAATTTATGCCGTCTGTCTAACCAAGTTATACACTAACATATTAACAGTTAACAAAAGTCAAAGTTAAACTTAAAAATTTTACTAAATTCTTTCATATACACAACGATTTAAATTACCCGTAATTGTGAATGTGTGTGATGTATAAAGACGCACATTCATGTTCATTTTTATCTATACAGAGGTTTACTCCTAACTATTCTACTGTCTGTCGATACATTTATGTTTGCTTTTGCACAAGTTATCTTACAAAGGCAGAAACAAAATATCCCCCCGCATGTGGCGTTCTACACAATGGCGGAAAAACGAAAAACGATTGAATAACAAAACAACAGTCTACTAACCACAACTTGAAAACTAAAAACTGATCAAAACGAATCTAACATAAAACAATACTCCCTGAAACAAAACGATGAAATAGTTCTAATCTCCTACATTCATTGATGATGAAGCTTCTATAAACAAGGGATGGTTGGTAAACACAGTTGTTAAGAGTATGAAAGATCAATTTGAACTCAATTGACATAGTGAAATGGAAAACGCGTCAAAATCACTTTGGTATTGGCTTTTTAAAGAAAAACTCGAATTCGAAATTTATTTTGATATTTTAGAAACCAACGAAATAGTAGAAATCTGCAAGTGTAAGGTTGTTGATACAAACCAAGCAAATGCTATCAATATCCTACTCTTTCGCTAATACGTTCTTTAAAGATTGTTTTTGCATTGCGTTTTAAATGCACAGGTTTAGTTGAGCTACAGGAAAAATGATATTAAAATTATATTTTAAGAAAAAATTACCAAAAATCGTATTTTTTCCTTTTATGGCGTTTTAGGTGCTCTTTTACCTCCTCACCTCACCCATTTTCTGAAATTAATGGTTTGGAGTTCATCCAAACAAATTTCAAACCTAAGGGACTAATTAAACGTGATATGTAGCTTTCGAAAACAGAATTTGAAATATGAGAAAATAGGGGGGGGGGGGAGTGGGCCTTATCGTACCTTGTCCTATTGACAATTTTCAGACGAAAAGCGACAATCTAAGCCCTCCGATATCGAAGATGACATTTTTCCAAGAAATCTTTTTGATACGATTCTTATAAATACTGAGTCTATGATTTTGTCGAATTTTATTGACATTGAAAGACCAGGGTGATCTCATTGTCATTTAAGCGGTCTCCAGTAGGTTTACACTGTACATTTCTTTTTTTGGGGATAACATACTTTTTTTATTTCTTTTAGATGTTTTTAGAGTGGTTGGTGCTTTTTTGTAAATTATATGTTGTATATAAAATGACATATGTGATGTCATGTTATTGATAAATATGACAAATATTCAACTGACATAAGTCATGAGAGTTTATATTCGAGGACAACGAGAATTTACATCAGCTTAAAGGGGTCATCAAACGATTTCCTACTTATTTTTCCACTCCTTTAATCTATGAAAATGATGCTTTTAATGTTATCAAATATTTTCTGGTTGTATAATTTTCAACTGAATTTGAATATCGAACCGACTGATAGCAGGCGGTTGGATATTAAATATCGAATATCGAATAACGAACCGGCTGCTAGCTTCACATACATTACAATACGCAGATATAAGAAGCACGTGTAAACAACTTTAACATAGTTGTCTCAAGCTTACCTGTCAACAGGTATGGTCATTAGCAGAAAAAGTCTACTAATCTTGTATGGATTTGCCCTTACCACAAGTCTATACACTAGCATACCAGTCATCAGGTCTGTTCTGGGGTAGACCTGTCAACAAGACTTATCTATAGCTCACCTTTACAGGTCTGGTCCGGAGCAGACTTGTCAATGTGTCTGCAGCACTCGTAAAAGGCAGACCTGGGTCTGGTCTAACATCATCAAATATAACTTGCTCTTCTGCTTATAATTCAAGTTAGATTGGAAAGCAGGCAAACATTCTTAGTTAAGTGAACTTTTGTTCAGATCAGGAATGCATCAATCTGTAACTTAGACATAGATTATTTAAGATTTTAGAAGAACAAAATTGATAAAAACACAGACGAGACTTCATTCAATTCATGATTTTGATAACTGATTTTTTTTTCTTTGGAACAAAACATGCAATGTGGAATAGAAAATATTACAGGTTTGATAAGTTTAGTTGTTTTGTAATGTGCCAGGACACCGGTAACAAGTGTAGTTTTGTTTTGTCTTTTTGTATATTTTGTAGGAGGATTCAATAAATATTGTTAATTTACTTTGAGTACTCATTTATTCATTACTTTATCACAGGGACAGTTAAATTATGTTCATGAAGGTAAGCTAACTGGATATAACACGGAGCCAGATATAGTAATAAAACAAAGTGTAGCAGAATAATATGAAAGATCTTACTTTCAAAAAAACAAGGGATTGTCTTATGGCCAAGAAAAAACACTCGAGCCTATGCACCTAAATCATGGAATGAAATCACATTACCATGTATCTTGAGGTAATTATTTTTTTTGCAATGTGCAATTATAATTTAAAAAATGGGGGGAAGCAAGGTGCTACAGCTAGACAAAAATACACCTTAGCATTGCATATATAAAATAGGTGTATGTAGGTAAGCCATATAAAATATATTCCAATGGAATCATGCATAAAAAATCAACATGTACATTGTGTACCTTTTTGTATTATAGCATGAACAATTTACAATTCAAAACAGTAATATATTTACAGCATAGGTGACATTTACCTCTAACAGTAAACTTGTAGATAAAAATCGAAACGATTACCATTCAAATACTAAGCCTTTATAAAACTGTACTGTCACCTGGTACCGGAATGAGAGTAGCACATTATAAAAAAAAATAGATTCCTGTAAATATTAGAATTTTGACACCAAACATTTTTTTTTTATCCTTCTCAAACAAAAATAAACTATTACACAGGTTGATATATTGCATCCTACCCAGAAACTACATAGGTCTACATACATTTATAAAATAGCTCTAAATAGTTTCTAACAATATGAGGTACATGTAAGAGGTAAAATAAGATGTCTTCCGGTCAACTGCATCTTCTGAACTGGCATGTTAAAAAGTGAAATCAGACAATCAATCTGGCAAGATTATAGCAGGAATTGCTATCATATTCTCAAGATAATATGTATGCATGCAATATCAGTTGGAAATGAAACTCCATTTTATTTTGCAAAAATACAGCAATCTTTTCACTTGTAAAAGCCATTGAGGAGCCAAGAAATCCTTCGACAACTTTTATGAGAAAACTGACTTAACAATTACGTTTAATTGAAAAAAAAAGATTTGACAACAACCAAACAAAAAAGTATTATCAATTGATACATTGTAACTAGACAGTATCATACAGTCTTTCAACAATAAATGATTGTGAAAGCAGTGTATATGTAAAACTATTCAATAGTCCTGAAATTAAATATTATGATAACATCATATTTAGAATATTGGCATTTTTGATTTTGAATTGAAAAAGAATATACATGTTAGCCTGCTACAGTGAACCGATTTAAGTTGAAGAAGTCAGTTTGAAAATAATAAAATAGTTATACTATTGTTTTATCAGCAATTTTGAAAAAAACATATTTTTCAGTTAATGAAACTTATCGATTACATTAAGACATTAAGATTATGATGGGGCTCTGCTTCATATTCTTGCTTTTAATCATGATGTAAGTATCAAAAGCATGCCATTACTCGATGCCAGGTCCTTTCCCTGATTTGATAAGTATTACCCTGTACCAGTAATTCAGAACTTCACATATTGGGGGGGGAGGGGCTCACTAACCTAAGGGAGGGCTCCAGTCATGTTTCAGTGATTTTCAATGAAAAGCCCCCCCCCCCCCCCCCCACCCCCTGGATCCACCTTTGTCCTGTACTATACTTTCAAGCAATAAAATCAATATGAAAGTAATAAATAATCTTTAAAAAATACTAACACAAAAACAATTGACGATTTCCTGTAGCTCATAAAGGACGACCTAAAAAAATCAATGTAGGATAAAAACTATAGGAATTAAGTTTTTATCCTACATTAAACTTTTGATGTGTAATTTAACTAGACATCACCCCATACTAAAAAAATATGATAGGACTTCTTATATTAGGCACGATCATTGCATGAATACTGGATGGTCAAATCAGCAGGAAACCTACGATATAAATAAACGGCACTCGCTGATGCGAATATTGTTTTATAGCCATACCTGTTACATGTGTGTAAACTGACTTTATCATGTGGAGTATCTAAATTATTTTACGGGCTCGTCTAGATATTACACATGATATAGTCAGTATCGAAAACGAAACCACCTATTATGCTATATGTATTGTATACAACCTTACAACGTTGTGCAGCCGTTTATCCATCACGTTGAACCAAAAAAGGGTAGCTTTGCCTGTATACATTGAGCGAACGATTAGCCAGTGCATTAATTTACGTTTGGCCAACGTTGTGCCATCGTATCAATGTTGTTAATTGTAAATTGATTGATATGTTTGGTTCGCGCCTTATACATTTATATAATAATAACTGATATCCTCCTTGCAGGATTGAAAACCCACATTAACTCGAAGATTTTGCAGGGTTTAGAAAGTTGTTATATATATATATATATATATATTATATATCATATACATAAATATATAAAAAAATGTTCTGAATCTCATCTGATTTGACTATTCCTTCAGACCTCGTTATCTGAGCTCAAGTAGCATATACTCTTTTCAAATTAATTTAGATTTTCGTGACGTGCGGTGACCCCGTACAATGATATGTTTATTGTTGCCACACTTTTTTCAACCTGTATAACTAATGATATTTATCGAATGTGTCTCAATATACACGAAATTTTAGACAGTGGTTGGTCAAATCACGTGGAAACCTACGATGTTAATAAACGGCACTCGCTGAGGCGAATATTGTTTAATACCCATACCTGTTATATGTGTTAATTATTTGAAATATAGATTAATAGACATATTTTGCATTATACTTAATCAGTTATATACATTTATATGTCGTAATCATCAATAATTTAAGGGAAACAAAGTGCGTTCATTATTTGTTTTTGAAATTGAAACATTGTTTTGTTCTTAGATTAAAATTTTGTATAGATTTGCTTTACACCACAACCACAACTTACAACCGTGCGTGTTGTACAAGGATTTGCAAAGGCTTAAAAGATCTATGGTCTAGGTACAACATCAATTTTCATTTCCTTTATATCTGTCATTGTTTTTGCATCAAGAGAGTCCTTTTCAAGAATTTCAAATAAAACCTGACACAAACAATACTTAAAAAAGTAGGAATATATGATGTGATCAAATAATTTAATGGTCAGGATTTGAATACTTCTTTAACAATTTAAAAATCTGCAGAAACAATACTTAATTGTAAAGGAGGAACATCATACAAGTACAGGGTACCTATGAAGTACTTTAAAATGTCAGTGCATTATTGGAATTTTGTCAAGTTGTACAACCGGAAATATTCACGTGTAGTTAGTAGATTTTTCAAATGTTCTGTAACATATTTGTGAATAATTATGATAATTATTAACTTTATTAGTCTGCAAAATTTGTTGAAAAAGTACAATGTCTCATTTTTATATCAATTATGAAAATGCTATAGTATACAAATGAAAATTTAACTTTTATAAATTTTGGTATTTGAATGGTTTTCTACGCATGTACTGAAGATGACGATCATTAACCTTGTTAAGTAAAATTATGAGTGTTGACCTCACTTCATTTTTAAGATACTGTACACTGACTGGTAACCGTGTCTGTGTCGTTTATTTCCTTACACGCAAAGAACAATATCTACACTTCAAACTTACAAACAATACATGTATATAGCAGCTCAATGGTATTTTATGCATTTTGATTCTTTAAATATAGGTATAAAATAAAACTCATATGAACTGAAAAAAAAAATGATAGGACTTCTTAAATTAGCCACGATCATTGCATGAATACTGGATGGTCAAATCACGAGGAAACCTACGATAAAAATGTCGTAATCATTAAAAATTTGAGAGAAAAAAAGTTCGTTCTTTATTTTTTTGAATTTGAAACATCTTTTTGTTCTTAAATTAAACTCTTGTATATATTTGCTTTACACAAAAACAACGATTTACACCCGTAAGTGTTGTACAAGGATTTTCAAATGTTTAAAAGATCTATGAGCTAGGTATTACATAGCTTTTCATTTCGTTTATAGCTGTCATTGTTTTTGCATCAAAAGAGTCATTTTTCAAGATTTCAAATTAATCCTGCCAATAACAATAGTTAAATAGATAGGAATATATGATATTATCACTTTAACCGACAGTCCGGGAAATGAATCATTCTTGTACAATTAGAAAAATCTGCAGAAACAATAAAGGACTCCTCAGGGTGAGGGAATTTCTCGCTTCATTGAAGACCTATTTGTGAACTTCTGTTGTTGTCTGTTTTATGGTCGGTCGGGTTTTTGTCTCTTTGACACATTCCCCATTTCCATTCTCAATTTTATTAATAGTAAAGGAGGAACATCATACAAGTACATTGCAACTATAAAGTACTTTAAAATGTCATTGCATTATTGGAATTTTGTCACGTTGTACAACTGGAAATATTGACATGTAATTAGTTGATTTTTTAAATGTTCTGTAACATATATGTGTGAATAATTATTATAATTATTAACTTTATTTGTCTGAAAATTTGTTGAAAAAGTACAATTGCTCATGTTTATATGAATTATAAATATGCTTTAGTATACAAATGAACATTTAACCTTTATAAATTTTGGTATTTGAACGATGTTTTAGGCGTGTACTTAAGATCACAATTCATTAACCTTGTTAAGTATAATTGTGAGTGTTGACTTCAGTCAGTTCATCTTTCAGATACCGTTCACTGACTCGTGATCGTGTCATTGTTCTTTTCCCTTTACACGGGAAGAACAATATCTACAATTCCAAATGCAAACAATACATGTATACAGCAGCTCAATGCTATTTTATGCATTTTGATTCTTTAAATATAGGTATAAAATAAAACTCATATGAACTGAAAAAAAATGATAGGACTTCTTAAATTAGCCACGATCATTGCATGAATACTGGATGGTCAAATCACGAGGAAACCTACGATATAAATGTCGTAATCATTAAAAATTTGAGAGAAAAAAAGTTCGTTCTTTATTTTTTTGAATTTGAAACATCTTTTTGTTCTTAAATTAAACTCTTGTATATATTTGCTTTACACAAAAACAACGATTTACACCCGTAAGTGTTGTACAAGGATTTTCAAATGTTTAAAAGATCTATGAGCTAGGTATTACATAGCTTTTCATTTCGTTTATAGCTGTCATTGTATTTGCATCAAAAGAGTCATTTTTCAAGATTTCAAATTAATCCTGCCAATAACAATAGTTAAATAGATAGGAATATATGATATTATCACTTTAACCGACAGTCCGGGAAATGAATCATTCTTGTACAATTAGAAAAATCTGCAGAAACAAGAAAGGACTCCTCAGGGTGAGGGAATTTCTCGCTACATTGAAGACCTATTTGTGAACTTCTGTTGTTGTCTGTTTTATGGTCGGTCGGGTTTTTGTCTCTTTGACACATTCCCCATTTCCATTCTCAATTTTATTAATAGTAAAGGAGGAACATCATACAAGTACATTGCAACTATAAAGTACTTTAAAATGTCATTGCATTATTGGAATTTTGTCACGTTGTACAACTGGAAATATTGACATGTAATTAGTTGATTTTTTAAATATTCTGTAACATATATGTGTGAATAATTATTATAATTATTAACTTTATTTGTCTGAAAATTTGTTGAAAAAGTACAATTGCTCATGTTTATATGAATTATAAATATGCTTTAGTATACAAATGAACATTTAACCTTTATAAATTTTGGTATTTGAACGATGTTTTAGGCGTGTACTTAAGATCACAATTCATTAACCTTGTTAAGTATAATTGTGAGTGTTGACTTCAGTCAGTTCATCTTTCAGATACCGTTCACTGACTCGTGGTCGTGTCATTGTTCTTTTCCCTTTACACGGGAAGAACAATATCTACAATTCCAAATGCAAACAATACATGTATACAGCAGCTCAATGTTACTTTATGCATTTTGAATCATTATATACAGCTAGAAAATAAAACTACTAAAAACATAAAAGGATTTCTGATTTTTAGCACGATCATTGCATGAATACTTGCTGTATACCAAGATACCCATAAAATGGCCGTTACAAGAAATAAATGGTACTGATATTAATTATTATTTTTATTCAATTCCATGTTCAACACATGATATTATAACCGGACAAATCGGTTTAATTTTAAACAGAAAATCTCATAATACATTAGCATTTTATTATCATGTATATAAATATTTTAATTCAACCTGAATGAAATGCACATCACTATTAAAGGTCATATCTAAAACCAAATCCACATAATCTATAGGTTTTGTGTGTTGTTTAAACGTATTGACCCATTCTCAATATCTTAATTAATATTATGCTGGTGGACGTTTCGTCCCCTAGGGTATCACCAGCCCTGTGGTCAACACTCCGGTGTTGACATGAATATCAATAATGTGGTCTTTTTATAAATTTCCTGTTTACAAAACTTTGAATTTTTAAGAAAAACTAAGGACTTTCTTATCCCAGGCATAGATTACCTTAGCCGTATTTGGCACAACCTTTTGGAATTTTGGATACTCAGTGCTCTTTAACTTTGTACTTGTTTGGCTTATAAATATTTTGATATGAGCGTCACTGATGAGTCTTATGTAGACGAAACGCGCGTCTGGCATACTAAATTATAATCCTGGTACCTTTGATAACTAATTAGATTGTTGTACATGCCAAACAAATACAATAATTGAATGAGCTTGTAAACTTATTAATCATTACAAACGTGAAACAATAAAAAAAGGTAACCTTAAGATTTACATGTTACATACACGAGCAAATCGTACAAGTTGAGATACATAAATACAGTAAGATGGTGGGAAGGTAACGTCAACATCTATAGATGGATAATTAACAATAGGAAATGAAAAATCATCTCTTTTATCATAAATACATGAAATATGTGTATTAAGCTTTCCGTTAATGATATAGATATCAAGATCGAGAAAGGGCAGTGGTCATTGTCAGTATTAACTTTATTTAAAGTAAGTTCAACAGGATATTTTTTTTTAGTATACATACTAAAATCATCATTATTTACAGCCAGTTTATCATCAAAATATCCAAAAGTATCATTAAATGTTTCACAAATGATATCGGATATGTTCCTTACGTCGTAAGTACAATCCCCTTCCCTTTCATGAATGTGACCTCCTATCGAATTATACTATTTACCGAATTTGTTATCACATAAGCAACACGACGGGTGTCACATGTGGAGCAGGATCAGCTTACCCTTTTGGAGCACCTGAGATCACCCCTAGTTTTTCTGGGGTTTGTGTTGTTTATTCTTTGGTTTTCTATGTTGTGTCATGTGTACTGTTGTTTGTCTGTTTGTCTTTTTCATTTTTAGCCATGGCGTTGTCAGTTTATTTTCGATTTATGAGTTTGACTGTCCCTTTGGTATCTTTCGTCCCTCTTTTATATCAAATCTTTTTCGATGGGTCTTTGTTGATTTTAGTCATGAATTGAAACTCATAGCAATACAAAAAAACAGGTCCGTAATAACTTGTGCAGAGTAAGACCCTTGTTTTGAATAACTTGATGATATATGGAATCTCCAAAGCGAACACAAATGTTATCTAGTAAAAAAATGAAGGGCAGTTATAGTATCAAAACATGTCCCATTGACATAGTTCTTTTGTTTATTGCTACTAAAAATGACACAAATGTTTCAAACATATGCAATCACATTCTAGCTTTTTAAATTTTTATTAAATTTAGGTGTGTGAATTTTTTCTTAATGAGAATATGAGGCAAAGTGGTATATAGAGTTTTTGACGCTCCAAAAGTAATTAATTACAGTACTTTTAAAGTCATTACTTATACTAGTATTTGAACAATTTATTATATGGTTATCTTTATTAATTTCCTGTTACAAAACTTTATTTTTTTCGAAAAACTAATGATTTTCTTATCCCAGGAATAGATTACCTTAGCTTGTTTAGAACTTATAGTTTTATTGATTATTTGACCAATAAAAACCACTGTACAACATGAAATTGAGAATGGATATGGGGAACGTGTCAAAATGACAACAACCCGACCATAGAAAAAACTACAGCAGAAGGTCACCAACAGGTCTTCAATGTAGCGAGAAATTCCCGCACCCGGAGGCGTCCTTCAGCTGGCCCCTAAACAAATATATAACAGTCCATTTATGAATTTTCCTTGTTGAACAAATCTAAGACGAAAAGAATGATAATTAATTAATAAATAATGTATAGCTGTAAAGGAGGGACGAAAGATACCAGAGGGACGAAAGATACCAGAGGGACAGTCAAATTCATCAATCGAAAATAAAATGACAACGCCATGGCTAAAAATGAAAAGGACAAACAGACAAACAATAGTACACAGGACATAACATAGAAAACTAAAGAATTAACAACACGAACCCCACCAAAAACAAGGGGTGATGTCAGGTGCTTTGGAAACGTAAGCAGATCCTGCTCTACAAGTGGCACCCGTCGTGTTGCTTATCAGATAACAAATCCGGTAAATAATCTAATTCGGTAGGTCACATTCATGAAAGGGAAGGGGATTGTAGTTACGACGTAAGGAACATTTCCTGTATAAGTGCACATCCAAGTGTCCTCCAGTGCATTGTAATTTGTATAGTTGATTAAACTTTATTATTACATTGGTTGCAATGAATTACATTTATTTCCCAGTTAAATAAAAACCGATAATTTCACATGTGAAATAAACGTATAAAAAAGAAAATGTGGTATGATTGCCAATGAGACAACTGTCCACAAGAGACCAAAATGACACAGACATTAACAACTTTAGGTCACCGTACTGCCTTCAACAATGAGCAAAGCCCATACCACATAGTCAGTGGTTTTTTTACTCTCTGACGTCATACAACAATAGATGTTTTCAAGACGTCGATAACGGCGGATCAAAACATATTGCAAATGCATCGAAAAAAAAAAGATATATTTTCTTACATGTTTTACATTAATTTCTTTAAAAAAAATCGATTTGCCAATGTAATAAAGAAAAATAAAAAATTCAAAAATTCAAATATCGAAAAATATTCAACTCGTGACTGAACAACACTGATAATTAAGTCATGCGCTTCGAGCATTCGTGAATTAATGTGTTGTTCGGTCACTCGTTGAATATTTTTCTCTATTTGAATTCTTCGATTAGTAATTCTATAGCAATCTTGTCTAAAAATGTCTGAATACAAATTTGTGCTTATTTTTTCTCTACATATGCAACAGATTGAAACAATGTATCTAAATATAGCTTTCAACGTGGTAAAACGTTTACGTTCATAACAGGACAAACCCACGATCAATACTACATATACATACAATGTATATTTATATATATACATTCATAAATACAGTATAAGTATTCGACTAATCCGAGGTTCGACTCATCCGAGGTCGAGTGTGACGTCATATATTTGAAATGTATAAAATACCAATATGTAATTTCTGTAAAGTAGATACGTGTTTATTGATCATTGTGCTTTTTTCGATATGATAATATATGATTGTGTATTAATGTTCCGTATTTTTTCTTTCTATAAATAAAGATGTAAACACAGTTAATTTAGTTTATTCTTTACTGATCAAATAAATTATCAGGTAAGAAAGCTTACATTTATTTTCATAAAAGGCAAAAGACAAGCACTACTAACTTTGAAAGGTAAGCACTAGCTATTCATAAATTCCATCATAATAATTAAACACACAAGTACAGATTCAACACACAACATTCACAAATAAAGTCAATACACAAATATTTACAAAGGTCAGTCACTATAAATTATGGAATCACTCGCGAAACGAAACAAGCCCTAAAAGATCACTGATTAGGGTCGGCTGCTTTGCGTTCAACTTTCTTTTAAGCTGTTTTCTGGTGAAATAGTTGTTGATCTTGACGAGTAGTGGAAGCAATTCTTCTGTATCGTCCTGAGCTTCAAAGTATGACTGATAGGTATCAGTCATCTCAACCATGGCAGACAAGCTCGGAACGGGTTTTTCTATCGTGATCGTATCTTCTTCGTCACTGTCTTCTTCTGTTTCTTTCATACTCGAAGTTATCTCGTTGATAATATCGTCGTCTGTTATTGGCTCAGTGGTTGGAATATCATTGTCGATATTGGCGTATTCTGTGAAATTGATTCCCGCTAGACGGGCTAGTGGAATATCATCGTCGTCGTCATTTTCTTCTTCTTGTTGGTCACTTACTCCGGACTCAATGTCAACACTGAAACCTGCATGTCTAAAGCAGTTGCTTATTGTGGTGGCTGTGACTGAGAACCAAGCTCGTTGAAGAAATCGGAGTGTATCTAGGACAGTTAGACTGAATACTGTTTTAATCTCGGCACATGCTATTTGTTTCATTAGGACCCTTTTGCGGTAGTGAATTTTTAGATTCTATATGATACCTTGGTCACAGGGTTGAGTCTTACTGGTTGTATTAGGTGGCAAGAAAACAAGCTTAATACCTTTCAAGCCTTTAACATTAGGATGAGCAGGGCAGTTGTCAACTATCATTGCTACTTTAAGTTGCTGACGTAAAAATTTCTTGTCAAGCTTTATTAACCAGTTGGTAAAGATTTCTGATGTCATCCATACTTTTTTATTTGCCTCATACTGTGTTGGTAGCGTTTTGACATTTTTAAAGCACCTTGGGTTAACTGATTTACCAATGACTAGTATTTTGACTTTCTGTGAACCAGACATGGTTGTAAACACCATAACAGTTAATCTCTCTTTACTTCGTTTACCACCATTGCAATCTATACCTTTGAACTCTAAAGTTTTTTTCTGGCAACAATTTATAAAATAGCCCAGTCTCGTCAGCATTAAAAATGTTATCTGGTGTAAACTCAGCCATTATGCCTTTCAGTTCTGTTACCCAATCGTTCATAGCTTCACTGTTAACATCAACAGATTTTGCCTCTCCACAATTTTTTCTAAATGTGATGTTGTGGCGATCTTTAAAACGATCAAGCCAACCATTGCTGCATTTAAATTCTGGGTGGTCTAATCTTTTTGGAAATTCCTCTGCTTTTGTTGTTAGCATTGGACCTGAGATAGGTAAGTTTTGATCTCTTACACTAGTAAACCATTTGAGTAAGGCGTGTTCAACATTTTCATAAGTTGCAGTTCTCATACGTTTTCTATCAGGGGCAAAACTATTTTGTTGGTAAGGTTCTTTAATCTTATTAGCATTTTTTATCCAAGTTGATAGTGTATTTGTAGGAACACCATAACTGCGTGCAATTTCTGACTTGGATTTTGATGCCCTTTCGACTTCAAGTATGGCTTGGTATTTCTCTCCTATTGATTTGACATTGAGTTTTCTCTTAGCAGATCTAGCTATCCCCCCGGATGACCCAGTGCCTTCACTAGATTGTTCAGCTAACATCGCGTACTGTATAATAAACTATTGTGGCCATGCAACCCCTTTTATAGCAAAGTGAATATATTTTCATAACTAATCTTTAAAGAAGGTGAACAGTGTTCATAGATTAAAAAGACCGACTCATAATAATTAATAAACTATTTTAATCCTTTTAATTATTGTTCATATTCTAACGGTTAATTTAATCTCAGTTTGGGTCATTAAAATTCGTTTCGTTTTTGTACCAAGTGAAATAGGTTCAGCACATTCAAGTTCCGGTTGGACGATCAACAAAGGTGTTGATTAGCGGTCATCATAAACATGTCATTTTAACTGTTATACAAACAAGTATGTTTACACAGCTTTAATAACTTATGGAATTTACACAGCTTTAATCACTTATAGAAATGAATAGGTTAAACAAGAAAAACATGCGTTATGAATTTTATTTTCAAAGTTTTTATTTCTTTCGATTTTTTTTAACTTTTGAACTTCGAGACATCGGGGTCAATTTACATCAATTTTACATCGACAGGACTTAAGAATTACCTCGACTTAACCGAGAATTCGAATCATCCGAGTTCGACTCATCAGAGGTTAAAATGCATTGATCAAACGGGAATTATGCCGGGACCGAGAATTTACCTCGACTCATCCGAGTTTTCGACACAACCGAGTTCGACACAACGAGGTTCGACTATACATTACTTACAATTTGCATGTTCTGAGTCGAACACCAAGATGAAATTTGTATTTGTACTTGCCATTTTCATTTTTTGTGCTGCAGCAGTGACAATTCATCAAGTTAAAAGTAAGACTTCTTTATCGTATTTGAAAGTATATTATATTTTTGTAAACTAGGGACAAGAATTTTCTGTTGTCTCATTTTTTTTTCAAATTTGTGATGTGGTTTTATACACTAATGCAAAATCAAAGTACAATTATGTATGTAAAATAAACTCTTTTTTTGTTTTAGTTTTTTCGAGTTGATTACAGTCTGGTTTTAAATACAAACGACAGCATTTAGATACGTATTTTTCGATCTAATTTTATACGAAATTGTTTACTTTGATCTATTTTTATAACAACCTATGATAACAAGTAGTCAGGCTTACTTGATTTTTACAATTTTAAATCAGTTATAGAGTATATTTTCTAATATATACTTTTCGTATTTTCTAAAATCAATTCATTTCTGTTTTGTCTTATTGCGCATATCAAAAGCTATAAAACTGACCAATAAATAAATGATAAAAAAATATAGATTGACTGGATAAATTTTTTAAAGGAAAGTCGTTCAGAAAATGTTAAAAAGAAAAGACAAAAAACATCAAACGCATTGATATCAACTGTCATATTCCTGATTTGAAACAGTTAAACATGAGAGATTTAACTTGGTTTTATTGCTTATTAAACCTATTATTTCCATAACAGTCACACATAAATCCATTATATTGACCATTATTGGTGAACAAAACTAATAGACATAATAAGTAAACAGCAGTCGCATTGTGTTATAACTAACAGTCAACCAGCAGGAATATATACACAGTGTACAATTAAGAATAACACTATAATTTTCTATATTTTCTAAGATTAAATCAGGGATTATTAAAAAATAGAAATAATATTTGTATCAATTGCATATCTAGATACACGTCAATGCAAAGCTGAAGGTGGAATATGTAAACAAACGTGTGCTGTAGATGAAGAATACACAGGTCAATGTTGCCAGCCGCCTACATGTAATGGTATGTACAAATTAAATGTAACACATAAAGGAACAACATTTTATACAAAAATTTAAAAATACTTTTAGATATTTGGATGCTATATTGGCTCTCAATAATGACGACTTCAGTATGTATACTAAAGAAATTTATCCTGTTGAACTTACTTTAAATAAAACTAATACTAACAATGACCACTGCCCTTTCCTCGATCTTGATATATATATCATTAACGGGAAGCTTAATACAAAAAATTATGATAAAAGAGATGATTTTTCATTTCCTATCGTTAAATATCCATTTCTAGATGGTGACGTTCCTTTGTCACCATCTTATGGTGTTTATATATCTCAACTTTTAAGATTCGCTCGTGTTTGTAATAACGTATTAGATTTTATCGAGAGAAATTTATGTATTACTGAAAAATTATTACACCAGGGTTTTCGATATCACAAACTAGTCAAAACATTTACTAAATTTTCTCATCGGTATAAGGAAATAATTCGAAAATATACCTCAACATGCAGTTATCTTATACGTTCAGTTATTTCACATCCAATCTTTTATGGTAATATTCTTTACAAAGCACGAAAATGTCAGTATTCACCTCAAAATCTTACAAAACCTTTAAACATACTTATTAAGTAGGGATATAGTTACGATACTGTTGTCAGGTCATTAAAGATTGCATATGTTGGCTTTAATATTGATTCACTTATAGGGTCTTTGCATCGGAACTAAACACATTTATTTAAAAAAAAAAAGTTTTTGGCATGACACGGGTTATGTTCTTCTCATATATTTTATGATAGTATGATACTAAAACCCTAACGGAAAGGATTGTGCCTGATAATCATATGATGAAGACATAATCTTTCAATGAGTTTAATTGAGGTTCCGGAGCTGGCATGTCAGTTAACTGCTGTTATTTATGTATTATTGTCATTTTGTTTATTTTCTTTCTTTTGTTACATCTTCTGATACCAGACTCGGACTTCTCTTGCACTGAATTTGAATGTGCGTATTTTTATGCGTTTACTTTTCTACATTGGCTAGAGGTATAGGGGGAGGGTTGAGATCTCATAAATATGTTTAACCCCGCTGCAATTTTGAGCCTGTCCCAAGTCAGGAGCCTCTGGCCTTTGTTAGTCTTGTATGATTTTTAATTTTATTTTCTTGCGTATAATTCAGAGTCTAGTATGACGTCAATTATCCCTGAACTAGTATACATATCTTTTAAGGGACCAGCTGAAGGACGCCTCCGGATGCGGGATTTCTCGCTACATTGAAGACCCATTGGTGGCCTTCTGTTGTTGTCTGCTCTATGGTCGGGTTGTTGTCCGATGTCTGCATACAAGACAAATGGGTTAGTCGTTTAATATTTCGTTTTGTTTGCCTGTACTAATGAAATACACGATAAATGGCGTCTAACGAAAAAAAATGAATTGACAGTCCTTGAAAATTAAAAAAAAAACGATAAAAGCAACACAACAAATCGCCGAGTTGCGGCTTGAAACTCCCAATTTTTTTTTTTATTAATTTCCTGCGAAACTGATTAAGTCAATGATATTGTCGGATATGCATAATAAATATAACTTATATCTAGATACACCTGAATGAAATACTCGAGGCATGTAAATCATCATGTGATGAAAGCGAAGAAGATACAGGATTTTGCTGTAAAGAATACAGGTGTTGTCAACATATGGCTTCTTGCAATGGCGAGTGAACATGAGTCATCATCCTCATCTTCATCTTTATCTTTATCATAGACGTGGTCGTTCTTCTCGTTTGCCAATTAACACCATGATTACATCTTCATCTACATCATCGACGTCATATCATCTTCATCTTTATGAACGATATGTTCGTTCTTTTGCTTTTTCCAGTCCTCCGCATCATCATCCTCCACATCCTCCTCCTCATTATCATGATTGCCTGTTTATTTACAAAGACACTATTTTGTTTACAGATAGGGAGGATTCCACATGTAGGGACACCTGTAGCATAGGCGGAGATGAGTAATACAAAATGTTGTAGGCTTTGTAATGGTAAGTTTGTATTATAAGGTGTTCGATAGAAAGAAAGCATTTAAATATACATACATTTGTCCGTTAGTATTCTCGTTTGAATTATTTTACTTCTGTCACTTCGGGGCCTTCTATAGCTGATTATGTAGCATGGGCTTTACTCATTATTGAAAGGCGTGAGGTGACTTAAAGTTGTTCATTTTTGTGTCTTTTTGTCTCTTGTGGAGAGTTGTCTCATTTGAAATCATAGCACATCTTCTTTTATATGTCACTTCAGGAATTGCATGTAACAAGGCAAGAGTAATACAGTTATTTTCCTTTCTATTGAGGTTTTTGAGATTTTGATTTTGCCATTTGATAAGGGCGTTCCGTTTTTTCTGTTATTTTTTCAATATAACCATTTGAAAATATTCAAAATAAAATGCCATGAAAAGAATTCTAACAGTATATCTATCTTAAATTTATCTTGAAATTTGGCTAGTCATAAAAATATCAGGTTCAACTCAACATTTTTTCTTAAAAATGTCCTGTACCAAGTCAGGAAAAATGGCAATTGTTATAATATACTTTGCTTCTACATGTTCTATGTGTGTTGCATTTTAGTGTTTCTGTTGTGTCGTTGATCTCCTCTTATATTTGATGTGTTCCCATCGCCTTTAGTTTGTATCACAGATTTGGGTTTTTTCTCACTCGATTTATGAATTTCGAACAGCTACCTTTATAAAGCAAACATCATGATACATTTACTCTGTCAACGTATCCAGATGTGCTTCGCTTGCGAGTTTGCCATTGTGTTTATTTTGATTTTTATCTTTCAAATGATATTAACTGGGGTTGAAGTCATTTGCTCAATGCTAGGAGCAAAATATCATTCTCGAAATCCAACATTTTGATTGGTTGATTTTTGAGTTTGAGTACAAAACTGACTCGAACTTTTATGACTTCACGTCCAAATTTTCACATCGGTAAACTACTCTTATTTTGCCTCGATTTCAACAAAAATAATGTTTCAACTTTAAAGTGGTAAATTTCCTGTTTCTCAGGACCAAACTTTTGCTCCAATGTATGACGTTACCACAGATTTCGTTAATATTCTTACTATCAAAACCGTAAAAACAGGTGTTTTATCCTAACACTAAAACTGGTCCAATAGGAAACCAGTAAAATAACAAAAATACCGAACTTCTAAACGGAATATTCTTCAGTAAAGGGCAAAATCAAAATCTCAACCACAGGCATAAAATAAAATAATACAAAAAGAACTTCTAAACGGAATATTATTAAGTAAAGGGCAAAATTAAAAGCTGAACCACCTACCATGGATAACGTGGACACCCTCTGCAATGGACACTTGCTATGTTTACTGTCACAATCACATATTGTTTAAACTCGTTATGGTTATCATGGTAATAGTTGTTTGTCTTAAATTATAAATATTAGGTCTAATAACCGATTGTGACATTGTGGCAAAATTAGAATTCGCAAGACTAGTGGTGCATTCACTTCATTTAACGGTACCTTTCTTCACGACTAACAGGGCGCTAGTTTGACTTGGCTATATGGTGAGTTATGTCACCATATCAGATTGGGGATGAAAGATCCTACGAATCGTGAAGAGGGAATGCTATGCTCTCTTTAACTTTAATGGACCTTTAAAATAATGGCAACAGTAGTATACCGCTGTTCGAAAGACATAAATCGATAGAGAGAAAACAAACAAACATTCTCGGATAGGATTGGCTGTGGCTGAAGCACAAAAAAATAATTAATGTCCCCAACACAATATCTTCCATTCCAAATGAACTGCATTACTATCAAACCCTTATTGTATTATTGCTTCTGTTTTTATGATCCTCAACATGCCACTATACATAAAGCAATTACCAACAATCATTTTATTGCTGAATAATAACTAAACTATTTGGTATTACAGAACAATGTGGTGGGAGTTTTACTGGACCAATGGGAAGTTTTTTCTCACCGAACTATCCATCCAACTACTGCAATAGACAACATTGTCTATATACCATTACAGTTGAAGAAGGTTCTATTATAATGGTGATCTTTTCAAACGTTTTCCTGGAGATAGAGGGCGATTATGTTGAGGTAAACATATGTTCTTCAATTTGATAGATGCTATTTGTGTTTTTTTTAAATGTTTGTTTGTCTTGAGATTGTAACACAGTGATGACTGCTGTAACCATAATTTGGTTATTTTTCCGATTGAGTCTGTTTTGTTCACGCATCGTTTTAAAAATAAAGGAATTTGATGCGACTGTCATATAAGTGGAGGTATAAATGCCTGTACAAAGACAAGAATACAACAGCTGTTGTCCATTCGTTTGATGTGTTTTATTATTTGATCTTGCCATTTGATTGAGTTCTTTCCGTTTTGAATTTTCCTCGGAGTTCAGTATTTTTGTGATTTTAATTTTCTATATACATGAAATTATCTAAATAAAAGTACAGATTCCCGCTAAAGTTTAAATGGTTTATATCTCGAAAACAAGCACACGGACCCTTGCATATTTTTTTGCTAATTTAGTTCATTTAGATAAATCCTATCAATTCATATATTTTTTTAAAGCTTGTTATTGTAAAACAGAGTACCGAACATCAATAAGTAATATGACATTATCTTTTAATTACACATAATGAATACTAGAACATGTCGTAAGTGAATGTTTTGTTTTTGTACACCTATTTGTGACATTTTGTTCACGCATCATTGTCAATATGATGGACATTGCTACGAATGTCGTACAAGTTAGAGGTTTGTCGCTATGAAACCAGGTTCAATCCACCATATCTACATTTGAAAATATCAAGTCAGGAATATGACAGTTGTTGTTATTCGTTTGCTGTGTTTTATCATTTGATTTTGCCATTTGATTGAGTACTTTCCGTTTTGATTTTTTTTTCGGAGTTCAGTGTTTTTGTGATTTTAGTTTTTTATATACATGAAATTATCTGAATAAAAATACAGATCCTGTGTCCAGGATGAAAAAAAGAAGATGTGGTATAAGACAACTCTTAACAAGAGACCACTTGACACAAACATTTACAACTTTAGGTCATCGTACGTCTATCAACAATGAACAAAGCCCATACTGCATAGTCAGCTATAAAAACCCGTTTTCTAACAAGGATTAAAAATATTCAATTTTACTTCATGTTTTGAAGATCTTTCAATATCATCTGGTTGTTGACGGATTATTGCACATTTAAATTATAAATTAAGGCTAATGTTTCATTTGCTGATATCGTTATTAACACAATGGAAAGTAAAATCAAATGCTATCAGATCCTTGTAAATGTTGTAAAGAAGATTCTTCACAGCATCTGTTTTTTAATTAGATTAAAAATATTTTGGGACAGAAACTTTCAAAATCTTTGAAGCGTTCATTGTAAGCTTTTTGTTATAGTGATAGCTTGCTTTGATTTTTTCTCATAACTCATTATTTAAACGTTTACACACCTTCTAAAGGAAGTTTTTGAATTGTGTCTGATATTTGGAATCATCGTGTTATATCCAAGTAGTGCCATTCAAAAAGTGTACGCGCTTACTCCTACTTTTCTTTTTATATTTTTACAAATAGTTTCAAAAGCCATATTTTAAAATTTTATAAAATCCTTGTTATTTTTTTATAGTTTTTGAAAGAAAACAGTTTTACAAAGTTGAATGTATGCAAATCTAGAGAGAATTATTTCCCGCTAAATTTTAAATGGTTTATATTTGGAAAACAAGTAGACGGACCCTTCAATATTTTTTGCTAATTAAGTACCTTTAATCATATGCTATCAAATTTGTTTTTTTAAAAGCTTGTAATTGTAAAATAGAGTAGCGAACATCAATAAGTATACTATTATCTTCTACTTACATATAATGAATATTAAGTGAACATGTCGTAAATGAACGTTCTGTTTTTGTAGACCATTTATGACATTTTGTTCACGCATCATTGTCAATATAATGGAAATTGCTACGAATGTCGTATAAGTGAGAGGTTAAGCGCTATGAAACAAAGTTCAATCCACAATTTTCTACATTTGAAAATTCCTGTATCATGTTAGGAATATTACAGTGATTTTCCATTCGTTTGACTTGTTTTGTCATTTGATTTTGCCATTTGATTAGGGACTTTACGATTAAATTTTCCTCGGAGTTCAGTATTTTTGTGATTATAACTTATAAAATGTAAAGATCCGTTAAAACATTTATTTTCAATTTTTTGAAATTTAAAACTTGAATAAAGGAATAATGAAATCAAACTACAGAACCAAATTAAGCAAGACAATTATGACCCTTTCTGATTTTGTTGAATCATATTGTTATATATTGTAACCCGAATTTGTTTCTTAATTTGAAAAACGACAAACAATTGAAATTATATTCTTTCTTTGAACAGATATATGATGCAGAAATTAAACCAGAAGCTTTACTGTATTATATAAATGTTAATGACTTGATAAAATCGAAGTAAACTCTACATCCAATAAAATGATAATTCACTTTGTCTCCGATACGTCATTCACCAATGCTGGGTTCCGTGTCAATTATAAAGCCATTCGGAAAGTACATATCATGACTTATAATCTGCATACCCCTCCAGATCAAATGAGACCTGATTGGTTGAGATCGTGTTGACCAGTCTAAAGCTGTCTATGTTTTGTTCAGTTTACTCTTGTTTGTCTTTCGGTCTTTAGCTATTTCCCATATTTTCGTTAGTTTTCTTCTGGATATTTTGATCTGTATATTTTGATTTGTATATTTTGATTTGTATATTTTGATTTGTATATTTTGATCTGTATATTGTGCTCCTTCTCTGATAACGTATAGTATTAGTTAATTACTTGTAGGCATAAACGGTCATTTTGATCTTAACATCATCGAAATAGTCTGAGCAATAATTATTTTAGTCTACATTTCAGACTTTTCCACTGCAGTATATGTATAACTGTTCAGATAAATGTTCTTGCAGTCAATTTAGTGCCGTTGAGTTGCTTTTGACACAATTCAATTGCCTACAAAGTCATCGTAATATTAACTAGACATATTCTAATTCGCCTTTTCAGAATCTAAGGAATCATGGGTAATTTCATTGTTCGTACCCCAAAATGAAAATAACGTCAGGTCATTGGTTGAATTTTGATTGTTCATGACAATTTTAACCAATCAGGACGTTTATGTGTACACTTTTGAAAATATTACCCAGGATGCATTATATCCTGAAACGGCCAATTGACTACGTGCAAATTGCCTAATCAGACGTGAGAACCAATGTCGATGAGTCTGAAAATTTACTGAATGACGTTACATGACTTTATATTCTATTGGTCAGTCTATTAAAAGCAATTCTGAATATCATTATATGAAAAAGTGTTTACAAGTATATTTTTATAAGTTACATGTAATTCCAGCTAAGAAAGGAGACAAACAAAAAAAATACATGTATAACTGAAAACACCCCAGATAAAAACAAAATAAAAACAAGTCCATGAAACCGGTTGTTGGTGGAGTTTGTGTTGTTCAGTCATTCAGTTTTCTATGTGGTGTTTTAAATACTGTTGTCTGTCTTTTGTTCCTGTGGTCTTTTGTTTGTCATGACATGATCAGTTTGTTCGCATATTAAATAATTCAACTTCCTTTTCGTATCGTTTGCATCTTTTCAACAAAAAGGAAAACAGTAAAAGACTAGCATCACTTCACAAAACACATGGTCTAAACCTCAAATTCAAAGCACCTGTCCTAAGGGACTGTAATTTAGTGGTTTCGATAGGTCATGAGAGTCAGATTTGTTTTCGTAATTTTTTAACATATTGATAAAACCGTAAGTTTCTCTTTATAATTATTTCACTCTTTTCTTGTCGACGCCTGTTTACGATAAAAAAAAATCAATTTGTTAAAATAATAGCAATCAAACTTTATTTTGTACACAGGTATTCGGATCGATAAATTTTCATAATTATGAAATTGCGACTGGAATGGGAAATATGTCATTAAGGCAACAACCCGACTAAAGAGCAGATAACAGGCGAATGCCATCAACGCGGCAAGAACATCTCAAACCCAAAGGTGGTTTAGTATATTAATATTTTAGAAGAGCGATGTGGACAACAAAATGCACGTTAACATCCTGATCAAAACAAAAGGTAAAGAAGAAAAAATACAAAAAAGCAACACTGACTGCGAACAGATTAATATGTTT
Source organism: Mytilus galloprovincialis (assembly GCA_037788925.1). Taxonomy (NCBI): domain Eukaryota; kingdom Metazoa; phylum Mollusca; class Bivalvia; order Mytilida; family Mytilidae; genus Mytilus; species Mytilus galloprovincialis. Next base: position 71,177,182 of record CM075343.1, on the reverse strand, counting down.
TGACTTAAACTAAGGATGTAAACAAAAAAAATAATCTTTAAACAGGATTTATTTTTGATAAATAAACAATGGATAAACCTGGTTTGTTGGCTAGCCAAACTTTCCGGTTATATATCAATGTTAAATAATATCGCTAAACTTACAAAGTTTAACAAAGAAAATAACAAAGAACATCTTCCATTAACCACAGACAGCATAATACAGCATAAGACATCACAAACATTGGAAAGAGAATTAAACTATCAGATATAAGCAAATTTATTGTAGGATTTTTTTTTCAAAATATTTCTTATTTGTTTTAATAAGTATGTTATTGTATATCAGATATATAATTATAGTCTTTTATTTTACAGATGACACACCTACGCCAAGTGACGCTATAGTTAAATAAACCGGATGTTGAACTGTAATCTAGATTAAATAATTATTTACGATTTTTTTTTATTTCGAAATGTCAATGTTTCCACTGTCAACTTTATCATACAACGACTTATGAGTTTGACTATACCTTTTTCTCTCTTCAACAACAACGAGACGCATCTTTATGTTGATACCTCAGGATTTCAGGATTTCTCTACGTCTGTCTTTTATTTGGTCAACTCTGCCATCCCTTGGTGTGTAATACGACAGGAAAAACACTGAATTGCGATTTTCATACAAATGAGATGTTTAGCTAGGTATAAACCAAGTTAAATTAACCCTTTTCTACATACGAAGATGCCTGTTCAAGTCAGGAACATGACAGTTGTTATCAATTTGTTTGAAATCTTTGTTTCCTTCTTTTTAAACCAGACAGATCAAAGGCTTCACATGAAGGAAAGAGAACATTCATTTTTGTTCAGTTTATCAATAGAGATATTTATCAGCATGAGCAGCGTTTTACATTACCAGGAGATAATATAAAAAATAACTCTTTATTTTCAAAATTGGTTTGTTCCTATTGTATCCTTCATTTACACCAAAATAATTGAAGTTAAAGTATTAAAATATAAGCAAGCGCAGCAGCACTTTAACTTATACCAATACCTACAAACCGCCGTTATGTGACTGTTCTTACTCGCCTTACTGGAGATCTAAACATAATTCAACATGAACATCTCCGAGAGGTGATATATTATGGGCCCAAGTTAAGAGAACTCCAACACATCAATTGGAATAATAACTTAAAAATAATTATTGATTCCATTAAGAAATACGATATAGCATGGGTTAAACGAGTAGAAGTTGAACTGGACACTTTGTCAGAATGCATCAAAACAGTCGGGTCTTTGATAAACGTCAAATTCTTAAGTAAAAAAAAAACTATGTGAATGTTCGACCAAAGTCCATTTTTTTATAATCTTAACAACGTGTTATATTGTTCTTTCATTTGTCTTTGTTCTATTATTAATATTACTTTTACTGTTGGATTGTTTTATGTTATATCCATCTAACGTGGCTCGGTACTTAAACATCCCGTCAATGTGTTTATATTATATGTCATTTTTTGCTGGTGTGTTTTTTATATGCGACTTTTGTGTTTCTTTGGTTTTTATAACATGACTCTGTACTTTAAAAGATCCCGTCAGTATGATATTGTTCTATCATATGTCATTATGATATATTTCTATTATGAATTAGAAAATACGTTGAACCACAAACGACAAAATTATTCAATCGCGTAGTGGAATGAACTATTTGTGGATTCTTATAATTCTATATAACTTTTGGACTATTTTAAATCTCGGTCTTTTTCTGAAATTAATTCTCAAATACTTTTGATTGTTTAACCCTGTATGCTAACATTTGCCCATGTGAAATTTTAAAATTGTTTGTATATACATTAAAAGACAATTATATGTGATGTTTGCAATTGTCTGACGTCACACACGCGAATCAATGAATGTGTTTGTAGATAGATGTTTTTGTGTTCTGTTAAATTGTTCCTTCTAAAAATTGTTACCCGATGATAACTGCTGTACCCATATTTTGACTATTTTACTTATTATGTCTGTTTAGTTCAAACATCATTGTAAATATAACGGAATATGATGAGACTGTAATCAAATGGAGAGGTTTAGCGCTTCAAAACCAGGTTTTATCCACCATTTTCTACATGGGAAATGCCTGTACCAGGTCAGGAATATGACAGTTGTTATCCCTTAGTTTGATGTGTTTGAGCTCTTGATTTTGCCATTTGATTAGGATTTATATCTAGAAATTGACTATGAGGGTCGGTTGAAAACGAACCTTTACAACAAAAGATATGATTTCAGCTTCCCAATAGTGAAGCATTTGGAAGCTGAAATCATCACTACACAAATTTTACGGACGCCATCACGAGTTGGTTGACCGTTACAATGTATGGAATATCTGTTATTTAGATGATATCGGATATGTTTGTTGTGTCGTTACAACAATCCCGTTCCCTTTTCACGAATGTGACCTACCGAATTATACTTTTTACCCTTATTTGTGACATTTTTACCTATTGTGGATGTTTGTTTAGTTCACGAATCATTATCAATATTATTAGACTTGATGCGACTGTCGTACAAGTGAGAAAGTTCAGAGTCAAAGAGGCTGTCTATCATCTCTTCAGGACAGAAATCATAGTTCATATACATATAATATATAAGCATATTCAAATTCATTATATGTGTTAAAGAAAAAAACAATCAATTTGACGATAGCTCTTGGAGAGGAGTTACATATAATATACTTCATACTTCCCATGATCTGGGAAAACGAACGTTTCTTATTTTTCGTTATCTTAACTCACATAAATAAATTAAAATCCTACCAGAACTGTGCTTTCACTATTTATTGTTATACTATAATTATTGTATTTAAGTATTAAAAAATAAAATAATTATTGAAAGACATCAAGTGTTGAAAATGGCGTAAGAAGAACAGAAACAAATTGCATAATGAAAAATAGAGACAAATAACATTGTAATAGCAAACGTTGATTAATGATGCAAAATATTGTGAATATGCAAATATTATAATGTTAACCTGACAAACAATTATGTTCACAACACAGAATGAATTCATTTATTTCTGTTGTTTTCGTGGAAATTTTAAACTTCATTGAACGTTTGAAATTGTCATGAACACGGCTAACTTCCGCTAACAAAATCTACGAAAATTGGTATCCTACAAATAATAGTGAATAAACAGTGTCATAAGTATGTTGCATTTGATTTTTTCGAATCATTCCCGATTTTATTCTGTCGATCCGTTCTTCCAAAGGTATCTTTCTTCTGCAGATAAACCAATATAACAATTCCTGATAATTTTCTAAGTCAATTCTCTCAACTCATATCAAGACACAAATATCAAAATATTTGGAAATCAAAATAAAACCATGGTAAAATCATTGATCCATTCCTTTTTTATGGGTGAGGGTGAATGGGGGGGGGGGGGGCAAGATTAGTGTTCGTGTACTACAAGAATTAATTTTTTGAATGTAGTTTAATTAATCGAATTAAATGAAAACTATCGTAGAGTGGTTGTATCGGACACATATTAAGGCTTAGAATAAGAACGTCTCCTTGCAATTATAATTGTATTGGAACTCTGAATATTTAACGTCACAATAACGGTGACGTCGTGTACATAGAGAGCGGTACAGAGTCTGCTCTTTCACACTTGTCCTCATGACTAGTCTGCATCAGTCCTAAAAAAGCAGACATGAGGTCTGGTCTACTAGGGACAAAGTTACTCTGAATATTTAACGTCACAATAACGGTGACGTCGTGTACATAGAGAGCGGTACAGAGTCTGCTCTTTCAAACTTGTCCTCATGACTAGTCTGCATTAGCCCTAAGAAAGCAGACATGAGGTCTGGTCTACTAGGGACAAAGTTACTCTGAATATTTAACGTCACAATAACGGTGACGTCGTGTACATAGAGAGCGGTACAGAGTCTTCTCTTTAAAACTTGTCCTCATGACTAGTCTGCATCAGTCCTTAAAAAGCAGACATGAGGTCTGGTCTACAAGGAGGGGGAGGACAGGAGTAAGGGAGACAGGGAGAAAGGGGGTAGGAGAAAGGAGAGGAAGGCTGGGAGAAAGGAGAAAAAGTTGGAGAAAGGAGAAATTTTTTTAATTTATCTCAAAAGGAGATGTTTTATTCTAATGGGAGAAAGGAGAACGGGGGTAGGAGAAAGGAGAAGAGGGGTGGGAGAAGGGAGAAGGGTACCCCCTGTCCTCCCCCTCTACTAGGGACAAAGTTAACTTACAGGTCTGCTAAAATGTTCCCAAGCTAACCTTTAGAGCAGTCGTAGGACTGCTCCCATCTGTAATTAAAAAATGGAATAAGGGTTTAAATGAATATGAATAAATATTCGTATAGCTATCTCATTGAAAATTTGTATTTGTTTGTTTTATCAACTTTCTGTAAACAATGTAGATCAAGTTCATACAATTCATTCCATTTATGTAAATCACAAAATTATTATAGGTACAGTATTCTACAAATGAAATTTCTTAACTGTTGCTTTTTAATTTCTTGTACGTTCTGTTAGTGAAATATTCTTTATATTTGCCTATATATTTAAAAAGATTTCACATGTTGAGTGGTGAATGTGCGAAATAAACCCTTGTGTATCTCTTAACTATATGGTCCTATATCACAAGTGTATCAAAACAATCCATGTTACATATTATTCATCATTTCTTCCAAAATAATAAACTTTTCGTCTGTTTATTTATCATACTACATCAGCAATTCATGGCATGTGTAACGAAAGTGATATTTTTCAGGATCTGCACTTTACATACACTGGTAACGGTGAAATATTTTGAAACGCAATATATGGATAAAACAAGAAGATTCCGAATATCTAACAAAATTAAAAAAGCAAAAGGAGCGAACATCCTTTTATATTATATTCTGTATGCAGTAATCTGGTAGTAAAAACAACTATGTCTTTCAGTCTTTCCATTCTTTGTACATGTTTTATCAAAATATTCATGAACGCGTACGGAATATAATTATATACTCCCAATGCGTGAATTACGTCATCAAGTATATAATGTGAGCTAGTATGGTTCGTGAATTTATTTTGAAAACGTTCGTGTCGCCTTCAACGAGGCATATTAAACTTTGGTTGAGAAAGTCATGTTTAGATAACAATAATTTTTGACGTAGATCACATAACAATAACAGCGTATATGTTTATTTCTTAAATAAATGTCTTCAAGTTTGAAAAATAGAAAGACTATGTTTATTTCCTTAAGTTTGAAAAATATCAATATCTTATTAAATATTTAAATGACTAAAAGAAAAAAAAGTGAACAAATATTGCAAGGGTAAACAAATATTGACCTGACCAGTGTAGAACTTGTCCTGATCAATTTTCTAATGAAAGAAAATGTTAACCTCTTACCTTAAATTATTGAAATTAAAATATCCGATCACAATAATATTACAACGTTGAACGCAGAAAGATACGGTTGAAATGAATTCGAAACGAAAGAGAAATATTAGGACCAGCTGCTGAATGTGAGTATTGTTTATTAAGAATTTGAGCCAAAAGTTATGGAAATCATAATTTTTATAGCTATTGTAACTATGAAGCTAATGTATTAAATAAGAGTAGTATTGTACAATTTGAAACAATAATGTTTGATAAATATAAAATAGATTGGAGTAATAAACAATGATAGAGTATCTGCGTATGCTCAAGGTTATAAATTAAGAACTTATAAGTTATTTAAATATGATTATTGTACTGAACATAACTTAAAATGGAAATTGCCACTTAAATTGAGGAGTGCTTTTGCTAATTTAGATGTTGAGTTGCTCCCCTTAGAATAGAAACAGGTGGATATGAAAGAAAAGAAATACACGAAAGAACATGTTTTAATTGTAATAATAATATTGAAATGTCCAATATGTGAAGATCATAGACATATATTGTTTGATGAAGTTGCAAATTTTAATGTGGATTTTAACATTTTATCAGATAATGAAAAGTTAGTTTTTTTTTATTCAATAATGATAAAGTTTTTGAAAGTGTCGCCAAAACCTGCTATAGCATTTTAATCAGATGAAATGTTTTTTTATATAATTGATTATGCTGCATTTTAATGATATTCATAAGCAAATATATATTATATATAATATTTACAATATCGAATTGTTTTTTGATATTACTGCTTGTACAGCCTCTCATAAATCTTTTAAGATTGGCACATACAATGTGAATTTAAAGTTTGTTGTTATCACGGTGGGTATGGTTGTCCTGCGAGAGAACGTACTGTGCTGGTGATTCGGTCCTGACGGGTGCTGGTGATCAATGAAAAAATGTAAACAAAGACGAAAATGATGATTTTTGACGTTTTCACTCATAAAAAATGGAAGAAAACAGTTGAGATTTTTCAATTTCGTTTCTTATGGGTTCATATATAAACCATTAAAATAATGACCCTCTAAACTGTTTCAGTAAGCGTAATACAAAAATGCTCATTTTAAGAAAATCTCGAACTGAAAAAATAAAACAAAAATGCTCATAGAGTCCGCTTTCTATACCGCAATCCACACGACAAAACAATTTTGTGAAAAAACATTGCAATTTATTAAAATTGAGCATTTTCTCAATTTATACATGTCCTGATACTGTGCTGGTGGGTCCTGTCATTGTGCTGGTGGGTCCTGATACGGTGCTGGTGATTTTGGATAAGAAGTTGGTCATATTTGAAACAAATGTTACAAAATCAATAAAATTAGCCAGATAATTGTTGCCAACAGGATCTATGACTCCTATTTTAGCTCTTGAGCATCCATTTGGCTGTTTAATATGTGTTTTCAAATGATCTGAACTTGTATTACATAATAACATAAAAGGGCAACATCTTTCGTCCAATATCAGATAACAATATATAGTATCTAAAATAAGTTAAAAATTCCACAATACTATATATATATATATATATTATTCATTTTATGTGTCAATTTGTTCGAAAAAAGTCGAAAAGAAGAAACTTTTTTTAATGTCATGATTATATGTCGCTTTCTAGATCTTTGCTTAGCATTTATTTCAGATTAAATGGACACCTCACCCTGATGACCCTGCTGCCTTTCATAACTTTATCCGTATACATATATTAATAGATAAACAAAAGGCTGCATGCAACACGTATTTTTGTATTTAAAATGATTCGTTGTTACGAGAATATTTGTGGTGAATGGAAACTGTGAGGGTCACAATCTTAAATTGCTTATAAATTTTGCTGGAACCAGTTTCGTTATCTGATCTGAATTTTCTGAAATGTGTAAGGTAGATAGACATTTTGATTTTTTTTACTCGGTAATGAACCATTGTGTTGATCCCATGCTAAACATAACAAAAATCTCTGTACAAAGGTCTGTGAATTTTCTACAAAAATAGTGATTTTATTTTCACTAAATCCTCTTTTTCTACTAAATACAATAATGAACTATAAATAATAATGCTTTGCAAGAAGGTTCCCCTTGATATATGTACAAAATTATATCTCTATTATTCATTGTCTGTGCTGTTCTGATACTATTGCAGTTTGCACATTTCGGAATTGACAGGCCACAGGAGGAGTCATAAACCGTACACGAAAAGATTAAATATTGATATAAGTACTTAATTTGCCTCTTTGAACCCCCACCCCGGCTTGTTTTTTTAGGAGCCTGGAGTGTCTAAAAATGGTCGATTACAGACAGCCGAGTACGAATTTTACTTTCCAGGCGTGTTATAGTTGATTGTTAAAGTCCTGAAAACGGATAGATGGAAACATAAATGTTTGATATAAATGGCTTTCGATTCATTTTTTTTTTAAATATAAATTAAGGCTACATTTTAATATAATATTCTATGAATTCACAATATAAAAAAATGCAGAAAAAAATATGAATGAAGTGAAATATCTAAGTAAGGAGTCATTACTACAGAGATGGTGTGTTTGACACACAAAACTTAAAAGCTTAGTGATATTACCAATATTAAAATAAAAGTGTATTTTAGTTCGGTATTTTTTCCATTTACTCATTTTCAATTATAATCAAGGCACATTTTATTTTTATTCATGAAAAATATTTATATATAGAAAAGAAGGACACATTGTTCACTTCCTCCCCCGTAATTCTTTATCAAAAATATTTATTTTGAAATGAAAAAAGCTAAGAAATCTTAATTTTATTAGTGTTCTCTAGGTTATCTCGTCTTCATTCTCTGACATATTCTAGCCTGCCCTTTCATAAAATAGTGATTTTTTTTTAGTGTTCTATCGAACTTCCGAAAAAAAAAATTACCTGATAACCGTTTAGACAAAAAAAAAATTTGTAAGATACATTTTTCTTTTACAATACAACTTTTAAATCTTACGGGAAACTATTCCAAGCTTTCACTGTAACCTCGCTCTAACTTATCCCCATCCCTCCCCACCAAAAAAAAACCCACACCAAACAAACAAACCCGCAATACTATTGTCATTCTTATAGTCAGCACTCAATTGTTCACAAACAAATGTGTTTTAAGCTGCTAAAGACATGATTCAAACGCTCAAAAAGTCCTTTGTTCTATATTTTTGCTCTCCATTTTTATGCAAAACCTTTTACATTTTTATTTTATGGGTTATTGTTGAAGGTCGTACGATGACGTATGGTTGTTAACACATACTTCCTTTGGTTTCTTATGGAAATTTCTCCATTGACAACAAACATACCACATCATCTACTTTATATAAGTATTGTATAAATTACAACGTATTTTAGTGATCTTGCAAAATGATCGTAATCCCGAAAATCGTAAACATATTTTCTTATCTTAAAAGGGGCAAGAAGGGTTCCATTAACAGGCCAATAAATAAGATTACAGTTAGTTTAAAAAAAAATAAAAAAAATAGGGGTATTTTTTCTCTCATAATAACAGTAAACAGATTCACAACAATGTCAATTTCAAGAAAGCAGACAACAGCTAATAAGTCAATAACAGTACAGCATCAATGATCTTGAATATATGCCACTTTTAACTAAAATATAAAAGCACAGAACCAGGACATAGGAGCACAGAACCAGGACCGTTTTTCTTATCACCATCACAGCGTCAGGACAATTCCGTTTAACGAACTTGCACGACTTTTGCAATATAATATTGTTGTAATATACTTTGCATGGTACTAATGACACATCAGAGAAAAATTAAGCAACAAAACAGTCGTTTTATTGCCGTTCTGATACAATGTAAACAAACCCACCAGCACAGAATCAGGACCCACCAGCACCCGTCAGGACCAAATCACCAGCACAGTACGTTCTCTCGCAGGACAACCATACCCACCGTGGTTATGCATATATGTTTTATGTACCTGTATGAATATTTTATTGTGTAAATAATGTAATTGTATGTGGTGAGGAATGCCCATTTCCTGTTTTTATATGACATGTATAACCACTCAATAACTAGATAAACAAAAAATAATTAATCGATTGGAAAGAAAACATTCCAAATTGTGATTATAGTAATTAATATAGGTGTGATTTAATTTTAATGATTCATATCACCTTCCTTTGCGTTTATTTTAATACAGTTTTTTTTTATTTAGTTGTTGCATCAAGAAAGAAAAAAAATCCATTTACTTAATTATTAAAATCATTGATATAGGTAGCTGATCACAAATACATTTTTATAAATTTTTAATTGGGTTTAATATTTCAATAATTAGTTTCATTAGCCGCTCTTAATTATTAATCAAATTAACAAGTAGAGTTGTGAAACGAGGGATAAACAATACTCACAGTCACTCAGCAACTCATATTTCCCCTATTTTTTCATTTAACATAATTTATTTGCTTTGGATGTTGAATTTTATGAATAGGAAATATATAAATTCAATGACACTATAGGGTAAGAACTAAAAATATTTGTGTTTGTGTATTGAGTTTAATAAGTTTAAGAGGTTAGGTCAAGTTTTTATTTCCTTTGAAATATTTTTTCCAATTTATTGGTAACAAGTATAAAAATAAAAACGTTACAATTTGACTTTGTTTCAAATAAAAATTCAATCATACCAACAATGTTACAAGTATTAGCACTTTTATATCGGTCAGGACATTTCTCACGACAAAGTCGATGTTGGTCAGGTCAAGTTTTCTTACCAATAAAGTATTTTTCCCCAATTCTTTTCAAATAAGTATTAAATCAATGTTACTTTCTTGTCTGGTGACAAATTTGAAGTCAAACCATCCAAAGATAAAAAATGAATTAGCAGTTTTATATTGGTCAGGACATTTAATAATCATGGCAAAGACGTAGTTGGTCAGGTCAAGTCTTTTAACTATCAAAATATTCTTTTAAATATTTTTTCTTATATTTTTGTTTTAAATGTTTTAATCTTCCTTCAATGTCCTTGGTATCGAATTTGAAGTATACCCTGTCAATAATAAATTAATTTTCAGCCTTATCATATCGGTCTGGATATTAGTAGTTTGAAAGTCAAGTTGGTCAGGTCAAGTTTTCTAACTCTTAAAAAAAAAATCTTTGATTTATTACAAATAAGTTCTCATCTTGCTTGTTTCTAAATTTCAAGTAAATCCTTCCAATAATAAATATGTAATTAGCATTTTTATTTCTGTCAGGACATTAGTGTAACCCAATCACGCACGCACGCATAGTAGGAGTCAATACACCTGATCGCTTTATTAATGTTTTAAAGCGCGAACGGTGGTGTAAATACTAAGTAAGGGGAGATAATTCTTATGTAGTTTCCAATCACGTAAGTACTATGAACTACTATAAAATTAACTCACACTTTTCTAATACATTTCTACCCTCTTGTAAATTAGTACTGAACGGCTACACTGTATACATTATAATGTTATAACTTTGGTAAATTTCGTACTGTAACTTATTTTAAATATTCAGTACTGTTACAGTACTGATTTTTTTCAGTTCTGTGAGATTAACGATTTTTCTCAGTACTGCAACAGTACTATTTTATTTAGTACTGCAACAGTACTATTTTATTTAGTACTGCAACAGTGCTGATTTCTTTAGTACTGCAAAAGTACTGATTTTTTTTTAATAATGGTGCAATACTAATTTTTTTTTAGTATTATTTCATTTCTGCCTCTAGACTGATTTATTTCTGTAATGATTCAATTCTTTATTGATATTTCAAGTTGTTAAAGTCACTGTTTTTGTAAAGTCTTTTTGTTTAGTCAATAAGGAGATGTTGTATGTATAATTAATTTGTAGTGGAAGATATTAGCAAGCAAAATTGAGGGAATTGTGCAAATGATGATACAAGCACGAAAATTAGTACGAAGCATCATTATTATATACTTTTTAAGAAAAAACTGCTGGCCATAAAAAAAATCATTTTTTCATGATGGCCATCACCTTTTCTAAAATGACTGTTTTTTCTCATGTTTAAAATACCTATTTTCTGGAAAAAAAATTCTTTGACCTTCTTTTAGACTACATATTATCAGATTTGGTGGCTACCGTCTTTTCATCTGACATATATACTAGAAATGAATATTTTACATGTTCAGGGTTTGCGCATGCGCGAAAATGTTACAAAATTCACACAAAAACATTTGAACTATTCATTATATACTTAGCGCTTTTGGATTTTTAATTAGGTTATGAATTTGTTTGATACCAGTTTTTAAGGTTATGATACATATGCGTTTTAACAATTTTGCGCATGCACAGACTATTTATAGACATAAAAGGAGATTTGCACGCACTATAAGGGCACAATTATGTAAATCGTTGTTCATCTTACAGATGAGGATTTGGATTTTGTAAACATATCTTTGCCATCATTTCATTCCTCAAAACATCTAGGTTCTTCTGTTCAAGTTTGTGTAACGTTTATGATGCCACTGTTTGAAAACACGTCCTTTCAGGTGCAATGATCAAGCATTCATTGAATAAGGTGAAAAAGGTTGTTAACTTTCTAAATCCCGGGCAACCATAATCATAGCTGCAAAGCAACCACTTTGGCATTGGTTAAGCAATTTCAGTGGAAATGGCCAGATTTGTACGGAGAAGATAAGTTTATCGTCATGTTTGGTGGATTGTACATTACATTGACTTGTTTTAAAAGTCTGAGTAAAATATTGCTTGATAGTGGATGGGCATGTGCCCTCACTGAAGCCGATATTGCAACATCTAGAATGGCGATATATGTTCAAATGTAATAAGAACTAAACGCGCACATCGATGACAGCATGTGTGTTGATTGAATTGATAATGCCAGCTTATAAACGCGTAAACGTAGAACATATAACTCATGACTCTGTGACGTTTAAGTATTTGATCAACTGGTGTAAGGAAAGAGAGTCATCTCAACCACAGTTTAATTTCTGGCGTTCAATTATGAATTAAGAACTTCTTGTGCTTTCGGTAGTACGCCCATTTTAAAAGTCAGATATCGTACTTTACAAACAGTCCATACTAAGCAGGATACGTATTTTGTTTGTGTTGATCATGCTGATTATGCTCGATGGTTACCCATCGCGATCCATTTCCGAGGTATGGCATCCCCTCACGAACATCACCAACTTGTGGCAATGGAATTTGCAAGTGGTAATCTTACTTTGCGTAAGACCAGATAGTTGTTTTCTTATATCACAACTGATCAGGCACAAAAACAGAATAATACAATTGTGAAGGGGATGTTGGTGCCATACATTTAACCGAATATCCCTTTAGGACGATGGATGGTAGCCGGACCAGAAGTCAGTAGACTAGTAGATGAATTTTAAAGATCTAGTGGTTTGAGTCATTCTATAACAGATAAACGACATCATGATGACTCTACGATACACACAAATATTTCTTCAAAAAGCTTCAAAGGCTTTCCAAAGTGATGAACAAGTTTGGAAATTCATTTCTACAAGGTCGTCAGATCTGTACACAATTGGCTCATTTGTGGAAGTTTTGGATTCGGAAGCAAGTAAGATATGTATATAAACTCCAAGATATTGGGTCCAAACAATACGGATATCTTTTGAAGCAAATGCAAAACGAAAGAGAATCTGCTTTTTATAACCAGATAAAACGAACAATTCCTTATAAAAGGCGTAAAATGAAACTGGAAACGTCTTTGTCAAAAGCGGGAGAACCTGAAAAGTAATTGCGATCTCTTTATTTTAATTTAATTTCTTGTCAAAGTAGACAGTTTGACTTTGAAGATTTCTTAAGCCATGAACACCAAAATGCTCCCCCGTCTTTGTCTCAAAATGTCACTTTAAACAGTGGTATAAAATCGCAGCAAGGAGGTATACTTGAAATATTTTGCAATTTCCCATCAACTGATCCAAATTCTGACGCATTTGTCGTTGGTGGAGCAGCAATGGTTTAATCGAGGCCACCACGTGGGGCAAAAATATCTGATGATGATGCAAATGATGTCATACTGCCTTTAGCCTAAAATCTTGCAATGATAAGTATCCAAGAGTAGACATTGTATTTGATGTTTATTAAATGAATGATTTAAAGGCTTGGACGAGAAAAAAGTCAAAGTATTGGTGCTAAACGGAAAGTTTGTGGTACTAGTAACACGCCAAGGGTTTGGAGTAGTTTTCTCTGTGAAGATGACAACAAAACGGATTTGTTCAAGTTTCTTGCCGACATAATTCTTTAGTGATTTATAAAAATGCTTATGTTACTCAAGGTGAAAATATTCTTTGCCATTTCAATACGGATAATTCCCAGATATCCCCTTACCATGAAGAAACAGATACACGAATGATTATCCATGATAAGCATGCTGCTAAAAAGATGCAAATGCTAGAAACCCAGCTGTGTGGGTAACTGTAAATCCTACCGTTCTGGTCTTCCTTGTACAGGTGTGTTTATTGGTCACTGTGAGATAGTTATAAGATAGTCAACCTGTATTTATGCATTTGAACCCGACAAAGACCGTGATATCTCTTGTTAAGTTGATAGAAATGATCAAATTGACATTGTCCACGTTGTGGCCGCCATTTTGGAACCGGAAGTCACTTTTTTCTTCATGTATGTATTGTTTTATCGCACTTTACGAACTTTAATTGAAGTTTTATCCAAACTTACATTGGATTATACATATAAAACAGCTTTAAAAGGATTTACGAAATTTATCCAATTGGATATGACGCCATTTTCAAATGGGCGGTGGCCATTTTGAAAAAATGTAAAATTTTGATGGCCAGCAACGGATTTTTTTTAATTATCATTTAGTCAACCTTTATACCAAATTTCATGCTTGTATCACGATTTGCACAATTATGTCCATAATATCTCCCACATTTGGGTTCTGTTGACATTTGTCTTTGAGAGCGATAAATAACAATACCAGTAATACTCTGAATCCATGATTAGGACATATAGACATCACTGCAGTATACATGTATTAGTGCAAAAGGATAATTTACTTTGTAAACAATGAATTTAACTGAACACAAGAGTGTACACGCTGAAATGTCTCGCCTTCTTTACAAACCATTGATATAATGTTGATAGTCCTAAATATAAAGCTTTACTACAGCTATCACATAAACTTAACATGATCCAAGAAAATGAGGTCAAGGTCATATAAACCAAACGAAAAATACACGTTCACCTTACAATCATTCAATACACTTAATATAGTTGACCTATTGCTTATAACTTCTAAGAAACATACTTAACCAAGATAACTAAACATTGACCAATGAACCATGAAAATGAAGTCAAGGTCAGATGGATCATGCCAGGCAGACATGTATAGCTTACAATCCTTCCATACAAAAAATAGACCAAAACACAAAACTTAAACACTGAGCAATGAACTATGATAATGAGGTCATGGTGAAATAAACCTATGAGACTGACATGTACATCATAAAATATTTCCATACACCCATTATAGTTAACCTAGTATTGCATATAGTATTTGAAAAAAAAGACCAAACTCAAAAACTGAAATGTGACCACTGAATCATGAAAATGAGGTCAGATGATACCTGCAAGTTGGACATGTAGACCTTACAATCATTTCATACACCAAATATAGTAGACATATTGCTTACAGTATAAAAAAAACAGACTAAAGCACAAAAACTTAACTATAACCACTGAACCATGAAAATGAAGTCAAGGTCAGATGATACCTGCCAGTTGGACATGTACACCTTGCAATCCTTCCATCAAATGTACTAGACCTATTGCTTATAGTATCTGAGATATGGGCTTGACGACCAAAACTTAACCTTGTTCACTGATCCATGAAATGAGGTCGAGGTCAGGTGAAAACTGTCATGACGACCTTGCAAGGTATGCACATACCAAATATAGTTATCCTATTATTCATAATTAGAGAGAGAAAATACACTAAGCCAAAAACCATGTGCAAGAGTTGTTAAAATTTTTGTAATTTTGTAAATTTGCTAATAATGACTGAATTTACACGTCTGGAAATTTACAAGAATCATTCACCTGTAAATTGTAATGTGTTTGGCTTGCATAGAAACAACAGATGACGGCAAAACACAAAAGCATGAAATATCCTATACATGAAAATGATTTTATGTAAAAACAAAATAGCTCATAGTTGTTCCTAATATGTGACATCCATTAAATTGTTTGGTATAATGTTGTACTGAAACTATCTATTTAAAATGTTGAAATCTTATACCACGTATACAGAATACCAACTTCTTATTGCAGAATTTTTTTCTTGCCTATAACTTTTTGAAGTTCATATCACTATGGTTTCAAATGTTGCTTATGTATTCATATAACAAAAGATAAACATTTGTCATATACATATATAAAAAAAATATAAATCAAGAGTTATTTTTGTAATTGAAAAATTCAAGTAATTCATTCTTTCATAAAATTATGAATCAACGCTAAATTGCAGAACTTTTTTTCTAGCAATTCATTTTTTGAAGTCAATATCACTATGATTTATTAGCACAATTTTCAAATGTTGTTTATGCATTTATATAAGAAAAGAGAATACATTTGTACTTGCAAAAGTCAAGAAATCAATTCTCTTATAAAAATATGAATAAACTGGTTTATCAAATGTTGTTTAAAATGATTGGACAATGTGAATATGCCTGTATGAAGTTGCAGCTTACAATGACAACATTGTTTAAAGAAATATTCTTTTTTAAGGATGTACTTAGGGGAGGTTTGGGAATTTGTGTCAGATGTTTTCGGAATTTTTGACTTTTTTCCTTAAATACAGATATTAGAATTCTTTTCATTTGATTTGAGACCCTAATAATACCATTGCAAATATAAGATAAGAGTCCGAGTCAGCCTTTTCCGGTCATTTGTTTTTAATCCAAACATCTGGAAAAGGAGCTCCATAACCCATAAATATGTTCAGCTTATTTTGTTCCTAAACTAATGTAAAGTATCAATTTTAATTTCTTGACTGTTTTAATTTCACCTCAATTTTTGATTTTTTCTTAATTTCACCTAATTACATCCTTAACAGTTACACAACTTTAATTAATACTTCTTAAATCTTGAGCAACTAAATGTATGAGCTGAAAGTGTGAGTCTATGTAAGATAGCTTGACAGTTTCTGTGAAACTTATGAATACATTTAAGAATAAAAATTCTATTCCAAAAAGACTAAATAGGCAAGGAAACAAGGACAAAAGAAAAAGAAAAAGAAGGAATAAAAAAATGCCCAACTAAAAGCACTAGAATATAAATATATCTAAATATAGCACATATTTTATTTACATATATTAAAATATTACTTTATGTACAAAATAATTAGTATTTACAATTCTATAAATTTATATTTTCTACCATACCATTTTAAAGCACCTATCAGGATTTGACTACTAGGCATAAGTTTTGATATAAATGCAAACACCTAAACTTGAATTCTTTTAAAAAGAAAGCATCTCTAATTTAAAACAAGAAAAAAAAAAAAAAAAATCCCTTTAAAACTTCAGATTCTCAAATTTTCTCACGTGAAAAAATAATGAATTCACAAATTTCTGATGAAAAAAATAATCCCATAAAAACTTTACTATTTTGACAATACAAAAAGATAACAAATTTGTTTAAATGATATCCAAACAGTCAATTTTTATTTTCAAACCCACTTATGACATGACTAAACTATAAATTTACAAAATTGTTGCAGTGAAAATATCCCCCAAGAGTACAAAACTTTTGATACCTGATTATGGAAAGTTATACATTGTAATACTTGTCATCAACAACAGTATATTTCATACATGGAGAGGAGCATATTTAGCATACAAATTTTTAGTCAGTCTTCAAAAATATAGAAAAATCTAAAAAAAAAATTTAGAATTGAAAAATGTATCTACGAAAAATGAAACTGAATTTTTAATAGGTAAAATTCTCTAAAATATCTAGAAAAAACATTTTTAAAATTGTACAATGTATTTAGAGTGAATGATATTTTGGTGAACATGGTGAATTAAGATATTGAATATGTTGGGCGTTCAATTTAAACAGACTGAATTCTAAAAAAAAATTAAGAAAACCTTTTTTAATTGATCAATGTGTTTTAATTAAATATCATTTTAATGAATTTATGGTACTGAACATGTTAGGTGCTGCAATTAAATAGGCTCAATTCTAACAAAATCTGGTTAACCTTTTCAAAATTGTACAATGTATTAATTTTGAATAAACGCTTGGTGAATTTTGATATAGAGCATGTTGGGTTTTGAATTTGAATAGATTAAATTCTACAAAAAATCTAGAAAAACCTTTTTATAAATTGTATAATGTATTTAGTGTGAATAACATTTTGGTGAATTTAGATATTGAATATGTTTGGTGTTAAATTAAACAGACCAAATTCTATTTTCTTTTTTGAATAGTCATTTCCTACATTTCCACATCCATTTGAATAGAATTCCTCTCATGATACATGTAGGAAGTATAACTGTGACCTAATATGAATCCATCATTTTTCATATGTAAGAAAAACACACTATATCTACAAACAGCACTGATATACAGTTGTATAAACAACAAATGCATATTGAAAGACTAGTGCTTGTTTCGCAATTCTGTTTATAATCCCGGGGCCCACTACGCTACAATTTTAATTTCAATCTTCTGCAACTTTTGCCATTTATTCTACAATTAAGCAAAAATATGAACAGATTTTATGTTGGTATGGCCATCAGAAAAATAAATGTTTGGAGGTATTTTTTAAACTACACCACATTAAATTTGTAAAAAATAATAATTCAGATGCTGAAATCAAAGTCTGAAATCTGAAATAAGCTGACTTTTATCATAATTTTTCAAAAATTCTTGACTTTTTTCTTCAAAAATTAATTCAATTTAAATATCATGATTAGGATATTTCAAAACATAACATTTTACAATTCTGAATGGAAGAAGAATTCTAAATTCTAAAAGGAAAAATATGGCATGAATTAAATGAAACGTCAGAAAATATTGTGAGGATCAATGCAAAAAAACTTTATCTGTTTAAAAGTTTCAAGATCTACGAAGAAATTATTAGAAAAAACCACAACCATATCAAAAATTTGGATGACAGTATATGTTATAATTAATAAATATTACATAGCCTTGATCAGGCGAGATAAAATGCATATTGGTTATTTATCACTTAATCACAGTCAATATCATAATATTCCGCTCCGTTGAAAAAAGGTCAGTGCACCTAGTACACTTCCTCCAGCGCGTTGTCCAAATATAGATGAGACCATGGAAGACTTTGTAGGCGACTTATCATTGGTCGATATAACCATCATATTAGATCCTGATGAATTATCATTGGTCGCTTTATCTGTCATATAAGACATGCATGAAGTTCCACTGGCAGCAGAGTTGGCAGTTGTCGTCACGTCTGTGCTAGTTTGTGAACGTTGACACCAGTTTCCAAGGAAACCATAAAGAGACGATCCAGTGTTTTTGATTTTGGACATAAAATTTTCCGTTTCACTTTTATTATGAAGAACATCTGAAGGCACTGATTTCATATGGTTGTGAAAAATATTTCTGTCACTAGATGGCACTGTTGAACAGTTCACCCTCCGATTGTCTGTGACACAAAAGTTTTTATCCAAATTGTGTGTTTTACCTGTGTAAGAACCTGAGGTACCACCTGCTGTATAGTCAGAGCTGTTTGTTTTATTTTTATCAGTGTTTTCTCTGTCCAGTTTTTGAGGTAAGATATCACTTGCTCCCAAAAGTGATGCCAATTCTAGCCCTGCTCCTTGCATGGGTGTAGACTCTATATTATGTGCATGCTGGGAAGCCATTCTTGGTGAGCAGACGAGAGGAGTTGAGGTACTGAAAATATAAAATATATCACGTCAACAAAGGGAGATAATACTGTTTAGTGTTTGTTTATCTATAACAAGGACATTGATCACACAGAGTATAAGTCTCTTGGTTTTTTTGTGTTGTGTTGCTGTTTCATTGACTTATAGCCCATATATCATAAGGCAAAACAAAAAAATACATGTGTTTCCGCTAAATACTAAAATACCAAAGGGACAGTCAAACTCACAAATCTAAAATAAACTGACAATGCCATTGCTAAAAATGAAAAAGACAAACAGACAAACAATAGTACACATGACACAACATAGAAAACTAAAGAATAAACAACAAGAACCCCACCAAAAACTAGGGGTGATCTCAGGTGCTCCAAAAGGGTAAGCAGATCCTGCTCCACATGTGGCACACGTCGTGTTGCTTATGCGATAACAAATCCGGTAAATAGTCTAATTCGGTAGGTCACATTCATGAAAGGGAAGGGGATTGTAGTTACGACGTAAGGAAAATATCCGATATCATTTGTGAAACGGTTATTCCATAACGGTCAACCAACTCGTGATGGCGTCCGTAAAATTTACGAAGGGATGATTTCAACTTCACCATTTGGAACTCTTGGTTTAATACCTTTCTTGTGAGCCGCAACCCTCTATCAAGAAAATCATGATAGGAAATGCAAGCACGGGAATATCGTATCAATTGGGAGATATATACAACGTATGCAGGTGCTGCTGGAATGTTGATACTTAGAAATGGAAAGTTCACAATTGGAAAGCTAAAATCATCTCTTTTGTCGTAAAGTTTTGTTTAGTAAGCTATGAAAAACCTGAAATGACAAATTATAAATCAATTTTATGAGAGGAAAACAACGGTCTAATGATGTACAAAACAATAATAAATAAATATTATAGACAGCAATCAATGACAACCACTGAATTCCAGGCTCTTGACTTTGGACAGGCATAACATGTAAAACCATTCAAATTTTACTAGAATTCCAAAATACATATTACTTCTTGCTGTCTTTAAACAGAATGTGTAAATATAAATTATTTTAAAAAGGACAGTTAAAATAAAACAAACAAAAAAAATAAATAAATTAAAACTCACTCTGTTAAACTTTCTAAGTCACTATCACATTGCTCGTCCTCACTAAATAAAGGAAGAACAAAATGTCACAACGGATAAAACTTAACAACAAATACCAATGAAATATCACTTTATAGATTAGAGGCAAGAACAAATTATTTTGCAGGTTCACAGTAAGATTAAATAGGTTACTACTTTGGCTCTCTAATGATATCACAATATGTAAGTATTCGATAAACAGAATTAAAGAGAATTGAATGTGAAAAAAACATCACATGACTTTACATGAAACAAAAATATGGAGAGCTCTGATTTTAGTTTGAAAATACATGGATAATGTGTCCATAGTACACACATGATGCCCCGCTTACATTTAACGGTATAAAGGAGCAGAGAATGGTAAAAGTGAAGCACCCCAAAATTCACACTTGATTTGTGTTTTGTGGTAATAAGCATTGTGTATAGTTTAATCATATTTAGTTGAGGCAAACTAAAGTTAGAGAACAGAAACCAATTTCTGGACAAAGGAAGGTACGGACATGGGTACCACTAAATACCTACTCCGGTGAAGGCAGGAGCATAACAATTTGACAAAAATTTCACAGGACTGATGGTAAGATGTACACCAGTATACCCCACCCCTCTACACCTTCCGAGTAGGTATACTGACTGTACTACATTAGATAATGTAAAAATACAATTTTATCTGTCATCATGGTCATATTGGACACTGATGAAGTTTGTCACTGTACTGAACACACTATCCTTTTACTTATTCTTTAATGGATCTCAATGATCAATGGTATTCACGTTGAGTTAAGATATTCAAACTGTACATTGTCACAAATTCATGCAGCCTTAGCCTAAATAACACATTCATCAATTTAGGAAGTTCGCTTGTCATGTTTTGGAATTTTTTGTCAGATTTTCGGAATCCTCTGGTTTTATCCATTTGAATGCATGAAAAAAAGTTGCTCATTGACCCCAATTTTTCTATTTATAAATCTTTTACATGTATATTGATAAGCCATCTGTAAAAGTCTTATAAAATTTTAATTATATTTTAATAGTTTTTGAGAACTTAAACTTGTCAATGATAAAGCTATGAAAAGTCAAAAGAGAATATTTTCCCCGCAAGAATTTCCATGGCTAATATCTCGAAAACAAGCACATTGACCTATATATTTTTTTTGCTTTTTCTATTCCTTTATTAAACCCCTGTCAATATAAACTAGTGTTTTAAAAAGTTAATTATTTTGAAACTGAGAAGCGAACGCCCTTAAGGAAAATAGAAACTTATTCAATATTACTGCTATTAAGACTTATGTCTGATTTCTGTGCACACAACACCTGCAATGTATTTTTATTGATTTATAATCATATTATTAAATTTCAATGGTATTTTCAAATGCTGTATAATACAAAAACCAAAAGTTAAGAATAAAAGGCTAAAATTTAAGTCAACACATAATTTAAACTTTCCCTTTTAATTTCAAATTTGGTATTGACTGTCAATTTTGATATTTTTTTAATTGCCATTCACTAATTCAAGAGATTCATAGTTTTGGCTGAAATAGGAAATAAATTAATTCAACATGAATCTCCTTCTGAAATATGCAAAGTATAAGGAATGAAAATGTCAGGTTAAAATAAAGCTACTAGTACCCAGTTATAATTGCAATAATATGGAAATCACATTTGTTTTTAAAGAAAAAAGGATGATAATGTCCATCTTTTGATCAATGAATTTGAAAATCAAATAGTATTATAAATTTATCAAACACTTACTAATAATGTCTTGTTAAAGATGTTTATATAACTGAAATTTTTTCAGGTTAAGGCTTTTGCACATTTTTTATTTTATCATTTTGTGTATAAATTATCATTAAGGTCAAATATTTGCATATTGCCATATTTATAATGTTACAATGATGTCATAAATGATATCATACTAACTTATCGTTGTTAAAGAAATTATCAGAATTTTGAAATGACTGAAGAATTTTACTGCATTTGATTTTCAGTGCTAAATATTGGTGACCTTATTATATCTCCTCCTTTACAGTATTAGCAGAATGTCCCATCAACTTTTAGGAAAAATCAAATAAAACATACTAAAAATAACTGTTTGTTAAAAATGATGACTAAAACCTCAGCTTATGTGAGATGGTTTTTTCAATTCATCCATAGTGGGAGTGGCAAAGAATGAACAAAAACTTTCTAAATTGTCCGAAGACCAAGCTGGTTAAGTAGATATGGTCTACAGTCTCAGCTGGTTAAGTAGATATGGTCCACAGTCGAAGTTGGTTAGGTGGATATTGTCCCCCCAGTTGGTAAAGGGGAAATGGTCCCCCCAGTTGGTTAAGTGGATATGATCCCCCCCAGTTGGCTAAGTGGATATGGTCCCCATTCCATGTCCAATTATTGATTATGGTCCCCATTCCAAGTTCATTTAGTGGATATGGTCCCTGTTCCAAGTCTATTTAGTGGATATGGTCCCCATTCCAAGTCCATTTAGTGGATGTGGTCCCAAGTTTGAGCCTGTTAGTGGATATGGTCATTGACCAAAGCTAAATTAGGGAAAATGGTCATTAGCCCCAGCCAGATAAGTGAATATGGTCCCCAGCCCATGCCTGTTAAGTGGATATGGTCACAAGTCTTACCTGGTTGAGTGAATAGCGTCCTAAGCCCCATCTGGTTAAGTAGATATGGTCCCAAGCCTCATCTGGTTAACAGGATATTGTCTAAAGCCCCAGCTGGTTAGGTGGAAATAATCCCCAGCCCTAGGTGATTAACTGGATATGGTCCCCAGCACCAGCTGGTTTAGTGTATATGGTCCACAGGCCCAGCTGGTTAAGTGGATATGGTCCCTAGCCCCAGCTGGTTAAGTGGTCCACAGTCACAGCTTGTCAAATGGATATGGTCCCCAGCCCCAGCTTGTTACTGGGTAAGTGTATATGGTCCCCTGCCATAGCCAGTTATGTTGATAAGGTCCCCAGCCGCATCTGTTTACGTGGAAATGCCAAAACTTTTAATGCCCCTGTCGCAGCAGAGGGGCATTAAGTTTTATCCTTGTCTGTCTGTACGTCGGTATGTGCGTATGTCCCAACATTAGTTTCCTTTCTCTCCTCGTCCAAATGCTATGAAACTGCTCATTCGTTACCACTAAACACAGATCAAGAAGACTTTTACTGTTCTTTCCCTTTAAAATGTTATATGCAAGTGAGAGCATTATCTGTGTCCCATGGAAATATTCTCCATTTATTTCTTCTTAATAAAACTTGGATGCAAAATGTCTTGTGAAGAATAGTTAAATTTGATAGTATTCCATATTTTAAAAGATTTAATGTGAGTGATCTGGAGTGTGCTGCCCTAAGTTACTAAGGTGAAAATGACAAGCTGCCTAAATTGAAATGTAGGATATCTTTTTAGTGGCCTAGGTGGAGAAGCTAGAAAATGTACCCACAAGGTGGCCTCTCCCTCTGTGGATGAATTGATTGATTGATATTTGGTGTTTTAACGCCACTTTAAGCACAGCTATTTCGTGGCGGCTAGTTTTTATTTGTGGAGGAAGCCGGAGTTCCCGGAAAAAACCAACGACCTTCGATAGGAAAACTGACAATCCTAGTCAATTAAGATTGGAGTCGAGTACACCCGCACGAGCGGGGTTCGACTGACAACCTGAGTGTTGACTGGCTAGTGATTACAGTAGTAACTACTTAGACCACTCGGCCACCGAGGCCCCCTGGATGAGTAGAATAAGCTAACTAAATATTGGCTATTATGTATAAATAAGTGCTCATTAACTATATAATTACCTTAGATAACAAGACGGATGTCGTACCACAGAGTTTGCGTATGTATTGATAGTCCAGCTTTCATCCTGAGCTGTCCTCACAGGAAAATGTTCATAGTCATCTACAGTTACGAAAATAATACATATAGGAAGAATAATTGGTGGCTTAATATTGTGTATGCATCTTTTTTTTATTTGCATCAAGGCTAATTTACAATGAAATAAATATTGTGTAGCCTCTCTTTTTATTTGCATCACGGCTGATTAGCAGTGAAATACATATTGTATATGCCTCTCTTTTTATTTGCAACACAGCTAATTCACAGTGAAAAAAATATTGTGTATACATCTCATTTTATTTGCAACACAGCTGACTTACAGTGAAATAAATATTGTGTACACATCTCTTCTTGTTCACATTTATTTTGCTTCTATAGATTTGAAAATTACAAAACTTATTGAACTGTCTCTGTTCAAAAAGAACATTTTCTACATTAAAACCAAAAGCATACTGATTTGAAAGTATAAATTTGTGAATATAAGAAACAATTCAAATGTAGTAAAAGACATACTTCAATGCTTGTGTTTAAAATACAAATTTGATTTTTTATTAAAATTGATCAAATTATCAAATTATCAAAATAACAAAGAGTTTTCTCCCTTACATCACAAATTATAATAATGAGATATATATCCTTACCATCTTCTTCAAGATCACTGAGATTATGCTGTTCTTCTTCTAGATCAAGTTTTTTTTCTCCCTTGATCTGAACACCTGGCCGAGATTCAAATATGCCACCAATGTTTGGTGTGGCCAACTTGTGCCACTGCCTGAGAGTTACAGAACCTGATAATACAATGTAAAATATATTTTTTGGGATTATTTTCCTTATTTTGTGGCTACCAATTTTCATGGATACTCAGATTAATGGTTTTGACAAAAACTGCGTATAAACCTACAATGTGTTATCTTTGATTATACTATTTAGAGCTTGATATATAATGGTCATCTACTTTAAATATCAGAGTTTTTTGGTCGTTGGTTGATATCTCCATGCCACATACCCTATGTTCTGCCTTTGGCGTGACTCGATATTTAGGTTGATATCTCCATGCCACATACCCTATGTTCTGCCTTTGACGTGACTCGATATTTAGGTTGATATCTCCATGCCACATACCCTATGTTCTGCCTTTGGCGTGACTCGATATTTAGGTTAATATCTCCATGCCACATACCCTATGTTCTGCCTATGGCGTTAATCGATATTTAGGTTGATATCTCCATGCCACATACCCTATGTTCTGCCTTTGGCGTGACTCGATATTTAGGTTGATATCTCCATGCCACATACCCTATGTTCTGCCTTTGACGTGACTCGATATTTAGGTTGATATCTCCATGCCACATACCCTATGTTCTGCCTTTGGCGTGACTCGATATTTAGGTTGATATCTCCATGCCACATACCCTATGTTCTGCCTTTGACGTGACTCGATATTTAGGTTGATATCTCCATGGCACATACCCTATGTTCTGCCTATGGCGTTAATCGATATTTAGGTTGATATCTCCATGCCACATACCCTATGTTCTGCCTTTGACGTGACTCGATATTTAGGTTGATATCTCCATGGCACATACCCTATGTTCTGCCTTTGACGTGACTCGATATTTAGGTTGATATCTCCATGCCACATACCCTATGTTCTGCCTTTGACGTGACTCGATATTTAGGTTGATATCTCCATGGCACATACCCTATGTTCTGCCTTTGACGTGACTCGATATTTAGGTTGATATCTCCATGCCACATACCCTATGTTCTGCCTTTGGCGTGACTCGATATTTATATATTCCGTCATTGTGTCATTGTGTTATGGTCAATTATGTATTCTTGTCTTTCATTTTTGTTGAAGTACTTTGTCTATAGAGTGTCTATATGCCATTTTTTTTAAATGGTTATTTGTCTTTATAGTGATTAAGATTATATCACAATGTGTGTTGACTACTGTACCCCAATTTTGAACATTTTTACCTATTATGTTTGTTTGTTTTGTTCACACATTGTTGTCAATATTATAAAATTATATGCGACTGTCATACAAGTAAGAGGTTTAGCTAGCTATAAAACCAAGTTTAATCCATCATTTTCTTCATAAGGAAATGCCTGTATCAATTCAGGAATATGATAGTTGTTTTCCATTGGTTTGATGTACTTGAGCTTTTGATTCTGCCATTTGATAAAGTCCTTTCTATTTTGTATTTCCTTTGATTTCGGTATTTTTGTTATTTTACTTTTCCTTAACTCTAGGGCTGTTCCAGAATTAAGGATATGGAGAAAGATGTTAACAATACGAATTTTCATTCTACTCGTAAGGAGTTAGGACAAATACAACCACTCATATAACATTAATTGGAGTGCCTCCCATCCACCAACAAAATAAATTTTAGAACAACCCTTAGGGAGCTACCATTTGATTTTTATGGGGGGGCTAGGATGAAAAATTTTGTACTGCTTTTTTTTTTAGTTGTAATCTCTGTCCTGCCTTTTTATTTTTTACAGTATTCGGTCCTGCCTTTTTTTTACTAGTTATCCTGACTTTTTTTACACAAATTGTCATCCTGCCTTTCTTTTAACCAAGTTGCTCATCCTGCCTTTTTTTTTACTCAAAACTCCTGTCCTGCCTATTTTTTTCAAATTACATCCTAGCCCCCCCCCCCCTAAAAATCAAATGGTAGCTCCCTTATCCCTTTATTTTTTTATTTTTTTTTAAAGATGTAAACATACCATTTCGGTGAAATTTCATCAATACAAATCCATAACAAAGGTATGTTAGCTTACCTTCCAAAGGCTTTACAATTCTCAACTTTTCTGGCAGACGATAATATGGGTTACTACTTCCTGTCATGCCTGATAAGCCACTTAGTCCACTTCCTGTTGACAATATGCTGTCTGGTGTTTGACAAATACCAGGTGTTGAACTTTCATTTTCTGACCTAGAAAATCAAAACAGAAGTTTACTTTTATACACTACACCTGTTTAGATACACTGTCTATGTTATTTCTGATGATTAATGTTCAACCTCTATTCAAGAAGTAAGAGTTAGAATATCTTGTGTAAAACTAATGCAAAATATGCAGTTCTCAATTTACTATTATTCTAAAATAAATTTCTGACTAAACTCGAAAGGTTCTTACACAATAAAAAAAATTTAAGTCCTTAGAAAAGAATTTTGATCAACCAAGATATGTTTTGTTGCATCAATATATAAGCTGCGTCTGATAGAAATCAACCTCATGCAAGTGCACGTATGCATGTACCTGTATACGATAAATACTAAATAAAAGATGAATATAAAAAAGAAGATGTGGTATGATTGCCAATGAGACAACTCTCCACAAGAGACCAAAATGACACAGAAATTAACAACTATAGGTCACCGTACGGCCTTCAAAAATGAACAAAGCCCATACCGCATAGTCAGCCATAAAAGACCCCGAAATGACAATGTAAAACAATTCAAACGAGAAAACTAACGGCCTTATTTATATAAAAAATGAATGTTGGTCTGTTTTCAAACAGTTGCAGAATTTCTGTAGAGATTTTCTGAACACGAAATAGGTTGACAGATGTATTTTTATTCATTTGCCTAAGGTCTATTTCTATTGGACGCAGTTTATATGATGTTCTCACGGATAATTTGTTTGGCATGTTTCTCAATAACGAATTCTAGCAATAAAAGAAATCTCCCTTATCTAAATCTTATCACCAAATTATTCCACTTTGATTACATTTATATTTAACCCTATAATAGCATTATCTAACCCATACTTCTATAATCTATATAAGGAAATGTATTATATATCTTAAATGAAATGAGAAATATTTTGAAGTTCAAGCATGATGTTATGTTTCAACTTAACATTCATTTTTCGAACTGTACAAAGCAGGAATGAAGTTTTATCAATTGAGTTTCTGCCCCTAAAAAAATTTCAACTGTTTAGTGAATTTTCATAAGAATAAGGAGGAAACTTGATAACATTTTTTTCTTTTTTTCTTTTGGAAATAGGGCTATTTCATTTGATGTGGGAGGGTAGGGAAGGTATTCCAAAAAAAAAAACATATTTTCTTTTTTTAATTTCACATACTGTGGATTTAATATTATTCATGGAGTACCAATTGTCTGTGTCTGTGATTTCGTGGGCATAGGGAAACCACAAACTTAAATGTTCAATGAATTTTCTGTAGACTTCTGTACACAAACTTTTTCGTAATAACAAAATCAAATATCTACGAAAATAAAATGTTCCTTATCCATGAAAATCGCAACCAACAAATATAAATGATTCCACAGTACATCATATGGACATTGAACTATAAATGACACTTGACCCATGTCGACATATATACAACTTCAATTGTATCTCTACCACACTCGTTTAAGGGCATACGATACAGTTACAGGGGAGGTAATGACGTTGCTAACGTAAAATGTTATTTTCGCGACGTCAAACTGTGACATATCGGGAAAAGATGCATTTTTCGACTAATTTTTATCATTCAAACTGATTTAATTTGAAAAAGAGTGCATGGACCCCTGTTTTTTAAAACGACATTTTGTTTCATTTTGCAGGGAGATTATGTGAACCAAATTTTATAAAACTGTAAATAGTGCAATTTTTTTAATGTTGATAAATATACAGCAAAAAAATGCGTTTTTTTCTCAATTCATGACCATTTGATAAATATGCGTTATTTCTGAATAGAAATTGTTTAAGTTTTTAGGATACTTATAAAATACAGAAATTACAAATTATTTAACAAAAAACAATTTGTGTTTATCTTTTAAAACAAAAAAGTTATGGCTTTTTTTCGAAAGAGAAAATACTGCCAGAAATCAGAATTTTGAGCAAATATACAAAATTTCGACCTCATTTAACTCAAAAAGTAGCACATGAAGGTATATTTTTTATTACATATTTGTTTTAATCAGGCAATAAATAGTCTATATGGAAATTTTCACCAAACTGTAAATACAGGATCAAAACTGTATCGTATGCCCTTAAATGGAAAAGGCTTTCTCCCACACTGATTTTAATGGATACGACTTCCTCCCACACTCGTTTCAATGGAAGAGGCCTTGAACCCTTGCAGTCCTTAATCCACAAACCTCTGTCTGTGTCGTTTGTTTTCTTCCTCTTTATAATCCTGTTCATTCAGTTCATTCGCTCTCCTGAGTGATAATTTACGTAGAGCTGTCTCCAGGTCATTGGACCCAGGTATACCTGGTCTACCCAAAGAATGTCTGGTCCTAAAAAATATAAATAATATTTAATGTAAAAAAAATGGGTGAAGATCAGACAAACATGTTTTTAAATACTAGGGAAAACAATATACTATATTCCTCATGTAGGTTTATCGCTGTATTGAAGATTCATTGGTGACTTGGACTGTTTTCTGCTCTCTGACACATTCCCCATTTCCATTTGCAATTTTATTTCTCATTTCTACCTATCAATGTTAGAAGTGAGCACAGTGAGGACATTAATTCGAAAAAATCTGATGTGCTTTCTAGAAAAATCCTATATAACCTCTACAAAATCCTATATGCCAATCCCTAAGATTGGACATGACTATTTTGTTTTCATCATAACAACATTAACTTATATGTCATTTGGTCTCTAGTGTAGATTTGTGTCATTTGGTCTCTAGTGTAGATTTATGTCATTTGGTCTCTAGTGTAGATTTGTGTCATGTGGTCTCTGATGTAGATTTGTGTCATTAGGTCTATGATGTAGATTTGTATAATTTGGTCTCTAGTGTAGATTTGTGTCATGTGGTCTCTGATGTAGATTTGTGTCATTTGGTCTCTAGTGTAGATTTGTGTCATTAGGTCTCTGATGTAGATTTGTGTCATGTGGTCTCTAGTGTAGACTTGTGTCATTTGGTCTCTGATGTAGATTTGTGTCATGTGGTCTCTAGTGTAGATTTGTGTCAGTTGGTCTCTAGTGTAGATTTGTGTCATGTGGTCTCTGATGTAGATTTGTGTCATGTGGTCTCTAGTGTAGACTTGTGTCATTTGGTCTCTGATGTAAATTTGTGTCATGTGGTCTCTAGTGTAGATTTGTGTCATTTGGTCTCTGATGTAGATAAGTTTAGGGGCCAGCTGAAGCTCGCCTCCGGGTGCGGGATTTTCTCGCTATGTTGAAGACCCATTGGTGGCTGTCGGCTGTTTAATGCTGTTTAGTCGGGTTGTTGTTTCTTTGACACATTCCCCATTTCCATTCTCAATTTTATTGTGTCATTTGGTCTCTGATGTAGATTTGTATCATTGGCAATCATACCACATCTTCTTATTTTTATATAAACCATAGTTAAAACAAGTTGAACTGTGAGTCATTGCTTACAAATGTCACCCTCGATATAAATATTGGATAGACAGGAAGGTGATGACTGATGGATGTAAAAAGCATCAGAAAGTATAACAAGGTAACTTATTTCCATAACATGCAACATTCTTTATAACCATTTTCAGAACATGAAAGTACAATGTTGTATGTCCGTTTTGATGGTGTTTTTTTTTTTTGTTCAGCATATACTGTGGATCGATTCATGTTCGGGGTACAAATTTTCGTGAATTAAGGAAAATTTACATTTTTGCAGATATTTGATTTGTGGTTTTACAAAAATCTCCATACATGTTTAAGAAAAATTTGAAATTCGTTGCACATTAAAATTTGTGGTTCACGAAAATTGGTATCCCACGAATAACAGTGAATCCACAGTACACATAATGAGGTGTTGTGACTATATTACCTACCCATATAAACCCTCAAGATCACCGCCTGTTGCATCGCTTTGTCCAGATTCAAGATCAGAGAAGTACATAGAACTTCTGTTCGAAACAGGGGCCGATTCAATACTGTCATTCAAACTATAATTAGATGCCCCTAAATGACTACCGCTTCGTATACAGCGTGATCCAGACTTCTTGGCTGCTTTTACTGTCTCGAAAACTTTCCAATTATGGACCCTGAAAAGATAACATATATACATGTATTGTACATTGCAATTGCTATATTGATAGTTGGTTGATGTCCACTTCAAAGTATATATGAATATTCAATGTTTGTTGTTGTTCGTGTTGAACGTTTAGCATTTTCATGGTTTAAAGTTTTAATATTTGGCAGAAGTCAGGATACTAGAGTGAAAACTTGAGTAAAATACTTCTAGCCACGATCCAGAAAGTAGGTTAGTGGAGACCAGAGTCAAACACACTTCGCCACGATCTAGAAAGTAAGTTAGTGGAGACCAGAGTCACGATCTAGAAAGTAAGTTAGTGGAGACCAGAGTCAAACACACTTCGACACGATCTAGAAAGTAAGTTAGTGGAGACCAGAGTCACGATCTAGAAAGTAAGTTAGTGGAGACCAGAGTCAAACACACTTCGCCACGATCTAGAAAGTAATTTAGTGGAGATCAGAGTCACGATCTAGATAGTAAGTTAGTGGAGACCAGAGTCAAACACACTTCGCCACGATCCAGAAAGTTAGTTAGTGGAGACCAGAGTCACGATTTAGAAAGTAAGTTAGTGGAGACCAGAGTCACGATCTAGAAAGTAATTTAGTGGAGACCAGAGTCACGATGGAGAAAGTAAGTTAGTGGAGACCAGAGTCACGATCTAGAAAGTAAGTTAGTGGAGACCAGAGTCAAACACACTTCGCCACGATCTAGAAAGTAAGTTAGTGGAGACCAGAGTCAAACACACTTCGCCACGATCCAGAAAGTAAGTTAGTGGAGACCAGAGTCACGATCTAGAAAGTAAGTTAGTGGAGACCAGAGTCACGAACTAGAAAGTAAGTTAGTGGAGACCAGAGTCAAACACACTTCGCCACGATCCAGAAAGTAAGTTAGTGGAGACCAGAGTCAAACACACTTCGCCACGATCTAGAAAGTAAGTTAGTGGAGACCAGAGTCACGATCTAGAAAGTAAGTTAGTGGAGACCAGAGTCAAACACTCTTCGACACGATCTAGAAAGTAAGTTAGTGGAGACCAGAGTCAAACACACTTCGACACGATCTAGAAAGTTTAACTGAGTTAATGACGATCTGAGTAAAACACGCCTGGACATGATCCAGAAAGGTTCTGGATGACTTAGGAATATTCAAACAGTCTAAATTTAATTATGAAATTGTTACCTAAATTGTTAATTGACGTTTCATTGAGACTAATTTCTTACTTTTCCCAAATTATTCCCAAATGTAGGAGTTTACTGTGGATTCACTTATTTTCGTGGATTAAGAAAAACTGTAATACATATTCGTTGATATTTAATTTCGTGGTTTTTACCGAAGATTGCATACAAGCCCATAGGAAATTTGGCATCCGTTGAAAATTTAATTTCGAAGTTCACCTGTACCCAGGAAATCCACGAAAATTGGTATCCAACGAATAATAATGAATCCACAGTATCACATTTGAACAAAAATCAAACGAAAAATATTTTCGACAAAATCAATTATGTTTGGCCAAGGAATGAGTACAATAAGTTATTAAGCCTCACTTACTAATAACCAAATCTACCTAAGAACTTACTTCCTCTCGGAAGGTGAATATCCTTTGGGATACTCCATATTCCCCTTCAGTGATGTCTCTAGTTCAGATGCCAGGGAATCAGATGGTAAACTAAGCAAGGATGACGACATGTAATTGTGACGCACAGCTCCTGGTTTCTGTTTTCTACGTACTTGTCGTACCTCTTCTTGTGCATCTTCGTATAGTGCAACAAGGTCATCATGTTTATCTTTTAACTCTGAGATCTAAAACATAAGGTATACAAATGTTTGTAAAAGATATTATAGAGTAGTCTCCCTTTAATATTTAATTTTATTCTGTTTTAATCAACAATCCACCTATCAGGTCTTTTAGTTCTGATTATAGAACAGAAATAATTTTTGAAAGTGTAAAAGACATTGCTGCTATAAACCAATGATATAAGTTTCTTAAAATTCTGGCAATAATTGAACATTTGAGAGGTCTAACAATGCAAATTTTCATATACCCTGTAATCAATATTTCCAAGGGGCATAACACTTTTAAAATAATTTATTAGCACTGGTTAAAGAACTCGTCAAAGACGGTGATGATATAAACCTATGACATAAATTTCATAAAAATCTGGCAAGAATTGTACACATTAGAGCCCTCATAAGGATATTTACCAAAATTTTCAAGGGGCAAAACTCTTTTAAAAATCATTGATCGGCACTGATTTTCGAAATCGTCCAAAACATTGTTAATATAAACTTATATAATTTTCATAAAAATTTGGCAAGAATTGAACAAATGAGAGCGCTATTGAAGCAACTTTCATTTTAATAATGTTTCCAAGGGGCAATACAGTAAAAAACATAATTATCACGTGTTGATGTGTATCATGATCACTGAACTGTCAAACAATTTTGAAAATTTATTGAACAAATTTACTTGAAATTTGGTGTAAAATATTTATTGTGGTATATGTGTTATATCAAATGTATCTCATCCTATAAATTATCATATGGTTGTGCATACTGTTGTTAAAAAATGAAACCTTAGTATTATGACACCCTGTACAATCCGACACAATTCTCCGGTCCCGTAGTGTGTCAGATTAGACTGGTTGCACCGTAAAAGTGGGTTTTTGAATGTTAATTTCTAGAGATTATAAACTCAAATAAATTTTCCACAATTCTCTGGTCCCGTCGTGTGTCGGATTTAACTGTTTGCACTGTAAAAGTATGTTTTTTTATGTAAATTTCATGAGATCACAAACTCAAATAAATTTTCCACAAATAAAAGTTTTTTGCGTGAACCCCTGAGGGTTCACGCATATTAATTAGTTAGAAATATATAGTCTATGGAGGAATATTCGGAACCTTAATTATTGTTCATTCGGAACATTTATTCTTCTTATCTGTTTTAGCTTCCTGCAATTAAGAGCACCTTCATACGGCGCGTTTAAGATATTTAAAATTTGTCAATAAAGAACTTTACACAGATCGCTAACTCACTTATATATGCTATATGGTACTAAAAAAGATAGTTGATAATCTATATAGAACAAAAAAAAGAAAATAGATTCCAATACGTATAATTCTTAAAGAATAATAATGATTCAAAACATGGACACATGTACCTCAGTCTTTCAAAAATTCATTTAAAGAATCTTGAAATAATTAATGAGGTATTGCAAAATGGTCAAGTAGTAGGAGACATTAATTAATGTTTCTTACTAGCTACCGATCATCAATAAGTGTAACTCTCCCACGAGATGCATTGAGAGATTAAATGATCTAATATAAAACCATTTTTGAAGAGGCATCTGTCACCGGGGAAACTGGGGTGACTTTTAGGTTGTGTAACAAGAGCCTGACTGAATGGCCATTTGTTACTGAAACTGTGTGATGCACCTGATCACACCACGAACGATTGCTCTGAATAGCAATAAAAACTATGGAACTAAAACTCTGGTAAAAACTAACTACGGAGACTCTGTAACTAACGATGAATAAACCAATAATCAGCACCCGCAAAGTGGAAAGAGATTAATATAAGTAAATATGTTTAAATTAAATGAAATACTAATACTTGTATTACAGATGGACTGTGCTCAGTGTAAAGTCCTGAGTCCAAATCTTGCTTAAAAAAATTATAAACAAGTATTTATACACAATTGAATTGACAAGTATAGACATAACAAATAACCAGATGCTCCGCAGGGCGCAGCTTTATACGACCGCAGAGTTCGAACCCTGAACATTGGGGCAAGAAGTGACACAACATTCAAGTTTGATACAGCTCTGAATTTGGATTGTTATTAAATAGTTGACACAACACAGGTTTCTGACACATAATGAATTTGGTCTAAGAACTTAAACTTAAAAACTTTAAATTTTAAATTGGACATTACCTATTATAGTCCAATATCCAAAATCAAAATACATGGTTAGATTCAGCATATCAGAGAACCCCAATAATTCAATTTTTGATGAAATCAAATAAAGTTCAATTTTGGACCCTTTAGCCCTCAATGTGAACCAGTTTGATAACCGGCCCCAAACATCAAAAATCTTAATACATGGTTAGATTAAGCATATATCAAAGAACCTCATATATACAATTTTTGTTGAAATCAAACAAAGTTTAATTTTGGACCCCAATTTGTACCAACTTGAAAACTGGGCCTATAATCAAACATATAAATGCATGTTTAGATTCAGCATATCAAAGAACCCAAGGATTCAATTTTTGTTGATATCAAACAAAGTTTAATTTTAGACCACGATTTAGACCAACTTGAAAACAGGGCCCATAATAAAAAATCTAAGTAGATGTTAAGATTCAGCAGATCAAAGAACCCCAAGGATTTAATTTTTGTTGAAATCAAATAAAAGTTTAATTTTGGACCACGATTTGGACCAACTTGAAAACTGGGCCCATAATAAAAAAAATCTAAGTTTATATTTAGATTTAGCATATCAAAGAACCCCAAGAATTCAATTTTTGTTGAAATCAAACAAAGTTTAATTTTTGACCCCGATTTGGACCAATTTGAAAACTGGGCCAATAATCAAAAATCTAAGTACATGTTTAGATTCAGCATATCAAAGAACCCCAAGGATACAATTTTTGTTAAAATCAAACTTAGTTTAATTTTGGACCCTTTGGACCTTAATGTAGATCAATTTGAAAACGGGATCAAAAATTAAGAATCTACATACACAGTGAGATTCGGCATATCACCTTTAAAGGAAACATCATTACACGTTGTAAGTGTATTAAAAATTTGGGCGTTCATTTTGATAAGACTCTGTCAATGCACCAACAAGTCAGTTCAGTTTCGAGAGCATGTTTTTATCAAATACGAAATATAGGCCGCATACGTCCGTACATCAACGAGGATGCATGTAAAACTCTGGTCAATTCGTTAATCATTTCTCGATTGGATTATGGCAACGCTTTACTCTATGGACTACCAGCTTACATGATTCAGAGACAACAAAGGGTTCAGAACACTGCTGCGCGAGTGGTTACAAGAAAAAAGAAATACGAACACATTACTTCGACACTTGAGTCTCTTCACTGGCTGCCTGTGCAATACAAAATATTATTATATGTATTCAAGTCCGTGAAACATGAAGCGCCATTATATCTTAGTGAACTTGTAAATTTATACAGGCCATCAAGATCATTAAGGTCTGAAAACAACTTAACACTCGTAACTCCTATTGTGCGAACCAAAACCTACGGCAATTGAAGATTTGATCAAGCAAAAAAAACTTCAAAATGCAAAGTCGGTGCCTGTATTCAAAAAGAACTTAAAAACTCACTTTTTTCGACAAGCATTTTTAATCCCTTAAATTCGTTTCTGTGATACATTGTGCCATAGACGTTAGCCTGCTTTTGATTTATCGAACCTTTCTTTTAACTGGAGATATGTTTCATTTATAATATGTACACTGTATCTTTTTTTAGTAGCACACATATTTTTCATTTCAGTAATTATGTTTTTACATGGTAATATTTCTTTTTCATCTTTTGAATACGTTTTCAAATTTTTAACTTATATTTGATAATTTGTAATAGCAATCTTATTTTAGACTTTTTTTTGGCTATTTATTTTACCAACTTTATTCAGTATAATTTTTTACTCGTTTTTTTATTTTGATTCATTGAATTATATATTCCACTTTTTTGAAAAAAAATCCACATTATTAATCCCTTTATCTAGAAAAGTTTTAACACTTACATATTTATTTTGTGGGTTCATGTTTTATATTTTTATCACTGTCTGTGTGTATATTTCGTTTAACATGTGATGTAAAGCGCTTTGAGTAATATTGTTTTAGATTTAGCGCTATAGAAAAATTGTAATAATAATAATAAATAATTGATTTTTTGATGAAATCAAACAAAGTTTAATTTTGGACCTTTAGGGCCCTTTATTCCTAAACTGTTGGGACCAAAACTCCCAAACTCAATCCCAAGCTTCCTTTTATGGTCATAACCCTTGTGTTTAAATTTCATAGATTTCTATTAATTTATACTAAAGTTATGGTGCGAAAACCAAGAAAAACATGCTTATTTGGGCCCCTTTTTGGCCCCTTATTCCTAAACTGTTGGACCTCAACTCCCAAAATCCCAACCTTCCTTTTTAACGCTGCTGGTTTTGGCGGGATACAAGATCAAATTTGTGGTTAAGGTCTTGAAGTTCAAAAGTCAATTGAGTAATCGAATCAGCTTGAAATTGTACCTTGGAACAAAGGTCTGCCTTTTCTTTTTCCAATGCTTGTTTTTCATTTTTTGTTTCTCGTCCGAAACTTCACTACAACGTAATGCAAGCAGTTCATGTACCAGTTTAACGCACTTCTTTTCTACTCTAAACTGTGTTGCAATTTCTGAATTTGTTGTACAAACTCCTGTACGTCTATAATGGGAGCTCTTTCTCCTTTCTGTTTACGAATGTTTTCAAGTTCTTGCTTGAACTGGTCTGTCTCGGACTCGATACTCTGCTAATTTTTTAATTGAATTTTAAGGTCCTCGATGCACTTCTGCTGTTCTAGTCGTTTAGTCCTTTCTTGTGAAATGTTCTGTTTTACACTTATCAATCAGTTCTGTCTTAAGCACATTTGAAATGTCCAAATATTGAATGAACGGTGAATTCCTCATACCAGAGAACGGTAAAGCTCGGATGATGTTTTTACGCTCAATATAGCTGTGTATTCTAGCTGTATCAAGCTCCTTTTGCTTTCTAAATTTCACATGAAGTGGTGTACTTTTGCTGTCCCTTGCTTCTTTTGACAAACACTTACTAGAATAATGTCCGAATTTTCTACAAGAATAACATCTCTGATTGACAGAATTACAAATATTATGTT
Organism: Mytilus galloprovincialis; assembly: GCA_037788925.1. Taxonomy (NCBI): domain Eukaryota; kingdom Metazoa; phylum Mollusca; class Bivalvia; order Mytilida; family Mytilidae; genus Mytilus; species Mytilus galloprovincialis. The sequence continues at coordinate 71,139,110 of CM075343.1, read as the reverse complement.
TATGGAATTTACCGCATCTCCCACATACTGGACTGTAACCTGACTGGATGTTCCATGGTCTCCATTTTGGTCGAAAGCTGTACTCCATTACTGAATATTGTCTACGCTACTTGTCTGGAAACGTCTGAGGAACTCGTTTGGCTGCTTGGGGTCTCTAGATCGTGTGCTGAGCATAGAAGTCAGCACGCCGTCGTCGTCCACCAATCTGTCACCGGGGAAACTAGGGTGACTTTTAGGTTGTGTAACAAGAGCCTGACTGAATGGCCTCTTGTTACTGAAACTGTGTGATGCACCTGATCACACCACGAACGATTGCTCTGAATAGCAATAAGAACTCTGGGACTGAAACTCTGGGGAAAACTAACTACGGAGACTCTGTAATTTGCGATGAATAAACCAATACTCAGCATGGAATACTAACACTTTTATTACAGATGGACTGTGTACTGTGTAAAGTCCTGAGTCCAAATCTTGCTTATAAAAACTATAAACAAGTATTTATACACAATTGAATTGACAAGTATAGACATAACAAATAAATATTAATTGAGTGATATTGTTCACTGACAAAGATTAAACTATTTTTAGAACTTGAAGAATAAATATTAAATGATAATCTGATTATGACAACTAAGAACATACATTATGAATAAGTTAAAATGTCACTAATTAGCTAACAGAATATAATAATTCTCGAGGGTTTAATGCATCAACCACGTAACTGAAAATTTTGCAGTTTTGAGATTTATTGATTTTCTAAACACTAAAGTATTAAATAATATTCCCTAAAATTTTTAGAGCAATTGGTTATAAAATAAATTTTTAATTGACATGTTCATCAATCTATTATAAGTTTGATAACGAAAGTTTGCCAACATGAACGACTTATCTAGTATTACTATTAGAATGAACGATTTATTCTTATAATTAAATAGCTTGCACCAAGCGCCCCAACAAAATATCTAACGATAAGGTGTGTTGCATTCCTATTAACAAACAATGTTTGAAAATGCATATGCCTCAACACTGTAACAAGTACTAACTTCATATTGCAATTGACATTTTGATTTATTTATTTCAACACCTAAAACCATTTCCTCCACAACATCAGATAATGTTTTGCAGCTGTTAAAGAAATGTGAATATCAGCAGGTTATCAAACAAGCAAGGTCAACTAAGTGTTACTGGCATGACCTCATATTAGATAATATAAACATCAACTGAGATTAAACCAAGTAATTGTTTTGATTGATGATGTGTTTTGACATGGAATTTTGATATTCAGCAAAAAAACTGCAAATTAGAAAAAAGGTTTGTATATTTTATTAAAAAATAAGGCATATTGAAATAATTAATTTATTTTTAATTCAATTATACTTAACTTTTACATATTAATATATGTTTTTAATTAAAATTGATATTATTACAAAACATATTTACGGTACAATTTATTTTCATTATACCTGTTTCCTAAGAGAAAAATATTTAAAAAAGGTATTAAATTTAATATGTTTGTATCTTTCTTAATTTCATTAGTATCAATAAGCGCATGTTTTTTGTTTTTGCAGTAGCATCTATATTATTTGAGACAAGAGAAAATGAAAAAGGAAAAATAATGATAGATAGATAGTTTATTCTCATAAAACCATGCAAGTACAAAGGTTACAGAGAAGTTAAAAAAATAGTATACATAAAAATAAAAAATGCATTAAAAATGCATAAAATTCAAAATTTCGGATGAGATAACATATAAAAGAATATATATATAGACTTGAATAGTCAAATTTAAAAGCTAAAATTGTATAAAGAAATACTTTCTATAATCAAATGGCTGAAAATGAGATGGTTGAGATTTGAAAAGAAGGATCCAGATCATATATCCTTTAAACATAAATTTGATGATTCGTTCCGTAAAATGAGAGTTACAGAAAAGACTAGAAAAGGTCGTTCCGTAAATGTAATGGAGATACCTAACAGATATACTTCTAAACAGACAGTATCTGCTGTAAAACTGGTGTTATTCCAAGCGAGTACCACAGTTTCTACAAAGGATTACAATCTGACAGCAAAACACCAGATATACTCCCAGATCCGGATTTTGAGGAGGATGAAATTGACTCCGAAAAAGAATAATGATTAAGACTGAAAACTGCATCAGTTGTCTTAAAAACAAAAACAAAGTAACAATCTTGGTTTATCAGTTATAATATAACATAAACTGATATAGTGAATTAGCCATTTCATTTTCAATTCACGTAGCCTTAGGAAATTTCATTGATTTTTGCTGTGTTATATTTTATTGTAATCAAGTACATTGGGTTTTTTTTAAGTCTAATTGCAACAAATGTCGAAGGAAACATAAGAAAGTTTTTAATTTTGAAAGAAAAGGAATATTCTAAAGGGAAAGTTTAAATAAGTCGTTATTCCTCTATTATTATTTCAATTTTAAAATTACTTTATTTTGTTTTATTAACAACATCCAATCTTTTTCTTTTGGAACTTTTATCTTTTCTTCTTTAAGATTCAGTGAAAACTACTTCACACAATATATTAATAATTTTTTTTATGTGTATATAATTTCATCATGTGTTTTAGAAAATATATAAATATAATAAAGATCATCCATTACCATAAATTCTTTAAAATAATGTAACCTTTTAAAACAACCAAAAAAAAAATGATTGGAAAATAATTTGTCAAAAACAATAATTTTGTTCGTGAATAATAATATATATTTTTTAATTCACATTCAGTGATAACTTTGTGTATAGTTTTCCCTGTAATTACATCACCTTATGTATTGTTTTCTTTCACTTAACAATGTTTAATTATATCAAGTGTTATTTTGAATTTATCACAGTATATCATTCAAAACAAATAAAAAAAAAACAATAAGGTCTTTCCCATGTAGGGGAAAGACCTTAATAATTAGTTAAATTTATTCGTTTTTCAAATTCCACAATCTCTTATTGCTTGCAAATGCAATTATGCTTATCAAACAACATTTAGAATATGATATACCACACAGGCGTAAATATGTTATCACTAGTAATGACTTTGTGACACAAACATCTGCATTACTTTTTAATCATTATGGAATACCTATATCCGTTAAACGTTTCAAGTGCAATTATATCTTTTATCTGACAACCAATTAGCATCAAATTATTAAAGGATAGTAACTTAGTCTATTTTTGCAATCTATGTTAATTTCGTACATTTCTGTAGTAAAACAGAATTTACATTTACAGTCAAACTTTGTATGTCGGTTTCTGAAAAGTCACAACTTTCTAGATACGAGATTGTTGCATTAAACCATTCACTCAATGTCCAAACTGAGAATCAAATGCATATCAAAGCATGTTGATTTTAAGTCCTGGATACGAAATGTAAATAAAAACGCAAATATAAAATAAGAAGAATTATAAAAAACAGAGAATTAAAGTCTAAAATATCAAAATTGAGAATTTTATCTTAAAGTCCAAAATATTGAACAAAGCTGCTTTTTCCCTTGTCACACATAACTTTTCAGTTCAATATACAAAAGATTTCATTAATAAAACACACGAGGTAAATGGGAATGCATTCTTATTGCCTATGATAAAACGTAAATGTACACAAAAAATGTACACAAATATGATCATAGATAATTTAAAAGAAACAGTTATCAATGCAGAAGAATTAATGGACACAAAAGAATATCCTTTAAAGATTCTCAACGAAAAGGATCAAAATGCATTTTTCTTAATTAATTCTAAGAATCAATAAATTTGAGTTTAATGGAAAGTTATACAAACAAGTTATAGGAGCGCCCCCTCCATATGTGGTATATTTTCACCATCATGCATATATCTGCATCTGTCTGTACGGTTAATAAATATCTTAGATTATCAAGTTCAAATGGAAAAAACACATCAAATTACACTGTCAATATAGAGATGATGTTTTTATGGTCTTCACAGGCAAAATAGAGCAAGTTGGAGATTTCTTTAACATAGCGAACAAAATTTCCCCTTTATTTAAGTTCGCATATGAGGTAGTAGTTGGGAGACTTTTGAAAAGGGACCCATGCTTAAAAAGTTAATTTTAAGCAATAATTCCCAAAACACTGTTAATTTTCTGAAATATAGGCAACAAACATAAGTTAGCAAAAAAAAAAACAGTGTAAAGTTTTGAGATTTATTATGTAATGAGGGTTGATTGAAGGAACCGCATTTCATAATAACCGAATTATCCTGCAACTGATATTATTATATAATATTTGGTAAACTTTGCTTGCCAATGAGATAAACATGGCGTTTAATGTTGAGTCTTAGCAAAGCGAGCTATATGACACCAAATTGACCAGAGTTATACAAGATATAAATCAATGGTAATATTTTTATACAAACAAATCGAAAAACAGACACGATTATAAGCAAACAAAAAAAAAACAGGCTCCGGATTTGGACAAGTATATTAAGTATACATGTATAAGCAGCAACTTGAATGTATTAGTTGGACCCAAACCTATTTCTAAGATGGAACAGGATATTACGGCACAAAATAAAATGGAAAGCAAGTAAATTTTGTCTTATTTGGTAGGAATAAAACTTCTACGTTTTATGAAACGAAATATGTATTTAAAAAAAATAATATATAAAGCTACTGAGGAATTCTAGGTGAAATATTACCTCTACCAATAAACACTCCAGAACTGTCATCCATTGGTAGTAGTTTGACCTTTCACACTGGTAAAAATGAAAGCTAACACCATCCAGAAATGAACCATTGAAATAAAAACATTCCTTATCTCGATCCTACTTTATATTTAACACCACTCTCAACATGCCATAATTGTTCTGATTTAAAATAAAAAGAAAATAATATCCTCCGTACACGTGGTAATAAAAATACTGATATATAATTTACAATTCAGTTGAAATAATATTTAGCATAAAAAAAAGTATTAAGGTTCACGTATTTTTTTTTAAGCAACTTGTCTTAAGTATCTGAAAGAAAATTGCTAACTCATTTTAAACCACGCCTACCTCTCGTGTTAAAAATGTTTGAGTATTTTGTGAAGCTTTTAAATGTTTCTGCAGTTCTAGATTATCTGCTGTTTGCTGAAAAATAAATAAAAATTGTTCTTCTTCAAATTTTTAAGCTAAATATATATATATATATATATTTCTTAAATATTTCAATATCGCTTTATGAGTTGTAATTTCTCTGTCAATGTAAGTACGTAAGACATATTAAACAGTATATCATCATTTGATTTTCTCATTAAAATTGTATTCAAATGCAATCATTTTGTATCAATGGTTTTGATTGGACGATAATAAGTGTACAGTTCTTTGCTGTACAAATATTGGCAGACGTGCCAACTTTTGAAAATCCCCATGGGGGGTTTAGTGCGCAACCAGATTTTTAAGGGTTACAATTTTTGCGGCGTTTCTGTGTGCACTGTTTGTTACTCTTGAAATAGTCTCATATCTCTTCTTTTTCTTTTGGTATACTGATGATGAGCTAATAAGCCTTGATTTCTTTTATTTGCATATTTTTTGTACAAAATAACTGCAGAGAAAAACACCTTAAACAATAAAGGATACACAGTGAAAACTCCTCCCCACCCCCTTTCCCCCCTCCAAAGACCTTTTTATGTTTGCACCATGACTCAAAAGACATAAACCTTAATGTCCTAAAGTAGAAAGGATGATGACAGATTTTGAGTTAGTCTTTCTGTATTAATGAGAAAATGGATAAAATTTGAGTTATGTGTCTTTGTGTTCAGAGGTGCTCTTACCGGCGTAGGCTTATACACAGTAGAAGTGAATACAAAATGGCGTCGATTTTAAATCACTCGAACTGGACAGAAATATGTCTGATTTCAAAAATTTAAACGGATTCAAAGATCAACGCTGTTTTCTAATGAGTTCATTACAGTTTTCGTCTTTCAGTTAATTACGAATTTGCCATGAAACTACGGTAAACATTGCAAATTGTGATCGTATCATACGGTATGATAGATTGATTTGAAAGGCCGACTGACCGATTCTGTTTATAAATTAATTAATGTTGATGATTGTTATGACCCTTCAGATCAGCAGACTACATCTAGCAACAAATTATGACACCTGTTGTGACCGTTGATTAGCGTAGGGTGGTAAACTTGTCATAAATATGTCCCCAGGTAAAATTATAGATTTATACTTGTAGAAATTGATCAAAATCGGTATAAACCAATATTTTTTTTCGGGTATATATTTTGTGAAAATCGGGATTTTGACATGTTTTTCAATCCCGATATCGGGATTCGTCTGAGGCATGACAATCGGGATGATACCGCCAAAATCGGTTGGCAGGTCTGATTTTGGTGGTTGATTTGTCTGCTGTACTGTCTAATGTTTTTGCAATCTGATTTAAGTACATATTCTTTTCCATGCTACACTGACAAGGATATGTATGTTTGAAAGACCTTTCGGAATACTCAGGTTTTGTCCAAATGATACATATCTTCAAAAAAACCTTCAAAAATGTGTAGGCTGAATTTCATTGGTTGATGTAAAATTAACCATATCAGAAAGCAGAACTGAGTGTATACAAAACATGGGCACATGATCTAGACCTGTGTTTTAATAAGATATCAATTTATATCAGTCTTTTAAAAAGCTTGTTATTTTGAAATAGAGTAGCGAAAAAGGATCAAACAAAGTCGTTTCGATAAGTCCAGGCCATTAAAACCCCTTACCATTTTAACATTCCTCTGAAGGTCAACAATCTGTGCCAGTAGATTGGTTATTTCTTCTTTCTGTGCACCATTCTCCTTTGTCTTTTTAGTTAATTCTTCAACATAATGTTCCAAGTCTTTCTTTACTTCAACTATTATAAAAGTAAAGAGAATTAAAGAAATAAAGCAATTTATTTGGATCTATGGCAGGTTTAGTTCTATGCTTTCAAGCTTTACTATGATAGTTCAACTTTAACTGTTTATACAATCCACACCATTTTCAATCCATTTTTTTCAGTTCAAGCCCTTTCCTAAAGACAGACCAAACTCTTACTCCAATCTTTACAAAACTATAAAGAATAAAGAGCTGCACCATAAACAAATGATGCACCCAATCGCCACCTATCACTTTTTCAAAGAATAAAACTCCTAACTCATCAATGTCATTTCAGAAATTTATAAAAAAATCTTATCTTTTAATAGATATAAACCAGTATCATAGTTTCATGAAAAATACACATAGCACTTTTGAGTTATTGTTCGAAAACTGAAAATACCCCCTTTTTAAATGAACAAAACCCTGTAACTCGGGAACTAAAATCTAAAATTGATAAAAATCAAAACGGAGCTCACGTCAATAGAAATAACAAGAGTTTTTTAATTATTGTCTGACATGTTTACGACAGACAAAGTAACAGAGGTATACCATAATACATCCTGTAAACAGGTGTATAAAAACTACAACCTAAAACACAATGACTTGGTCAACTTGAGCAATCGTCTATTTTTATATTTACGATTTTTAACCCCATATTAAATAATTTTCGACCAATCTTACCAAACTGTTGAAGACAATCATTAACTAGTTTTGACTCTTTCTCTTCAAGTGTATATGTGTCTGCTGATAACTGGGCAGTCTGAAAAATAAACAAAAATATTATTTCTGTTCTCCTTATTAAATAAAACACATTCAGTATGAGTTCAACATTCTCATATGTAAATTATCATTGATATGGTCATAATTAGATATGAACTGTTAACAAAACTTTGAATTTTTCGAAATACTAAAGATTTTCTGCTCCAGGGAAAAGTCTTCCTTAGCTGTATTTGACAAAACCTTTCGTAACTTTGACTCTTCAATGCGCTTCAACGTCATACTTTATTTGGCCTTTAAAAAAAAATTATTTGAGAGTCACTAATGAATATTTTGTCAAATAAATGCGTGTTTGTCTTACAAAATTTTAATCCTGGTATCTATGATTAGTTTAATTTCAACAAAAATCTTCATCAGGTACGCTCGACCAAAAATTATGCATTGACAAAGATACAAAATACTTCAAGAGAATGTAAAGGTCTAAGTCCTAGTAAAAAAGCAATGTTTGCTTAAAGATTGGTAATATTACATAATTAGGTAAGGAAGAGTCATTCCTTTATTTTAAGTTTTTACCTAGGTGCTACAGAAGAGACATCCTATTTTGGGTTGCCGGCACAGACGATTGGGACATGGACCAAGGATCTGGAAATTGGACATTTGTGTTTGGTCTATGCTGGTGAATAGTTGTCTCATTGGCAATCGTAACACCTCTCCTTTATTCTATTTTCATTTTAAACGAGTCTTTGCAAATACTAATGAGAGCTGATGGATTTCATTCGGTCTTACCTCCAACTTAAGTTTCACATTTTCCTGCTACAAGGTTTCGCATTTTTTCTGCAGTGATTTTAGACCACTCGAATGGAGACTGTCATCACTAAAAATAAACAAACAAATATTTAGACGTATTCTGCAATACTGTAAAGTAGGAATTTAATGTTGTACAATGAATTGCTTAGACCATTGGCCCATGCATTAATTAGGATTTTCTTCTGGTCAGTTTTCTGCTAGACATATATGACCACTAAAGAGATTTTTACAATCTTCGTGGATAGAGGAAAATACATAACTTCTTTCAAATCAACTACTGTGGATTCATTATTATCCATTAGATACCAATTTTCGTGGGTACAGGTGAACCATGAATTCAAATGTTCAACGAATTACAAATTTCTATAGGCTTTGCTTACAGATATTGGCAAAACCACGAAATATATGTCAACGAAAATGCAAGTTTTCCGCAATACACTAAAATTGATACACACGAAAAATTAAGGAAACCACAGTATCAATAGTGAACTTAATCCACTTTTGTGGATAGTTGTCTCATTGTCAATCATACCTCATCTAATTATTTTGATATTAATTAAAACATCTACGGTTTTGAATGAGGTTTTTTATTTGTTCACATTTATGGTTTACTCCTCTGAAAGCCTTTTTAAAAGTATTTAGTCTACATGATTGAGTTTTAAAAAGCAAGAAAGTTGGCAGTTCTGGCAGATTTTGGCAAAACCCTGAAAACAAATATCCACGAAAATTGGATTTATAGGTAGGATCTTACCTAAGAGAGTCGTCACTTGGAGATATTCCGCCTTCATATTCTGTGAAGGCTTTGATAAGGCCATCCTTCAAAATAACCTCATGTTTTAACTGGTTGACCTATAAAATAGTATAACTGTATTATAGTTTTGTTATACATTTAATAATACCACAGGTATCCGCTTCAGGGACTCTACCGTACTAAAGATTTACCAGGCGTTGGTTCACTTTTGTTTGTAATTTAATAATTGTGCTAAAAATTTCTGTATGCTGATAGTTTGAGGAAGTTTGGATAATGTAGCAATCTTTTTAATCTGATTGATAAGTTGATTAATTGATCGCTTCCAAACCAACTTATTCAGACAAGACATAAAACTAATCCGGAAAGATTTAAGGTACCTTAATTCATGTTAAAAAAAACTTGATTATATACTAAATGATACTTTGTTTTAATGACCAATGCAGGAAAACAACTTCAAATTCACATTTAATAATATCTACAGAAAAAAAAACAAGACTTATATTCATAGAAAATTAACAGCTGGGCCATGAGCGCATGATACGCCCGTCACATTTTCAAAGAATAAAGATCAATAAAGATCAATGAAGTTCAATTAATTCTCAATGTCATATTAGAGTAGAAATTTATGAAAATCAAAAGGAATCAATAGATATAAACAATTCACCAAAGTTTAATGAGAATTGCTGACAGCATTTTTGAGTTATTGTCCCAAAACTGGAAAATCACCCCTTTTGTAATGAATAAAACCCCACAACTAAGAAATGTAAAATGTAAAATTTATAAAATTCTAAAGGGAGCATACATCAATAGATATAAACAATTCACCAAAGTTTCATAAGAAATGCTGAGTTAATGTCCGACCACAATACGTCCCGTAAACGGGCGTATAAAAACAAAGAAATACTTGTGGTGAAACATTTTCTTTCAATGAGTCAATATTTTTTAAAAACCCAGATGTTCTTTATTGTCCAATCAGAATCAAAGTAATAAACATCACCAAACTGTTTTTCTTGTCCAACCAGAATCATTGTTATTAACATATGACTATTTTTTTCTGGCCCATAAAGCATTGTAAAGGGAGAGTCTTGATAGAAGATATTGTATCCTACCTTATCAACAACTGTAGATAGGTGCTCCTCAAGGCCCTCATTTTTTGTTTCTAATTCTTGATTCTTGGTTAAAAGTGTTTGTCCAATACGTGCTGCAAGTTCTAAATCTCTTTCTTTCTGTAAAATTAAATGAGCAAACATTACAGATGACACACATTTTTGTTTTTAAGTGAGATATTAGTCATCAAATTATGATGGCATTGTAAAAATAAAGCCCTTTCATTGACAAAAGTCAAAACCAGACGACAATTCCTTATATGGTCATTGTATAGATTTTGTAGAATAATTCAAGTATATTTGTTTAGCTGAATTTTCGTCTTTTCAGTGTCTAATCCTAATAGTGATATAAATATATAGATTCTACCACTGCATCGAGTTTGATACGATATTTATCCACTCGAGACAGTTAAATTTTCAATTTTAAAACGCGAGGCTCGCCAAGCGTTTTAAATATTTAAAATTTAACTGTCGAGAGTGGATAAATATCGTATTACACGAGATTTGGTGGTGGAATCTGTTTCTCTAATGATTTTCAAACAATACGCAGGCAAATTTATTCCTTCTTTTCGAATGATCTGCAAAAGGATGTGTTCTTTCTACGTGACGTCATCAGGCATGGTCGCCTTTTTTCATGCCGTCACAATAGGAAATTCAGAGGAAAGCAAGAAAATTCGACATCATAATCGGATTTTAACCAATGAAGAACTGAGATCAAACGAACGACACGTTGATTAAATTTTTTTATACAATGGGTGCAGAAAGGGATAAATTGACAAAGAATTAGAGAAATAGTAGTTACCCTCTACAAAGATTGTCTCCCTTGAATATGCCAGAAATATTTGCCCCCTGGACATCAATCATGCATTAATCAATCTAAATAGATCTGTACCAACTAACAGATCTAATTTTTAAAGCCAACTTTACAGTAGTGGTTTTCCTCATTGTTGAAGGCTGTACTGTTGCTCATAATTGCTTACATCTACTTCATTTGAACTTTGGTGCATGTAGTTGTTTTATTTCCAATCATATACCACATCTCCCATATCTCCATATTTTCATATTAACAGCTCTAATATTATTTATGGTCATTTGAATAGTATTCAATTTTAATTATTAGTGAGTCAAGTCACCATTGTTTCTATTCTTTGTTTTTAGTATTGTAACATTTCATTTCTTGGGGTAAAGGATAACACTGAAAGAATTTTTTGTTTTGTTTTGGCTGAAAGTTTGTACAGGTAACAGAATTTTCTTTCATAACGGTCATCAATTTTCTAAAAAATATGTATGTATGATCATAATGATGTATATCCTGTTAAGTATTATTAATAAACGTGAACCATTTGAACTACACATATGTTCTAAATTATACACTACAGTTTATGCTGGGAGTGGGTAAAATCTTCTACAAAGTCCCTGGTGTCTTTCCTCTAGATTAGACATATTATGCCATTTATTTTCTATTGTCAAAGGAACTATATCTAAACATATGAAAAGTAAGTTATTCTTTGAATTTTAATATCTTATAGCAGTATCAGTTCAGTGTTTCTATTGTTCCGTTGTTTTTCTCTTATAGTTAATGTGTTTCCCTCTGTTTTGATTTGTGACCTGGATTTGTTTTCGCTTAATCGATTTATGACTTTTGAACATCAGTATACTACTGTTGCCTTTATTTATAATAGATCTATTGTTATAATTCTTTTGACACAAAAGGTCAGTCAGTGTTGGATAGGTGGCCATGACTAAATATACATACAGTGGCCGTGACTAAATCTACATACAGTGGCCATGACTAAATCTACATACAGTGGCCATGACTAAATCTACATACAGTGGCCATGACTAAATCTACATACAGTGGCCATGACTAAATCTACATACAGTATCCTGTGGGTTCATTTATTTCTACTGGATTGAGCAAAACTTGCATTGTCTTGGATATTAGATTTCATGGTTTTATCAAAGTCTGCAATCGACTGCATACATAAGCCCATAAAAAGTGTGTAATTCGTTCAACATTTAAATTTTTGGTTCACCTATACATACGAAATCCATGAAAATTGGTATTCAACGAATAATACTGAATCCACAGTAAGCTGTTTAGTTTACATATTATTCAACTTCTGATTTTCTCGTTAAAAGTCTCACCTCTTCTAATAATCTATTTACAGCCTCAATGTCATTATATGTCTTTGTCATCTGTGTTAGACGATCAGAGCACAGGACTGAAATAGAAAAATAAAATAACATCAGCATGATCAATGTGAGACGATCAGAGCTCAGGACTGAAATGGAAAAATAAAATAAGATCAGCATGATCTGTGTTAGACGACCAGAGCACAAGACTGAAATGGAAAAATAAAATAACATCAGCATGATCTGTGTTAGACGATCAGGGCACAGGACTGAAATGGAAAAATAAAATAACATCAGCATGATCAATGTGAGACGACCAGAGCACAGGACTGAAATAGGAATATAAAATAAGATCAGCATGATCTTTGTTAGACGATCAGGGCACAGAACTGAAATGGAAAAATAAAATAACATCAGCATGATCAATGTGAGACAACCAGAGCACAAGACTGAAATAGGAATATCAAATAAGATCAGCATGATCTGTGTTAGACGACCAGAGCACAGGACTGAAATAGAAAAATAAAATAAGATCAGCACGATCTGTGTTAGACGACCAGAGCACAGGACTGAAATAGAAAAATAAAATAAGATCAGTATGATCTGTGTTAGACGACCAGAGCATAGGACTGAAATAGAAAAATGAAATAAGATCAGTATGATCTGTGTTAGACGACCAGAGCACAGGACTGAAATAGAAATATAAAATAACAACAGCATGATCTGTGTTAGACGACCAGAGCACAAAACTGAAATAGAAAAATAAAATAACATCAGCATGATCTGTGTTAGACGACCAGAGCACAAGACTGAAATAGAAATATGAAATAACATCAGCATGATCTGTGTCGGACATTCATAGCACAGGACTTAAAGACAAGAAAAAAATAAAATCTTCATGTTAAGTGTTAGGGCCTTAGGGGACATATTATTCAAATGTACAAACTTTCCAAACATGTTTACAAAAAGAGTATATTCTTCATACTTTTGATAGTGAGCATCTAAATGGTTGCATAAAGATTGTAAAATGTTGTATTCAAGAGCACACATAATCATCATTTTAGAGCAAAAGTGAATAATGAATAAAACCCCATAACTCGGAAACATAAAATCTAAAATTTATAAAAAACCGAAAGAGAGCTCACGTCAATAGATATAAACAATTCACCAAAGTTTTATGCAAATTGGTTGAAGCGTTTTTGAGTTAATGTCCGACATTTTGACGACGGACTGACAGACGTTTTTTTTTAAATTTGCCAATAACAGTATACATGTATAGGTGAAATTGATATATGTACATATGAAATATTTGTACCCCCAAGTAAACTTTCACTTCAATGTATTTTATCCAACTAGTCAAATATGTAAGTTTGAACAGTGTGGCCTTTTAATAAAAAGCAGCATTGCATGCAAGAAAAAAAACCACACAAGTATAATAAAGGTTTAGTTAAACACTACAATCATGATATAGTTGACTTGTATACGTAAAGAAGTCAGGTTTAAAAGGAAAAGTTCATTTTTACAATTTCATAATTTTTAATATCGGAACGTAAAAATCAATATGAAGACATCTGATCAATGGCCTCATTCCAGGAGAATTAGAAATAACAGTACTGTAATTGAAGTGTTGCCACTCTCAACTGGAGATTTTACTGTCGCAATTGCAGTTTTATCAGTTTGGAATGTGGAATACTTAGTCAAAGGGTAGAAAAGTCAAATGTTTTAATTTCATTGCAAAAGGAAAGAGACTTACATTGTATGCAAGCTATCAGATCTTCGGATTCACGCCGCACTTAGATGTAATGGAAATAGTAAAACCGATATTTGCGACCATCAAATCCATAATTGACGGTGGTAATTAACTCCTCAAATACAGTACTCAGGCTATTCATATTTTGATACAACACTCTTAAAACGTTAAAATTTAAACATTTCATATATTCTGTAAACATTGACTTCAATTGCACAACATAGTTGTCATTGACTCCGACTGACAGCTGTAGAATTAATGGCAGTCTTCAGACAATCAAAATTGAAAATTGGTGTTACATGCCTAATTGCAATAGAATTCAAAATATCACCATTGAATTAAAAAAAAATCGCCCTGCAATGGCAAATTTTTTTCAGGATTCGCACACTCATATATATGATTTCAGCAGTAAATATTGATTTTTAAAATATGCTAAAAGTTAATCAGGAAACAAAACTGCAATACTTTTATACAATAGAAAATAAACAGATGCTCCGCAGGGCGCAGCTTTATACGACCGCAGAGGTCGAACCCTGAACGCTTAGGGCAAGTATAGACACAATATTCAAGCTGGATTAGCTCTGAATTTAGATTGTGATTAATTAGTTGACACAGCATAGGTTTCTGACACAGAATGAATGTGGTCTAATGAACTTAAACATTTTTTTTGCTTTTGATCAATTCACTTTGCTGTTGAATATAAATCCTCTCAAAAAAAAAAGGTTTGAAGAAATTTTCATTTAATTTCTGAAATCTGAATATTTGAACAACCCTCTCTCCCCCCCCCCCCCCCCCCCCCAATTATTTTTCATCTCTCCCTTTCCCATATTCCAAAGATGATCTCAATTCAAATTTCTAATGGAGTTTGCAACAAAAAATTCTCATTTAAATACATCATAAAATATTAAAATATAAAATGTCATGGTTAAAATTAATTTTAATAAATAGTAACTTCTAAAAATATAAATGGGGAATGTGTCCAAAGGGACACAGATGATGCCCTCACTAGCATATAACGTGAAAATGGGACATGACTCAAGAACTGTAAAAGTGAGGCTGCCAAAAATTGAACTTGAATTGAGTTTAGAGGTACTAAGAATTATATAAACATTTCATTAAATTTAGTTGAGACAAACTTAAGTTAAGAGAACAGAAACGACAAAATTCTTCAATTTTTCCACTTGTAAAGGGGCAAAAGCCTAGAATGGTAATCAAAGTGCTTGTAATCACTGACTGGCAAAGATTGTTTTAATTTATCAGTTGGTAGTAAAAGTGAATATTGCATTGTTTATAGCATTGATTTAAGTTGATTCAACTACTGTAATGAAAGTATTGTATATTTAAATTCATAATTGGTACTTATAATTGTAGTGTATGCAAATTTTATACATGTATCTTTTGATATGATTGATTCTGAAACATAAACTGTCACATCTGTGGCCTGCTTCATCATTATATGTGTTAGTTGTTATTTTACCTTTAGCGGACCATAAATACACTTATGTGCAGCATAGGTGACTTTATGGTACAAATAAAGACTGTAATTTTTATTGTATTCAGTCTTGTGTTATCATGTTTTGTAATTTTTAGAAATATGTAAAAAATAGTTAAGTTGGGACATATGTGATTATCTGACTTGAAACTCTTTGGAATTCTCTAATTGAAGGGGGCGCTACTTCAAGCACATGTTTTAATATCCAGCCTCTTTTCCAAATTGCTGCCGAAGGAGAAACAAGTACAGAAATTTGGTGACATTCAATTTCATAAATTCTCTAATTGAAGGGGGCGCTACTTCAAGCACATGTTTTAATGTCCAGCCTCTTTTCCAAATTGCTGCCGAAGGAGAAACAGATACAGAAATTTGGTGACATTTAATTTCATAAAATATTTTTATATATATTCTGGACAAAGAAAGATAACTCCAGTTTTCAAAGAATAATAATCATGGCTGAAAATAAACAAAAGAGCTTGATTTGCAACATTTTATATTGGCAAATTTCCAATGAAGTTTATTAAACTAAAGTTATTGGCAAATTTCCAATATACATAATTTAAAAGCAGTTTAGGTGAGATAAACAAAAAAGCTTCATCAGCAACATTTTATATTGGCAAATTTCCAATGAAGTCTATTAAACTAAAGTTATTGGCAAATTTCCAATGGAATTTATTATTAACAAAGTTTTTTTGCAAATTTCCAATATACATAATTTAAAAGCAGTTTAGGTGAGATATTCAAATGAGTTTTAATTACCAATCTTATACTGCTTTTAAATTATGTTTTGTACTTAAGTAATTGTCCATTAACCTGTAAACCCTTTTCCCCCCTTTTGCACCTTAATCCTTAACGGTTTGAGCCATAACTCCCAAAGACAATTCTTACCATCCCTTTGTGGTATTCCAATATCCACAATCTAAATACATGGTTAGATTCAGCATATCAAAAACCCCAAGTATTCAATTTTTGATGAAATCAAATAAAGTTCAATTTTGGACCCTTTAGACCTCACTGTGGACCAATTTGATAACCGGACCCAAATATCATAAATCTAAATACATGGTTAGATTCAGCATATCGAAGAACCCCATATATTTAATTTTTGTTGAAATCAAACAAAGTTTAATTTTGGACCTCGATTTTGACCAACTTGAAAACTGGGCCCATAATAAAAATAACTAATAACATGTTTAAATTCAGCTTATCAAAGAACCCCAAGAATTCATTTTTTGTTAAAATCAAAGTAAGTTTAATTTTGGACCCTTTGGACCTTAATGTAGACCAATTTGAAACGGGACCAAAAATTAAGAATCTAAATACACGGTTAGATTCGGCATTTCAAAGAACTCCCATAGTTCAATTTTTGATGAAATCAAACAAAGTTTAATTTTGGACCCTTTTGGCCCCTAATTCCTAAACTGTTGAAACCGAAACTCCCAAAATAAATGCCAACCTTCCTTTTGTAGTCATAAACCTTGTGTTAAAATTTCATAGATTTCTATTTATTTATACTAAAGTTATTGTGCAAAAAAAATAAAATTCTTATTTGGGACCTTTTTGTTTGGCCCCTAATTCCTAAACTGTTGGGACCAAAACTCCCAAAATCAATCCGAACCTTCCTTTTATGGTCATAAACCTTGTATTAAAATTCATAGATTTCTATTAACTTATACTAAAGTTAGAGTGCGAAAACCAAATGTCTTAGGACGACGACAACGACGCCAACGTCATACCAATATACGACAAAAAAAATTTCAATTTTTGCGGTCGTACAAATAAAGGCAACAGTAGTATACCGCTGTTCAAAACTCATAAATCCATGGACAAAAAACAAAATCGGGATAACAAACCAAAACCGAGGGAAACGCATCAAATACAAGAGGAGAACAACGACACAACACTAAAATGTAACACATATAGACAAAATCCCACGAGAATAACAAATATAACATATATATATAACATCAAAACCAAATACATGAATTTGGGATAGACAAGTACCGTGACACGTCTTATCGCAATGTGAATTTACACTCAAAAATAAGAGAAAACAAACGACACAACGTTATAATGTAACACACACAGAAACGAACTATAATATAACAATGACCATATTCCTGACTTGGTACAGGGCATTTTTAAAGGAAAAAATGGTGGGTTGAACCTGGTTTTGTGGCATGCCAAACCTCGCACTTTTATGGCCATGTGAAATATAACATCAAAATGACAACACAGGACTACAATATAAATAAATTGGAGAACACAATTGACAAAGAATCACACGAAAAAACTTGGCAACTATTATATAATTTCTAAATGATCAAGACATTAATTGATTAACAGAATACTATTTGACAAGATTCCATATAAAGAAATGTAGGCTATTAACCAAAATTAGACATATTGGAGGTAAACTCCTTCATACACAGCATTTTGTAAAAATGACATCATCATGATGATGTTCCAGCTCAAATTATTTGAATTCCCAACCTCAGTAAACACATCATAATATTAACATTATACCCCAGAATCAAAATGTTTCATTTTCAATGCTTTTCTCATTTATATCGTATATAACAAGATAAAAAATTGTTACAATTCTTTATCAACATTTAACACTCATCGTTGAAAAGTCTCAGTTTCAATGATTTTAGCATCCCTTGTCAAGTTTTCATACCAATAAAAATATAAATAATTTACCAAATTTGTACAAAATGATCATTTAAATCCTTGAAGCACAGTGGATATTACAGAATGCTTCCTAAATGATGACCCA
The DNA here is from genome assembly GCA_037788925.1 of Mytilus galloprovincialis. Classification (NCBI taxonomy): domain Eukaryota; kingdom Metazoa; phylum Mollusca; class Bivalvia; order Mytilida; family Mytilidae; genus Mytilus; species Mytilus galloprovincialis. Next base: position 71,120,703 of record CM075343.1, on the reverse strand, counting down.
ACTCAATGATCTGCCGACACTAAACTTTTTAATACTTTTTTTGCCACAGTCTCTTTTCATAGTTTAAGTCTTATCTGTTAAATACGTTATAAAAAGGTATCATATAAAACTCAAATTATTCTGTTGTTATGGTTAAATATCCAACATTACACTAAACAGCTATAGTTTATCTAAGTATGCACTTTGCCTTTTTCTTTGAAGTAAAAATAAGATTGACATACGTATATAGCTTTTCCAGGAAACACAAGTCCTGTTTACAAACACAGAAAAACAAAAAATTATGTACCTATACAAATATTTACATAACGACAATATGCCCATATTTTGTAAATAACTACTGGATCTCAAGGAACGTTCAACAGAGATAGAGCTTTGCAGGGGACCAAATCAATTAAGCCTTGGTGGTCAGTTAAAATTTAACCCATTTGAAAACAATATAAACTTTATAAAAAAGAAGATGTGGTATTATTGCCAATGAGACAACTATCCACAAAGGACCAAAATGACACAGACATTAAACATTTAGTACATTTAATTATGGGGGAAATTAGATCAAAGAAAATACAAAATTAAGACCATATCACATTAGAATGTCTTATATTATAAATAATGCCTATAATTAAGGCCATATATACTTTATAATTTTCTGAAATGAGAACTTAAATTGACTGACCAATACTTGTTTTCAGCAGAAAATATTAAAAAAAATATTTGCATATTTATTATTGCTACATTCTAAACATCAGAATATATAATAGAAAAGTTCATTATGATTCGTAACATGTTATATAATGAGTAATGCAAAAATTCAATCAAGGCAACAGGCTATAATTGCATAGTTTCTTTGTAAACAATTAGGCAGTGGCGTATGCAAAATAGAAAATATGCTTTTTTTGCTGGCTCTAGTTAAGCGAAAGCTGGTAGAAAATGATTTTGTGTACCGATCTGTAATTAAAAAAACTGACTATTATTTCAAAAGAAAATTTAATTTTAAACATTTTATTTATTTTCAGAAGCTATGTGATTGATTTTTATGGGATTGTATAATTATAGATTATCGTTGGATATCTCAACACGATTGATTTCCTCGCTTGAGCCAGTACGGCAAACGTGAGAAAAGCAATCGAGTTGAGATGACCAATGATAATCTGTTGATCGCTGTTTTACCTATGACGACGTTGATAATTTCATTGACAACCGCGCGTGCGCCCTTAGTTTCTAGCGACAATTTTTCATATCACTCTACTGTGTTGATAAAGGAAATTATCAGTCAGTAAGATCAAATGAAAATTACGTAAAATAGCGATATAAAGTTTTATCATATTTATATGCAATCAGATTTTTAACTTTATTTTTTTACAACATATAGCCATGTATGTATACAGTTAAAAAATCTGAGATTTTATTTCTACAGATACATGTAGCATTAGAATGTGACAGTTTTTAGAAGTAATTTCAACTACATATTTCAATATGATTTCATTGCGACAAATTGATGCTCAAAATTTTTTAATATCTTTTTACAAATTCTTATTTTCACTTGGACTCAAAAAATTTTTTAAATGATTATATGTATATCTCAATATATTGTTATTTTTGTCTTATTTAACTCTATGAGGAATACATGATTCTCAGTTTATGTTAATACATATTTTCGTAGTACTTTTCAAAAGTAAATATCAAAAATCACTTTTTACAAACAACAGGCAAAATAACAAACTCATTGTATCGGCGGCGTTGTGATTAATTAGTTGACACAGCATAGGTTTCTGACACAGAATGAATGTGGTCTAATGAACTTAAACATTTTTTTTGCTTTTGATCAATTCACTTTTGATCAATTCACTTTGCTGTTAAGTATATTGATACTATATATGCCCTTGAATTTTTACTAGATAACATTTTTGTTCGCTTTGGGGATTCCGTATATCGTCAGGTTATCGGAATTCCAATGGGGACTAACTGTGCACCACTTATTGCGGACCTGTTTTTGTATTGTTATGAGTTACAATTTATGACAAAAATAAGCAAAGACCCATCGAAACAACATCTGATAAACAAATTTAATAATACTTTTAGATATTTGGATGATATTTTGGCTCTCAATAATGACGACTTCAGTATGTATATTAATGAAATTTATCCTATTGAACTTACTTTAAATAAAGCTAATACTAACAATGACCACTGCCCTTTTCTCGATCTTGATATCTATATCACGAATGGAAAGCTGAATACTAAAATTTATGATAAAAGGGATGATTTTTCATTTCATATCGTTAATTATCCGTTTTTAGATGGTGACGTTCCCTTGTCATATATGGCGGCGTTGTGATTAATTAGTTGACACAGCATAGGTTTCTGACACAGAATGAATGTGGTCTAATGAACTTAAACATTTTTTTTGCTTTTGATCAATTCACTTTGCTGTTGAATATAAATCCTCTCAAAAAAAAAAGGTTTGAAGAAATTTTCATTTAATTTCTGAAATCTGAATATTTGAACAACCCTCTCTCCCCCCCCCCCCCCCCCCCCCAATTATTTTTCATCTCTCCCTTTCCCATATTCCAAAGATGATCTCAATTCAAATTTCTAATGGAGTTTGCAACAAAAAATTCTCATTTAAATACATCATAAAATATTAAAATATAAAATGTCATGGTTAAAATTAATTTTAATAAATAGTAACTTCTAAAAATATAAATGGGGAATGTGTCCAAAGGGACACAGATGATGCCCTCACTAGCATATAACGTGAAAATGGGACATGACTCAAGAACTGTAAAAGTGAGGCTGCCAAAAATTGAACTTGAATTGAGTTTAGAGGTACTAAGAATTATATAAACATTTCATTAAATTTAGTTGAGACAAACTTAAGTTAAGAGAACAGAAACGACAAAATTCTTCAATTTTTCCACTTGTAAAGGGGCAAAAGCCTAGAATGGTAATCAAAGTGCTTGTAATCACTGACTGGCAAAGATTGTTTTAATTTATCAGTTGGTAGTAAAAGTGAATATTGCATTGTTTATAGCATTGATTTAAGTTGATTCAACTACTGTAATGAAAGTATTGTATATTTAAATTCATAATTGGTACTTATAATTGTAGTGTATGCAAATTTTATACATGTATCTTTTGATATGATTGATTCTGAAACATAAACTGTCACATCTGTGGCCTGCATCATCATTATATGTGTTAGTTGTTATTTTACCTTTAGCGGACCATAAATACACTTATGTGCAGCATAGGTGACTTTATGGTACAAATAAAGACTGTAATTTTTATTGTATTCAGTCTTGTGTTATCATGTTTTGTAATTTTTAGAAATATGTAAAAAATAGTTAAGTTGGGACATATGTGATTATCTGACTTGAAACTCTTTGGAATTCTCTAATTGAAGGGGGCGCTACTTCAAGCACATGTTTTAATATCCAGCCTCTTTTCCAAATTGCTGCCGAAGGAGAAACAAGTACAGAAATTTGGTGACATTCAATTTCATAAATTCTCTAATTGAAGGGGGCGCTACTTCAAGCACATGTTTTAATGTCCAGCCTCTTTTCCAAATTGCTGCCGAAGGAGAAACAGATACAGAAATTTGGTGACATTTAATTTCATAAAATATTTTTATATATATTCTGGACAAAGAAAGATAACTCCAGTTTTCAAAGAATAATAATCATGGCTGAAAATAAACAAAAGAGCTTGATTTGCAACATTTTATATTGGCAAATTTCCAATGAAGTTTATTAAACTAAAGTTATTGGCAAATTTCCAATATACATAATTTAAAAGCAGTTTAGGTGAGATAAACAAAAAAGCTTCATCAGCAACATTTTATATTGGCAAATTTCCAATGAAGTCTATTAAACTAAAGTTATTGGCAAATTTCCAATGGAATTTATTATTAACAAAGTTTTTTTGCAAATTTCCAATATACATAATTTAAAAGCAGTTTAGGTGAGATATTCAAATGAGTTTTAATTACCAATCTTATACTGCTTTTAAATTATGTTTTGTACTTAAGTAATTGTCCATTAACCTGTAAACCCTTTTCCCCCCTTTTGCACCTTAATCCTTAACGGTTTGAGCCATAACTCCCAAAGACAATTCTTACCATCCCTTTGTGGTATTCCAATATCCACAATCTAAATACATGGTTAGATTCAGCATATCAAAAACCCCAAGTATTCAATTTTTGATGAAATCAAATAAAGTTCAATTTTGGACCCTTTAGACCTCACTGTGGACCAATTTGATAACCGGACCCAAATATCATAAATCTAAATACATGGTTAGATTCAGCATATCGAAGAACCCCATATATTTAATTTTTGTTGAAATCAAACAAAGTTTAATTTTGGACCCCGATTTTGACCAACTTGAAAACTGGGCCCATAATAAAAATAACTAATAACATGTTTAAATTCAGCTTATCAAAGAACCCCAAGAATTCATTTTTTGTTAAAATCAAAGTAAGTTTAATTTTGGACCCTTTGGACCTTAATGTAGACCAATTTGAAACGGGACCAAAAATTAAGAATCTAAATACACGGTTAGATTCGGCATTTCAAAGAACTCCCATAGTTCAATTTTTGATGAAATCAAACAAAGTTTAATTTTGGACCCTTTTGGCCCCTAATTCCTAAACTGTTGAAACCGAAACTCCCAAAATAAATGCCAACCTTCCTTTTGTAGTCATAAACCTTGTGTTAAAATTTCATAGATTTCTATTTATTTATACTAAAGTTATTGTGCAAAAAAAATAAAATTCTTATTTGGGACCTTTTTGTTTGGCCCCTAATTCCTAAACTGTTGGGACCAAAACTCCCAAAATCAATCCGAACCTTCCTTTTATGGTCATAAACCTTGTATTAAAATTCATAGATTTCTATTAACTTATACTAAAGTTAGAGTGCGAAAACCAAATGTCTTAGGACGACGACAACGACGCCAACGTCATACCAATATACGACAAAAAAAATTTCAATTTTTGCGGTCGTACAAATAAAGGCAACAGTAGTATACCGCTGTTCAAAACTCATAAATCCATGGACAAAAAACAAAATCGGGATAACAAACCAAAACCGAGGGAAACGCATCAAATACAAGAGGAGAACAACGACACAACACTAAAATGTAACACATATAGACAAAACCCCACGAGAATAACAAATATAACATATATATATAACATCAAAACCAAATACATGAATTTGGGATAGACAAGTACCGTGACACGTCTTATCGCAATGTGAATTTACACTCAAAAATAAGAGAAAACAAACGACACAACGTTATAATGTAACACACACAGAAACGAACTATAATATAACAATGACCATATTCCTGACTTGGTACAGGGCATTTTTAAAGGAAAAAATGGTGGGTTGAACCTGGTTTTGTGGCATGCCAAACCTCGCACTTTTATGGCCATGTGAAATATAACATCAAAATGACAACACAGGACTACAATATAAATAAATTGGAGAACACAATTGACAAAGAATCACACGAAAAAACTTGGCAACTATTATATAATTTCTAAATGATCAAGACATTAATTGATTAACAGAATACTATTTGACAAGATTCCATATAAAGAAATGTAGGCTATTAACCAAAATTAGACATATTGGAGGTAAACTCCTTCATACACAGCATTTTGTAAAAATGACATCATCATGATGATGTTCCAGCTCAAATTATTTGAATTCCCAACCTCAGTAAACACATCATAATATTAACATTATACCCCAGAATCAAAATGTTTCATTTTCAATGCTTTTCTCATTTATATCGTATATAACAAGATAAAAAATTGTTACAATTCTTTATCAACATTTAACACTCATCGTTGAAAAGTCTCAGTTTCAATGATTTTAGCATCCCTTGTCAAGTTTTCATACCAATAAAAATATAAATAATTTACCAAATTTGTACAAAATGATCATTTAAATCCTTGAAGCACAGTGGATATTACAGAATGCTTCCTAAATGATGACCCAACTCAATGATCTGCCGACACTAAACTTTTTAATACTTTTTTTGCCACAGTCTCTTTTCATAGTTTAAGTCTTATCTGTTAAATACGTTATAAAAAGGTATCATATAAAACTCAAATTATTCTGTTGTTATGGTTAAATATCCAACATTACACTAAACAGCTATAGTTTATCTAAGTATGCACTTTGCCTTTTTCTTTGAAGTAAAAATAAGATTGACATACGTATATAGCTTTTCCAGGAAACACAAGTCCTGTTTACAAACACAGAAAAACAAAAAATTATGTACCTATACAAATATTTACATAACGACAATATGCCCATATTTTGTAAATAACTACTGGATCTCAAGGAACGTTCAACAGAGATAGAGCTTTGCAGGGGACCAAATCAATTAAGCCTTGGTGGTCAGTTAAAATTTAACCCATTTGAAAACAATATAAACTTTATAAAAAAGAAGATGTGGTATTATTGCCAATGAGACAACTATCCACAAAGGACCAAAATGACACAGACATTAAACATTTAGTACATTTAATTATGGGGGAAATTAGATCAAAGAAAATACAAAATTAAGACCATATCACATTAGAATGTCTTATATTATAAATAATGCCTATAATTAAGGCCATATATACTTTATAATTTTCTGAAATGAGAACTTAAATTGACTGACCAATACTTGTTTTCAGCAGAAAATATTAAAAAAAATATTTGCATATTTATTATTGCTACATTCTAAACATCAGAATATATAATAGAAAAGTTCATTATGATTCGTAACATGTTATATAATGAGTAATGCAAAAATTCAATCAAGGCAACAGGCTATAATTGCATAGTTTCTTTGTAAACAATTAGGCAGTGGCGTATGCAAAATAGAAAATATGCTTTTTTTGCTGGCTCTAGTTAAGCGAAAGCTGGTAGAAAATGATTTTGTGTACCGATCTGTAATTAAAAAAACTGACTATTATTTCAAAAGAAAATTTAATTTTAAACATTTTATTTATTTTCAGAAGCTATGTGATTGATTTTTATGGGATTGTATAATTATAGATTATCGTTGGATATCTCAACACGATTGATTTCCTCGCTTGAGCCAGTACGGCAAACGTGAGAAAAGCAATCGAGTTGAGATGACCAATGATAATCTGTTGATCGCTGTTTTACCTATGACGACGTTGATAATTTCATTGACAACCGCGCGTGCGCCCTTAGTTTCTAGCGACAATTTTTCATATCACTCTACTGTGTTGATAAAGGAAATTATCAGTCAGTAAGATCAAATGAAAATTACGTAAAATAGCGATATAAAGTTTTATCATATTTATATGCAATCAGATTTTTAACTTTATTTTTTTACAACATATAGCCATGTATGTATACAGTTAAAAAATCTGAGATTTTATTTCTACAGATACATGTAGCATTAGAATGTGACAGTTTTTAGAAGTAATTTCAACTACATATTTCAATATGATTTCATTGCGACAAATTGATGCTCAAAATTTTTTAATATCTTTTTACAAATTCTTATTTTCACTTGGACTCAAAATTTTTTTTAAATGATTATATGTATATCTCAATATATTGTTATTTTTGTCTTATTTAACTCTATGAGGAATACATGATTCTCAGTTTATGTTAATACATATTTTCGTAGTACTTTTCAAAAGTAAATATCAAAAATCACTTTTTACAAACAACAGGCAAAATAACAAACTCATTGTATCGGCGGCGTTGGCAAAATAGCCATTGATACTATATATGCCCTTGAATTTTTACTAGATAACATTTTTGTTCGCTTTGGGGATTCCGTATATCGTCAGGTTATCGGAATTCCAATGGGGACTAACTGTGCACCACTTATTGCGGACCTGTTTTTGTATTGTTATGAGTTACAATTTATGACAAAAATAAGCAAAGACCCATCGAAACAACATCTGATAAACAAATTTAATAATACTTTTAGATATTTGGATGATATTTTGGCTCTCAATAATGACGACTTCAGTATGTATATTAATGAAATTTATCCTATTGAACTTACTTTAAATAAAGCTAATACTAACAATGACCACTGCCCTTTTCTCGATCTTGATATCTATATCACGAATGGAAAGCTGAATACTAAAATTTATGATAAAAGGGATGATTTTTCATTTCATATCGTTAATTATCCGTTTTTAGATGGTGACGTTCCCTTGTCACCATCTTACGGTGTTTATATATCTCAACTTGTACGATTCGCTCGTGTATGTAACAATGTTTTAGATTTTAACGAGAGAAATTTATGTATTACTGAAAAATTATTACACCAGGGTTTTCGATATCACAAACTAGTTAAAACATTTACTAAATTTTATCATCGGTATAAAAACATCATTCGTAAATATAGCTCAACATGCAGACTTCTAATACGTTCAGGTATTTCACATCCAATTTTTTATGGTAATATTCTTTATAAAGCACAAAGGTGTCAGTATTCACCTCCGAAACTTACAAAACCTTTGAATAGACTTATTAAGAAGGGATATAATTACGATACTGTTGTCAAGTCATTAAAGATTGCATATTTTGGCGTTAATATTGAGTCACTGATAAGGTCTTTGCATCGGAACTAAACACATTTATTCTAAAAACAGTTGTTGGCATGACACGGGTTATGTTCTTCTCATATATGTTATGATGGTATGATACTAAACCCCTAACGGGAAGGATTGTGCCTGATGTTCATATGATGAAATCATAATCTTTCAGTCAGTTTAATTGAAGTCTGGAGCTGGCATGTCAGTTAACTGCTAGTAGTCTGTTGTTATTTATGTATTATTGTCATTTTGTTTATTTTCTTTGGTTACATCTTCTGACATCAGACTCGAATTTCTCTTGAACTGAATTTTAATGTGCGTATTGTTATGCGTTTACTTTACTACATTGGTTAGAGGTATAGGGGGAGGGTTGAGATCTCACAAACATGTTTAACCCCGCCGCATTTTTGCGCCTGTCCCAAGTCAGGAGCCTCTGGCCTTTGTTAGTCTTGTATTATTTTAATTTTAGTTTCTTGTGTACAATTTGGAAATTAGTATGGCATTCATTATCACTGGACTAGTATATATTTGTTTAGGGGCCAGCTGAAGGACGCCTCCGGGTGCGGGAATTTCTCGCTACATTGAAGACCTGTTGGTGACCCTCTGCTGTTGTTTTTTATTTGGTCGGGTTGTTGTCTCTTTGACACATTCCCCATTTCCATTTTCAATTTTATTGCTACAGAAATATGCTATTTTGCCGGCTTTTATTAAAATATTTTAATCAGAAACGACAAAATAGCATATTTACTAGTTTGCCGGGACTGGCAAAATAGCCGCTGCCAAACAATTAACAATCATTGTTGAGAAACCTTATTTTCTATGATTTCTATCATCTTTTTCATATTTCAATAGCAATAAAAAAATATATACGATGTATGTAATTTACCAAATGTGTACCAACTGATCATTTAAATCCTTGAAGCACAGTGGATATTACAGAATGCTTCCTAAATGATGTCCCAGCTAAATGTTCTGCCGACACTAAACTTTTTAATACTTTTTTCACCCAAGTCTCTTTTTATAGTTAAAGTCTTATCAGTTAAATACCTTATACAAATGTACTATAAAACTCAAATTATATTGCTGTTAAGGTTAAATATCCAACAGAACTGTCTAAACTGTTTATCTTATATGCACTTTGCCTTTATTCTTTGAAGTAAAAATAAGTTTGACATACATAGCTTTTCCAAGAAACACAAGTCCTGTTTATAAACAGTGAAGAAACTATAGTTAAGTAAACCAAATTACTATTATTAATTTTTTGCTGAGGGACCAAAAAGTAGACAGACAGTTACTAAATTAATAACCAAAAGAGCAAAACTGGTAATTTTACAGGAATAATTTTAGAATTGTATTTTATACTTCAACAGCCATGCATGAAATTCGAACTACATAAAAATAGTATGTGGCTAGGCTCACATGATGTACCAACATAACAAAAACTTATTTATTAAAGCTAAGATGAACAACTCTGTTCTGCAGACTCTTTAGGGTCATTGCATGAATATTGTACCGAGTATATTTTTATATTGCATGAGCTTGGCAGTACAATATACTTTTTAAGAGGGATAATATTCTTCAATATTTGTGCAATAACACTAATTTATTGTCTTGCAAAGCTTGAAAAAAATGTCAAAATCATTTTTCTTACCGATTACATTTATAATTGATGTCCCAGCTAAATGTTCTGTCGACACTAAACTTTTTAATACTTTTTTCACCCAAGTCTCTTTTTATAGTTAAAGTCTTATCAGTTAAATACCTTATAAAAATGTAATATAAAACTCAAATTATATTGCTGTTAAGGTTAAATATCCAACAGAACTGTCTAAACTGTTTATCTTATATGCACTTTGCCTTTATTATTTGAAGTAAAAATAAGTTTGACATACATAGCTTTTCCAAGAAACACAAGTCCTGTTTACAAACAGTGAAGAAACTATAGTTAAGTAAACCAAATTACATAATGACAATACGCCCACTTTTTGTAAATAAGAGCAAGTTCAACAGGGATAAAGCTTTGCAGGGGACCAGATCAATTAAGCCTTATGGTCAGTTTAAATTTTATCCTTCTATCTAACATTTTGAATTGGTAGAACAGTTGGATACTAAAACATTATCAATGTTTGCTCAGGGATCAAAAAATACAGACAGACAGTTACTAAATGAATAACCAAAAGAGCAAAACTGATCATTTTACAGAAATAATTTAAGATTTGTATTTTATACTTCAACAGCCATGCATGAAATTCGAACTACATACAAATAGTATGTGGCTAGGCTCACATGATGTACCAACATAACAAAAACTTATTTATTAAAGCTAAGATGAACAACTCTGTTCTGCAGACTCTTTAGGGTCATTGCATGAATATTGTACCGAGTATATTTTTATATTGCATGAGCTTGGCAGTACAATATACTTTTTAAGAGGGATAATATTCTTCAATATTTGTGCAATAACACTAATTTATTGTCTTGCAAAGCTTGAAAAAAATGTCAAAATCATTTTTCTTACCGATTACATTTATAATTGATGCCCAGGCTAAATGTTCTGTCGACACTAAACTTTTTAATACTTTTTTCACCCAAGTTTCTTTTTATAGTTAAAGTCTTTTCAGTTAAATACCTTATAAAAATGTACTATAAAACTCAAATTATATTGCTGTTAAGGTTAAATATCCAACAGAACTGTCTAAACTGTTTATCTTATATGCACTTTGCCTTTATTCTTTGAAGTAAAAATAAGTTTGACATACATAGCTTTTCCAAGAAACACAAGTCCTGTTTACAAACAGTGAAGAAACTATAGTTAAGTAAACCAAATTACATAATGACAATACGCCCACTTTTTGTAAATAAGAGCAAGTTCAACAGGGATAGAGCTTTGCAGGGGACCAGATCAATTAAGCCTTATGGTCAGTTTAAATTTTATCCTTCTATCTAACATTTTGAATTGGTAGAATAGCTGGATACTAAAAGATTATCATTTTTTGGCTGAGGGACCAAAAAGTAGACAGACAGTTACTAAATGAATAACCAAAAGAGCAAAACTGATAATTTTACAGGAATAATTTTAGAATTGTATTTTATACTTCAACAGCCATGCATGAAATTCGAACTACATAAAAATAGTATGTGGCTAGGCTCACATGATGTACCAACATAACAAAAACTTATTTATTAAAGCTAAGATGAACAACTCTGTTCTGCAGACTCTTTAGGGTCATTGCATGAATATTGTACCGAGTATATTTTTATATTGCATGAGCTTGGCAGTACAATATACTTTTTAAGAGGGATACTATTCTTCAATATTTGTGCAATAACACTAATTTATTGTCTTGCAAAGCTTGAAAAAAAATGTCAAAATCATTTTTCTTACCGATTACATTTATAATTGATGTCCCAGCTAAATGTTCTGTCGACACTAAACTTTTTAATACTTTTTTCACCCAAGTCTCTTTTTATAGTTAAAGTCTTATCAGTTAAATACCTTATTAAAATGTACTATAAAACTCAAATTATATTGCTGTTAAGGTAAAATATCCAACAGAAATGTCTAAACTGTTTATCTTATATGCACTTTGCCTTTATTCTTTGAAGTAAAAATAAGTTTGACATACATAGCTTTTCCAAGAAACACAAGTCCTGTTTACAAACAGTGAAGAAACTATAGTTAAGTAAACCAAATTACATAATGACAATACGCCCACTTTTTGTAAATAAGGAGCAAGTTCAACAGGGATAGAGCTTTGCAGGGGACCAGATCAATTAAGCCTTATGGTCAGTTTAAATTTTATCCTTCTATCTAACATTTTGAATTGGTAGAATAGCTGGATACTAAAACATTATCGATTTTTTGCTTAGGGATCAAAAAGTACAGACAGACAGTTACTAAATGAATAACCAAAAGAGCAAAACTGATAATTTTACAGAAATAATTTAAGATTTGTATTTTATAATTCAACAGCTATGCATGAAATTCGAACTACATAAAAGTAGTATGTGGCTAGGCTCACATGATGTACCAACATAACAAAAACTTATTTATTAAAGCTAAGATGAACAACTCTGTTCTGCAGACTCTTTAGGGTCATTGCATGAATATTGTATCGAGTAGATTTTTATATTGCATGAGCTTGGCAGTACAATATACTTTTTAAGAGGGATAATATTCTTCAATATTTATGCAATAACACTAATTTATTGTCTTGCAAAGCTTGAAAAAAATGACAAAATCATTTTTCTTACCGATTACATTTATAATTGATGCCCCAGCTAAATGTTCTGTCGACACTAAACTTTTTAATACTTTTTTCACCCAAGTCTCTTTTTATAGTTAAACATGGTTAAAGTCTTATCAGTTAAATACCTTATAAAAATGTAATATAAAACTCAAATTATATTGCTGTTAAGGTTAAATATCCAACAGAACTGTCTAAGCTGTTTATCTTATATGCACTTTGCCTTTATTCTTTGAAGTAAAAATAAGTTTGACATACATAGCTTTTCCAAGAAACACAAATCCTGTTTACAAACAGTGAAGAAACTATAGTTAAGTAAACCAAATTACATAATGACAATACGCCCACTTTTTGTAAATAAGGAGCAAGTTCAACAGGGATAGAGCTTTGCAGGGGACCAGATCAATTAAGCCTTATGGTCAGTTTAAATTTTATCCTTCTATCTAACATTTTGAATTGGTAGAATAGCTGGATACTAAAACATTATCGATTTTTTGCTTAGGGACCAAAAAGTACAGACAGTTACTAAATGAATAACCAAAAGAGCAAAACTGATAATTTTACAGGAATAATTTTAGAATTGTATTTTATACTTCAACAGCCATGCATGAAATTCGAACTACATAAAAATAGTATGTGGCTAGGCTCACATGATGTACCAACATAACAAAAACTTATTTATTAAAGCTAAGATGAACAACTCTGTTCTGCAGACTCTTTAGGGTCATTGCATGAATATTGTACCGAGTATATTTTTATATTGCATGAGCTTGGCAGTACAATATACTTTTTAAGAGGGATAATATTCTTCAATATTTGTGCAATAACACTAATTTATTGTCTTGCAAAGCTTGAAAAAAAAATGTCAAAATCATTTTTCTTACCGATTACATTTATAATTGATGTCCCAGCTAAATGTTCTGTCGACACTAAACTTTTTAATACTTTTTTCACCCAAGTCTCTTTTTATAGTTAAAGTCTTATCAGTTAAATACCTTATTAAAATGTACTATAAAACTCAAATTATATTGCTGTTAAGGTAAAATATCCAACAGAAATGTCTCAACTGTTTATCTTATATGCACTTTGCCTTTATTCTTTGAAGTAAAAATAAGTTTGACATACATAGCTTTTCCAAGAAACACAAGTCCTGTTTACAAACAGTGAAGAAACTATAGTTAAGTAAACCAAATTACATAATGACAATACGCCCACTTTTTGTAAATAAGGAGCAAGTTCAACAGGGATAGAGCTTTGCAGGGGACCAGGTCAATTAAGCCTTATGGTCAGTTTAAATTTTATCCTTCTATCTAACATTTTGAATTGGTAGAATAGCTGGATACTAAAAGATTATCAATTTTTTGCTGAGGGACCAAAAAGTAGACAGACAGTTACTAAATTAATAACCAAAAGAGCAAAACTGGTAATTTTACAGGAATAATTTAAGATTTGTATTTTATACTTCAACAGCCATGCATGAAATTCAAACTACATACAAATGTTATGTGGCTAGGCTCACATGATGTACCAACATAACAAAAACTTATTTATTAAAGCTAAGATGAACAACTCTGTTCTGCAGACTCTTTAGGGTCATTGCATGAATATTGTACCGAGTATATTTTTATATTGCATGAGCTTGGCAGTACAATATACTTTTTAAGAGAGATAAAAGTAAAATCACAAAAATTCGGAAAGATCAAATAACAAAACGCATCAAAAACGAATGGACAAGAACTGTCATATTCCTGACTTGGTACAGGCATTTTCAAATGTAGAAAATGGTGGATTAAACCTGGTTTTATAGCGCTAACCCTCTCACTTTGATGGCAGTCTCATCAAATTCCGTTATGTGTGGGTTTTGGGATTTTAGTATCAACAACTAATATTCTCCAATATTTATGCAATAACACTAATTTATTGTCTTGCAAAGCTTGAAAAAAATGTCAAAATAATTTTTCTTACCGATTACATTTATAATTTAAAGCTATATTTGCACTAGTGCAATATCATTGAATATTTCACGTTAACTTTTCGTTATGTTCTAAGGGAAATATTATGACAATTTACAATAAAGACATCTTTTTTTTTTATGTTTTCAGCCTCTCTGTATCAATATATACATGTTTAGTTAACTGTTGATACTAATTGCTTTCTATATATACATGTATATGTATTCAATAAGATTTTGGGGCCTTGGTGGCCGAGTGGTATAAGTAGTTAAACAGTTAATTTATGAGTTCGAATCCCAAAACCCACACATTACAGGTGCATTCAACTCCTTTCTTAATTGACATTAGGATTGCCAGTTTTCTTGCCGAAGGTTCTTGGTTCTCTCTTGGACCTCTGGCTTCCTCCATCAATAAACTGTTATCACAGAGATATGTCTCGCTTTTTTTGTAATTCTGATAATGCAAATGTTGAAATTAAAATAGCAACAATTTAACATGTAAGTTTTGAAAATATTCAAAGTCAATGAACCATGACTGAAGGTACATGGCTAAAAAATCTCCATGGAAATGAGATGTGCCAATGCTAATACAACTGCATACTTAATACCATTGACGTATCATAAGTTGTTCCCTTTTAACAAACCTAAACACAAACTAATACATGTAAACTAAGCAAAATTTCCAAGTCACTTAACCAACACAGTGGGGGTCAAATAATCCCCACAGAAATGAGATGTGCCAATGCTAATACAACTACATACCAAATATCCTTGACCTACCACTAGTGATTCCCCATAATTCGAACGGATACATGAAAACTAAGCAAAAGTTTCAAAGTCAATAGACCATGACTGAGGGGGCGGGGTCAAATAATCTCCATGGAAATGAGATATGCCAATGCTTATGCAACTGCATACCAATTATAAATACCTTACTACTAGTGGTTCCCCATAAACTCACCCAATCAAAAACTAAATTAATACTCTCCCCCATAAACTAACGTAATCACAAACTAAATTTTACTCTTTGTATTCATGAGTTACTGATGAGTCATTAGAAGACGAAACGCGCATTTGGTGTACAAAATTCAAAATTGTAATCTCGGTATATATGATGAGTTTATCTTCGGTATGATATAAACCTAATTAACTTTTTTATAGGACATTTCGATTTTTGTCTGCTTTCTTCTTTGTATCGATCTGGTGAATTAAGCCCTTTGTAACTAATTGTTATAGTTCGCTCATATTTTTGCCTTCACACCACTGTTGCTGGTTAAGGAGGAGGGTTGGGCACCCACAATTCTGTATGTGCCTGTCCCAAGTCAGGAGCGTGTAATTCATTGGTTGTCGTTTGTTGTTGTATAGCATATTTGTTTTTTCTTCATCGTTTTGTACATACATGAGGCCGCTAGTTTTCTCGTTTGAATTGTTTTACACCTGTTATTCCGGACTTTGTTTATAGCTGACAATGCGGTATGGGTTTTTACTCATTGTTGAAGGCCTTACGTAGACCGGATATGAACGTAGATAGCTTATAGTATAAAGACGTCAATTTGGAGACAATACAAATTTAAGGAATATATTATTCATTATGGCTAGTTTTTTTTCGAACTATTTAAGTAGATATTGATGTTAACTCAAATAAACTTTTATTGGTGGAAATAGATTTTTTTTACCCCGGAAGGTCAGAGTTAAATTGCTGTAACTTAAAGATTCCTGTAAGACAATGCATTTCAATTTCGTACTTTATTTGGCTTTGTTTACTCTTCTTATTCATGAGTTACTGATGAGTCATTAGAAGAAAGAAACGAGCATCTGGTGTACAAAATTCAAAATTGTAATCTCAGTATATATGATGAGTTTATTTTCGGTATGATATAAACCTAATAATTATTTTTTGTATAGGACAATGTTGTGGCTTCTAAATGAGGAACGTAATTGCAAGTTTTTTGCGATATACCAACACAAGAACACACCAGAGCCAATTTTTTCAAAACATTTCGATTTTTTTCTGCTTTCTGCTTTGTATCGATCTGGTGAATTAAGCCCTTTGCAACTAATTGTTATAGTTCGCTCATATTTTTGCCTCCACACCACTGTTGCTGGTTATGGGGAGGGTTGGGCACCCGCAATTCTGTATGTAGATATAGGAAGATGTGGTGTGAGTGCCAATGAGACAACTCTCCATACAAATAACAATTTAAAAAGTCAGGAGCGTGTAATTCATTGGTTGTCGTTTGTTGTTGTATAGCATATTTGTTTTTCGTTCATCGTTTTGTACATCCATGAGGCCGCTAGTTTCCTCGTTTGAATTGTTTTACACTTGTTATTCCGGACTTTGTTTATAGCTGACTATGTGGTATGGGTTTTACTCATTGTTGAAGGCCGAACCTTGACCTATAACTTCTATGTCATTCGGTGTCTGATGGAGTATTGTCTTATTGGCAATTTTACTTTTTTAACATTGTCATAAAGCGGGAGGTTTGGCATGCCACGAAACAAGGTTCAACCCACCATTTTTTTCTTAAAATGACCTGTATCAAGTCAAGAATATGGCAGTTGTTATCAAATAGTCTTGTACATACATGAAGCTGCTGGTTTTCTCGTTTGAATTGTTTTACACTTGTTTTATTGGACCTTTTATAGCTGACTATGCGGTATGGGTTTTCTCAGTGTTGAAGGCCTTACGTTGACCTATAACTGCTAACTTCTGTGTCATTCGGTGTCTGATGGAGTGTTGTCTTATTGGCAATTTTACTTTTTTAACATTGTCATAAAGCAGGAGGTTTGGCATGCCATGAAACAAGGTTCAACCCACCATTTTTTCTTAAAATGTCCTGTATCAAGTCCAGAATATGGCAGTTGTTATCAAATAGTCTTGTACATACATGAGGCCGCTAGTTTTCTCGTCTGAATTGTTTTACACTTGTTATTTCGGACTTTTTTTATAGCTGACTATGCGGTATGGGTTTTACTCATTGTTGAAGGCCGTACGTTGACCTATAACTGCTAACTTCTGTGTCATTCGGTGTCTGGTGGGGTGATGTCTTATTTGCAATTTTACTTTTTTAACATTGTCATAAAGCGGGAGGTTTGGCATGCCATGAAACCAGGTTCAACCCACCATTTTTTCTTAAAATGTCCTGTATCAAGTCCAGAATATGGCAATCGTTATCACATAGTCTTGTACATACATGAGGCCGGTAGTTTTCTCGTTTGAATTGTTTTACACTTGTTATTCCGGACTTTTTTTTATAGCTGACTATGCGGTATAGGTTTTACTCATTGTTGAAGGCCGTACGTTGACCTATAACTGCTAACTTCTGTGTAATTTGGTTTCTGGTGGGGTGTTGTCTTATTGGCAATTTTACAACATCCACTTATTTTCTAAGTGTTTTTTTTTTTTTCAATCAACTTAAGATAACCTAATATTTCAGCAGTGAAACCATAGCAGACAGTTATCATACAGTAAGTGTTACTTTGATGACGTAAAAAAGTCTATAATTATAATGTAATCTAAAAAACAATGGATTTATTATTATTCGTGGGAAATCAATTCGCGTGGATTTTGCGTGTACAGGTGAACCACGAATTTTAAATTTTCAACGAATTGTCAATTTCTAATAGCTTGTAGACAGACTTTGGCAAAACTGCGGAATTAAATATCTACGTGAAGTTTTACTAAAACCACTCCATGAAAATTGGTATTCACGAAATTAAATGAATCCGCAGTAGATAAAATGTGTATAATCAGCATCAAAAATACGTCCTGAAAATTTTGTTCTGTTCACATACTTTTCTTTTTATTTGTCAAAACCAGCTTCTTTATACAAAATAAAGCAGTAGAAAACTTGCTGCCTTCCGGTCTAGAACTGACTGCTATAATCTTGTATTATGCAGCAACATCATTATCAGAATAAGGAATGTTTCTGTCTAATTATCAGTCTGGTATCGTTGATGACTTTATAGTGTTGTTATAGTGTTTTTATAGTGTTGTTGTAGTGTTTTTATTTTTATAATGTTATAACAAACTTTAAATCAGTCAACGCAATGGTATTATTATAAAGTTCAAGGCGAAACGGAGAAACCAATAGTAACATTAATTAGTAAGTGTATTAGGCAAACAAAGCACAGTATTTATTTAGTTTCCCGCACGCATTCATAAAAACAACCTGTATAATCATTCTATATTGTCACTAATAGCAGTGGTGTCTTTTTATCGCTTAAAATATCAGAGGTTATCATTGTAAGATTAAAACCGAACTTATCTTAACAATTTGTTTTTTTTAAATGTAGACCATTTAAGTAGGCGTTTATGATAACGCCAATATTACCTTTAATTCGTGGAATTTAGGTTTTAACTTTTTCCTGGTAGTTCAGACATTAATAAATTTAATTGTTTGATTATTGTTAGACTATGCATTTATATACGTCATTTTCCTTAGTCATTTCTTTAAATAACAAAACATTAGGACAATATTTTAGTTCACCATAACGAACTTACATGAAACTGTTTCGTGATGCTGACCAATTATATGTTTTTGATTTACTTACAAATTTCAACTGTTTGCTACAAGCATAATGTATATAGCTAATTTCCCCTAAGAAATTATTTGACATGTTCTGGATTTCTTTTTCTTATTCTTATTGATGGCTTCGCAAACTTAGAAGATTAGTTTACATACAACTTAATGTTCATTTTCTTGGTAGTCAAACCAAAGAAGACATAACACAGTATAAAGACGTCAATTTGGAGACAAGTTAAGGAATACATTATTCATATTGGCTAGTTTTTTTCGAACTATTCAAGTAGATATTGATGTTAACTCAAAATAAACTTTTATTGGTGGAAATAGGTTTTCTTTTTTTCCCCGGAAAGTCAGAGTTAAATTGCTGTAACTTAAAGATTCCTGAAAGACAATGCATTTCAATTTCGTACTTTATTTGGCTTTCTTTACTCTTCTTATGCATGAGTTACTGATGAGTCATTAGAAGACAAAACGCGCATCTGGTGTACAAAATTCAAAATTGTAATCTCAGTATATATGATGAGTTTATTTTCGGTATGATATAAACCTAATTATTTTTTTTTGTAGGACAATGTTGTTGCTTCTAAATGAGGAACGTAATTGCAAGTTTTTTGCGATATCCCAACACAAGAACACACCAGAGCCATTTTTTCAAGGCATTATGATTTTGGTCTGATTATTTTCTGCTACTTCTTCTTTGATGCAGATTGTAAAGCAGAATTTCGCACATTTCAGATATATTTCATTTTGTTCCCATAGACTTCGAACAGTTTCCTCATAAGCTGCCAATTCACTGTTCCTCTTATTTTTAACCACTTTTTAAATAGTATTTTGGTGTGGCCAATTTCAACGTTGGGACTAGAAAAAATGAATTTTCAAGCGATATAGTTCAATTTATAACTGAAAAATGGCAATTTGGAACTGTGAAATTCTGGTATTGAGAAATGACCAAATAGACATTTGTTAAGGATGTTCGCTCCTCTGTTTCAAAATAACAAACTTTTCAAAAGACTATTATCAATTGATAGTTTATAATATGCAAAAAGTAAAATAGCAAATTACTGAACTCCAAGGAAAAATAAAAATATAAAGTCCCTTATAAAATGTCAAAACCAAAAGCTCAAAGCCATCAAACGAATGAAAACAACTGTCATATTCCAGACATGGTACAGGCATTTCCTTATGTAGAAAATGGTGAATAAAACCTGGTGGTATAGCTAGCTATACCTCTTACTTGTATGACAGTTGCAAAGAATTCCAGTATATTTACAACAATGTGTAAGCAAAACAAACAGACAAAATAAGTAAAATTGTCAAAAATTTTGGCACAGCAGTCAACATTTTGTTATAATCTTAATCACTATAAAAACAAACAACTACATGTATTTCCACAAAGAAAAAAAATGCCATATATATAATATTAATCTCTGATACATGATTTTTGTATTATTAATTGTTTTTGGCTTTTAACTAGCTTTCAGTAACTGCGAGTAATCTCAAATCGTACTTTCTTGTTTTTTTGACCTGTTGAATTGTGATGCTTTTTGTTATTTAATGTTTACTTATTTAGGGTTATAACTGGCCTATATACCAGCTTTGATAAGTGTTTGGTATTACTATAATTTTTCAATTCTTCGTACTATGAACATCAAAATGATTTATTTTATAAAATTATTTCCTTTCTCCGTTTGAATAATACATGTATATCTAAACTTACAAAACTATTTTCATTTACATGTGTACAAATGCAAATGGTGCAAATTTTTGTTGAAGCTTATTGTTGTTTTTCTAAAATTGTTTAACATTTCACAGTGGTATATTTTATTGATTTTATATTTGCATTGTATCAAAGATCAAATTTATTTGTTCAGTGTCTGTTGGATCGTGTTAATTTTTCTTTTGATTGAGTTAAGCCATTTCAATTGATATATTTTATAGTGTGTCTTTCTATGTTGTGATGTTTCACTATTGTTTCAGATTAGGGGAATGTTTGGTACCATTAAAACGTTTAACCCGCTGCAATTGTTTGCACCTGTCCTAACTCAGGAATCTGATGTTCAGTAGTTGTCGTTTGTTGGTGTGGTTCATAAGTGTTTCTCGTTTCTCGTTTTTGATATAGATAAGACCGTTGGTTTTCCCATTTGAATGGTTTTACGCTTGTTATAGTTGGTGTCCTTTATACGACTGTCATACAAGTGAGAGGTTTAGCTAGCTATAAAACCAGGTTCAATCCACCATTTTCTACATAAGAAAATGCCTGTACCAAGTCAGGAATATGACAGTTGTTATCCATTCGTTTGGTGTGTTTGGACTTTTGATTTTGCCTTTTGATTTTTTGATTTTCCTTTTTGAATTTTCCTCGGAGTTCAGTATTTTTGTGTTTTTACTTTATAGCTTGCTGTTCGGTGTGAGCAAAGACTCAAAATTCTAGTACGACCATTTAATATACAGTGGAGATCACTTCTAACCTCTCATTAGAACTGTCAGAATATGCTGGCATAGAACTGTTCTAACCTGTCCTAGAACAGTTCTACCTAGAACAGTTCTACCCTAGAACTGTTCTAAGTAGAACTGTCAGAATCAGTTCTAGGTAGAACTGACTAAATCAGTTCTAGGTAGAACTGTCAGGATCAGTTCTAGGGTAGAACAGTCTAAATCAGTTCTAGGTAGAACTGTCCAAATCACTTCTAACCGTAGAACTGTCAGCAGAACTGACTAAATCAGTCAGGACTGTAGAACAGTTCTAAATGACGTCACTGCAGTAAGGGCACTTTAGAATTTAGAAGAAATAAATCACTTCCAATTACTTTGCTATATATTAAATAGCAGATTTTCTATATTTTTCAACTGATCAAACGACTTTTATTACGTTACATGTACAAATATCGAAGTGAATAGAAGGTTATCCAACTCATCGGAGAAATATTTTTATAAGATTGCATACGGAAACATCATTGTTTACGTTTCTTCGTTCCCCGTTTTTAACAGTCTCTTCCTAAATAAAACTCTGCATTTAATTCATGGAATTTTAATCGTAATTTACCTTGTTTGCCTTGGATTTACATTCATTTAAGGCTCTGTTTTGACAAATGTTCAAACGAAAATTGTACAGTGGATGAATTATGGGATATTAATGAAAAAAGTGTTGTACAACGTAAAAAAAACTATGTATACATTTGCACCATCTCGTCAATTTAGCCAGACTTATCCATAACGATTATAAATGATATCTGCGAGTCTGCAACTCAGAAAAATATACTGGATCTGAACATGAATGAAACATTTGCCCCTGGACGTTCGGCTACAAACAAAATCATGCATTTTTCTTTGCCTTCTTCAAATTATATTAACAGTAATACATTATACTATTCCAAGAAGAGAACTTCCCATACATGTACTTTTTATTTTATTTTCAAAATAAAGTATATGAATCAGTCATGTGAGTGTTGGATGATGCCATTAAATAGTTTTGTTTAAAAAAACCCATCACAAACTACTGACTTAAACATGTTTAAAAGTCCCTTTAGCATGTTTAATGACGGTTCATTATTATGGATACAGAGAGGAAATAACGGCGCGCTAAATTCTTAGATATGGTATAAATAAACCTTGTCGCTATTTGTCTGCCATTACTGGATATCACACAGGTTCCCGTAAAATTTTGACGTCATAAAACAAAATATCTAACGCCACAATGAAAAAGTCATTGTTGTATGCTTCAAAAGTTCAAGAGGCCGGGTCAGCCAGGATTAGCGATAAGGTGTATTGTGTTTCAAGTTTGGTGTCATTTCTATCATACGATCCGACCTCACATAGAAATAATATTGGTTTACCATGTTTACAATGAGGCCATATACATGTATATTTACATGATAAAGTGTAAATAAGTTCAGTTTTGGTTGATGCGGTCAAATAATTTTGTTAAAACAACTCTCACTCAGTCTGATATATCGAAACCACTGAAATTTGTTTACAATTCAATATTTTGAATAAAAAAAGGACTTGAATGACTTGCTGATATTCTAAATTGATGTGGAATTTTTTTTGTAGCCAATGTGTTCCAATATTCATTGATATTGCTGTCATTTGAATTATACAATCCATCGTAATATGTATTACTATAAGTGATTTAGTATGCGGCTATATATATATATTAAGATTTACATAACAAAGTGTAATTATGGTCAGTTTTGGTTGATGCGGTCAAAAGATTTTATTATACGACTCAGTCTGAAATATGAAAACTACTGATATTTGTTTATGATTCAATATTTTGAATAAAAAGAGGACATGCTCATTGGCAGATCAAAAAGGGGGGGGGTTCAGGAGTTGGAACCCCCTTTTTCTGACGATCAATGCATTTGAATGGGAACATATAGTCGGACCCCCTCCCCTTTTTAAAAAGGCTGGATCTGCCCCTGCATGCTGGCACTATAAATTGATGCAAACAAAATTGTTTTCCAATATTGCTGTAACTTGTATAGTACAGTCCCTCTTGACCTAAAATTAAAACTGAAGTACTGTGCAGCTATATAGATTTGCAGAAAGAAAGAACAAATAATGGCAGTTTAGATTGATGCGTTCAAAAGATTTTTGTTAAACAGGTCGTCCGAGGTATGAAAACTACTCGTAAACCGATATTATAATGGTTAATGAGGTCCGATAATTTTGTTATGTGATAAGGAGCCATCCTGACTCCCGCAATAACAAATGTAAAACAATTCAATTAATAACCCCCCCCCCCCCTCCCCCATAATACTAATTAACAGCCTAATTTATGTACAAAAAATGAAAGAAAAACAAATATTTTATGTTACACATCAACCAAAGAAAATCACTGAATTACGGGCTCCTGACTTGGAACAGACACATACATGCAGAATATGGCGTGGTTAACAGGTTAAACATGTTCTCTTGCCGATTATCAATCTGAAATAAAACCGGAAAAATAGCAAAACTCTATATAATATTAATCGCTATTTTGCCGAAGCCTTTATATTAAGACAAATATTTCTTAAAACTTATAAATCAATTCTAGCCGTAGAATTTATAAATCAATTTAAGCCGTAGAATTTATAAATTAATTCTGGCCGTAGAATTTATAAATCAATTCTAGCCGTAGAATTTGAAATCAATTCTAACCGTAGAACTGTTCTAGAAGTAGAACTGACCAAAGATTTGGTTAGTTCTAGCTAGAACTGTCTAAAACTGTTCTAGGGTAGAACTGTCAGGATCAGTTCTAGCTAGAACTGTCCAAATCAGTTCTAGGTAGAACTGACCAAATCAGTTCTAGCTAGAACAGTTCTAACCTAGAACTGACTAAAAGGTGTCAGGCTGACAGTTCTCCTGACAGATTCTGACAGAATTTATGAGAGGTTAGAACTGATCTCCACTGTATATGGGAGGGGGAAGAGATTTTTAACTGATGGAGTGCATGTTTGTTTTTTTTTCATCTTATGCAACGCATGCTATATCCTAAACATTTCACATATACATAATAATATTGATTTTCAGGTCTAAACAGGCTTGGCTATTCATTTTCGAAATCGTCCTCCAGCGAATATAAAAAAAAACAACTCGAACACACTTAAAGACCGCAGATGACCGTGGAGTTTGTTCAGTGACAAAAACCATATTATCAAATAAGGTACATCATAGACATATATTCATGTATGATATATGTATTGTATATCTGAATCAATGTATTTGGGGTGGTTAAACGAATGATTCAGATGGAATAAATCTACCAAAGGGTCGGGAAACACCTTGAATTGTTCAAACATTTTGTCAGTTAGGAGACACGTCCCGGTAGCTGGATTGTTCTAAAATTTGTGTCGGGTAAGTGCATGGATTTATACATTGATGCCCCATTCGTTTACCTTACGACTGGAGGCTGACTTAGGGGAGACAGGGAGCCCGCCCCCTTTTGAAGTTTCATGTATGATAAAAGCATAGTATCATTCCAAACATTGGCTTGTTAGGCAGTCCCCCTTTTTTTTAAGTTGTTGATCCTCACCTGATTGCTACGTTTTTTTGTCAGTTTTTTTTTTTATTTCTATTCTTGTAATTTTCACCATTTTCTATTTTGTTAACATATATATTTTAACAGAGGCCGTAGTTTTGGTGGGTTTCACCAGGACAAAGAGAGTTTCCATTCAGTTCGTCGTCAAAGCTAGGGGTTATACCACGGAAATTCATACATTAGAAAATGCCTGTATCAAGTCAGGAATATGACTGTTGATATCCATTCGTTTGATTGTTTGAGTCTTAGATTTTGCCATTTGATTATGACTTTACGTTGTGGATTTTCCTCGGAGTTCGGTGCTTTTGTTAATTTACTTTTTTCAGTACCACCCGAACTAATTTAGCAATACATTTAATAGGAACTTTTGCAAAGTGAATCGAACGTGTTCAACATGATGAAAGAATGGCTACCGAAGACTTGCATTGAAAAGAGAGCACATGTTTAATATGTACGTACATTTAGCATTTTAACAAAGTCATACTGCCTATAGACCCCTCAATCCATGAGTGATTGCATCTTGTCATTAGCGCAAAGAGAGCTTGATAAACTCATACACAATGCATAGGATGTGACTGCGTATTTAAATATTCTATACAGCAAAACATACGCCCCTTTTCGTCATGACTTTTACTTCTTACTAATAGATGTCCATGTGACAATTATGTTTTTATATCCAGCCACCCTTTGGTAGAAAATGAAATCGCATCGAAAAAAATCACTATATTTATAGATTATCGTTGATCATCTCAACGAGATTAATTTTGTCGCTTGAGCCGGTACGGCGAAAGCGAGAAAAGCAATCGAGTTGAGATGACGAATGATAATCTGTTTATCGCTTTTTTGCCTATGACGTCGTTGTCAATTTCATGTCAATTTCATTAGCCACGTGCCTCCTTAGTTTCTAGCGATAATTTTCCATCTCAAGCGAGTAGCATGATATGAAAAATTATCACAAAAAAAAGATTAAAGGAAAAATGCACAAAATAGCGATAAATGCTGCATACTTGACGATTTTTGGCCAACGATGAACTTTCAACGTTTTTTTTTACACTGCTTATATTTTTTTATTTGACACGGCGTGGATTATATTCAAAGATTGATTAACCCCGCCATACTGAAGCTAAAATATCTTTACCAGTGACAAATAAAATTACGCTACTGCAGTCGATCAGGTTATTTCTTGATTTGTATTTATTTACCGTTATGTTAGTACAATCATGAAGTTACTAGTGTGAATGAAACCCCTTAAATTCGTTAACACAACATGGACATTCACGGATCATCTGTGATTGATTGATTGATTGATTGATTGATGCTTGTTTAATGTCAAGTTGCAAATGGTTCACGGGATTTCAAGATAAACAGATTAACAACAAATACAAAAGGTAGGTTTTACAAATAAAGTCGACCGGGACGAAGGTCGAAAAATTAAGGGTACTACTGGAAAATGAAGGAATTTATGATAATGACAGAAAAATTGCCTTACAACAGCGCATATACGGACCCCTCCCCTCCGAAGTATTGTAATAATTCTTTCACGTGTATAAATCGTAATCTAAACTGAAACCCGCCTGTATTTAACGCTTTGCTGAACAAACTGTAGAAGTCAGCCGAGAAACAGCTTAACAGCTAGTAGTAATATATCAAATGATTATTATGTTTGTTTTCCGTTTGTTTTCCTTGTTGTTGTTTTAAATTATTGTTGGTTTTGGTTTTGGTTTTTTTTTTTGGTTTATTTTGTGGGTTGAGGATCGTGTGGGATGTTTTTGTGTGTTTTAAAGCTGTTTTTTGTTTGTGTTTGTGTTTTTGTATTTTTATGGTTTTTTTTATGTTTACTTTATGTGTTCTTCCGGGGGGTTGTTTTATTTAAGTATGTGTTCCTTTAAATTCGATCAGCTTCGCAGATTGTTGGTTTGTAGATCGTACCTGATCCACTCCACAAAAAAGGTGGCTACTGTTTATGATCAGTGTGTCATTTTATGAATGAGGTTCTATAAAGGAAACCATACTTATCCATCTCTCGTGTTTTTGCAACTACTAGTATTTTTATTCATGGACCATGGTATGAAAAAGTTCCAAAATTAAACAATCAAATTTGAAAATCAAAGAAAATAGATCTAAATTTCGTATCAACTGACAATGCAAAGGGTAAAATATGAAACGGTGGGGAAGGGGGGGAGTGGTTCATGAAGAAGGAGGGTCGGCGATTGTGAAAAAGTTTGATTGAAATAATCAGGGTATGTCAAAGTAGTTAACGCCAATGTGAACAGATAAATCAAACAAATCGACATAACCCATGTTAAAACTGAAAACTTAAACATCAGCTGATCGACATATGACATACTCCATCATAACAAAGGATATAGCTTTCAATAAATAGGTAATAATCAAATCAGAAATTCCATTTCTTAAATATACCATTAACAAAATAAACAATGTTAAAATGTTCCTACCTATGCCCATGAATAGTTAACCAGTAACAATGAATGAAACTTCATTATGTACATGACATAAAGTCCGAATCGACCTGTTGTTTAATTTTCGTCTTGAAATTCGTGAATCCGATCACGTACATTATACCTAACTTTTAGTTTATTTTGCTTATCGTCTGTGATATGTATTATGTATTTTGTAATGGTCGGGATAAATGTTTACCTTTTCCATATTCACAATTAATTTATTTGAATAAAGTTCTCCTTGTTAACACCTTAGAACATTACACACTGGTATCGTCTTTATTTATAATAGAAAGGAGTAGGTCCGGTAAGGGCCGAGTTTGGCCTCAAATTTCAGGTTCATCTGACGAAAGATTTTGGACACTTTTTAAACACTTAAGTGTCTATTTCAGTCGGTCCAATTAGTTTATGTGAAAGAATATAACTGATTTAGTCATTATAAACGCTCCGATTCAAGCCTAAATATTAAAAATCTATCAAATATGCACAAAAATGTCACTTTTCAGATATTTTTTGTCAAAAATGAAAGTGGCCGCATCCGTGTTCATCCTCAACCTTTATATATGTTATGTATTATCATCAAATACAATCTACATTTCAATATTAAATCTATGGAATCTAAATTACTTAAACATTGCTAGTTTCCGAATGGAGTAGAAAAACAAAATATGTTTAACCTAACATGTTTAGCCCCACCACATTTTATATGTATGTGCCTGTCCCAAGTCAGGAGCCTGTATTTCAGTGGTTGTATTTTGTTGATGTGTTACGTATTGATTTCGTACATTTTTTGTACTTGAATTATGACATTAATTTTTTCGTTTGAATTGTTTTACTTTTGTCATTTCAGGGCCTTCTGGAGCTGACTATGCTGTGCAGATTTTGCTCATTGTTGAAGGCCTTATGGTGATATATAGTTGTTAATTTTGTATATGTTGTCACTTGTGAAGAGTTGTCTCATTGGCAATCACACCACATCTTCTTTTTTATACGGCTGTGTCTTTTGTAAGGTTGAGATAAGTAGAGACATAGATAGTTAAAAAAAATACGTTGGAATTCAAAACATTAATTCTTGCCAAACAAAAAGACAAAAAATAGTTTGTAAATAAAGGAATTTAAAAAAAAAAAGATCTTTAAAAATCAACATGCCCCCTCTAAAGTGTTTTATGTCATCTTTTATACTTAGATGAACCATGCCAATTATAATCCAAATGTGCGCAATGTTTAATATTATCATTTCCATTGGTTATATATTTACAACGATAGTTTCAAAGAAGAACGTTTGACGTACAGTATAGTTTCAAACGTTTTATTTGCTTATTTGAAGAATTTGTAATACATTTTTTTTTCAAATTATTTGACATGGTTTTATGCCTTTCTTCGACTTAATCGTTGGCCTTTTTGTCATAAACACATGCACAATGGACTTTACTTACAATTTCAGAAAAACTGGTTTGAAATCAATTGCAAATTATTTTCTGTAAATTTAACTCTCAAATCTACGAGATGGACTTTGAATTACAATCATACAATGATATATCTCGTAGTCTGCGACTCAGCGTCTTTTTTGTTTTTATTCTACCATGTTTCTTATTGTAATGTCATACTTTTATCGTACATAAATTTCTGCTCTACATTCATTTTAATATCATGTTAGTTCTTGACATATCTTGATGTCTTTTTCAATTTGGAAATTCTGTATTTGTTGCAGGGTTGTTAGTGGTTACAATATATTTATTCGAAAAACTTTGTTTTTCTAAATCGAGAAGGTTAAGAGCTGGACAAATTATTGCACGTTGGTGTATGCCGTCTGTTGAACTAGTTTTTATATGTCTTTCTGATGCTGTATCTTTAACGTATTCCCTTATCCTTTTATACATGTGTATATGAAATTTTAAATTGTATTGCTGTCTTTTTTTTTTTGGGGTATGCATTATCATACTATGCGCTTGAAATGAGATTCTATTCTTTAAAATAATTGTTTTTTATAACAATGATTGTCTTTACTTTATATGAAAAACATTAGCCTGAACGAGGGACATTGTTACACGACGGATGTCACATGTGGAGCAGGATCTGCTTACCCTTCCGGAGCACCTGAGATCACCCCAAGTTTTTGTTGTTCGTGTTGCTTAGTCGTTATTTTTATATGTTGTGTGTTGTGTAATTTTATTTGTCTGTTTGTCCTTTTCTTTTTAGCCATGCGTTGTCAGTTTGTTTTCGATCTATGAGTTTGACTGTCCATCTGGTATCTTTTGTCCCTCTTTTAAAGCATCCGAGATAACAGGAACACGCTTAGGGACCGGTCAAAATTTATCGTCACATAGGACCGGTGCAAAAAATAAAAACATTTAATAAAAGTTACAACCCTATCGCTTTCTGACTGAAAAAAAAAAATGATGTCCTATGCCAACTTAGTAATAAAAAAGTTGGTGTCCTATCCTACTTTTCCAATGTATTGTAAATAAAAGTATACTTAATAGAGGCATTTAACATATGTTATCTTTATAATATGATCAAAAGCAACAGTTTCATGTTTTATTTTGTTGATTCACATACAATTACAGGCATGGCATTATCATAAATTATACTATGAATATAGCATTGAAAAAAACAAAGACATTGCATAATGCAATCAAACCACAAATAGGTGTTTGTTAAACTGAAAAATTAATGAAGCTGCATGTATCTTATAGAATTTTATCAAAACCTTTAAATATTAATTATAAAAACAAGCTCCAGGAGAAACATGAAACTCAATAGCATTTGGTTGAACTCTCTATATATCTGATATATATTTTAACCTGAAGACCCATAGGTTGCCTTGGAATGTGTTTTTTATTAGGAATGGTAATAATTGCTTTAACATTTTCCCACTTACAGAAAATGTACCTGATGTGACCCCCGAATTTTTGCTACTTTGTTGGATGATGTAATGTACATGATGTACATGATGTATGTTTGTTGCACTTCACCATATAAGTGAAATTAAATTTTACAGCAAAACAACAAAAAACTAAATGGCATTGGATTCAGTAAGCTTGATATATATCTAAGATAGCTGCATAGTTTGAGTTGAATTTAAAAAGTTATAAAAAAAATTAAAGTGTACTATCTCTATTTTGTTCGAACTGCAAATTCTAGCTTTTTTTACCTAGATTAATTTGATTCTTGAATTTGACAGCAATACAACAAAAAACAAAATGACCTGGGATTTAGTAAGCTTAATATATATCTAAGATAGCTGCATAGTTTGATGAAAATCCAAGTTGATTTGAAAAAGTTATTAAAAAAATTAAAGTGTACTATCTCTATTTTGTCCGAATTGCAAATCCTAGCTTTTTTTACCAAGATTACCTTAATTCTTAAATTTTACAGCAATACAACAAAAAACTAAATGAAATGGGATTCAGTAAGCTTAATATATATCTAAGATAGCTGCATCACGGGTAGTAAGGTCGTCATATCGAGGAGCGTTTAGTACAGTGATTTTGTCATAGTTTGGATAAGTTTGACATGACGGTGTTAAGTGTTTTTGATAACAATCAATGCAAAAATATAAACATTCGGATATTTTGTAAAAAGAACTCCTGATCAACAATTCAAGCTGGTAAGTACCTTTGTATAAAGTAAATATGTTAGTACATCACAAGTTGTATCATATAGTTAATGATTTAACACAGAACAAAGCTTGCGTATGTCAAAATTTAAAAGTTGCTAATTGGTTTAACGTGCATAAAAAAAGTTATTTTCTTTCTGTCTGTTACATCACATATTTCTTCTTGATATAATACTGCCATCAATTATTCTGAAAAATACTTTCTTTTGCACTCAATTCAAAATTACTGAAATATCTGTGTCATGGTTTGGTTCATTCGTGTCATGGTTTAGTTCATGTTGGACATGGTTCAGTTATGTAATTCTTGTCGTGTATAATGAAGAGTTACTATCAAAACTAACAACAATTGTTTCATTTGAAACACAAAAGGGCACAAGAACGCACATACAATGTAGTAATATGTTATAAGTAGATGCAATATGATTGCCAATGAGACAACTATCCACCTAAGATCAAATGACGTAGGTGTTAGCAATTATATGTCATCAAGAGGCCTTCAACATTCAATAACGAGCAAAACCATACTTCTTAGCAAGTTTGGCAAGCTTAGCAAGTTTGGCTGCGAAAAATCAAATGTATAGGAATTCCAATTAGAAAACCACCAGCCTAATTTCTGTTCAAAATAAATAGCAAAATATGATATACAGTTACAAACGATAATCACGGCATTACAGAAGCGTAACTTGAGACAGTTTATAATACAAAATATTGCGGAGTTAAACATGTTTGCGGGCTCCCCAATCTCTTCTTCGCCTTAACCATGGCAGACATGTAAGATTTAACAGATCGGTTTTAAACTATAAAATCAAGTTGATTTAATGGGACCTAGTTTCAAACCAATAACAAATTATGATTAAAAACCAATTGTTCAGAGAACAATTGAAGGTCTTTCCACCAGTTAATATCTATTTTGATATTAAAATATTAAAATCAGTCTAAAATGTCAGTTCATATGGCTTTATGATGTAAAGATATGAATTTAAAGCAAAGGTCAAAATCTAGAACGTCAAATTTACCTATGACCTTGACCTCAATTTGAAGGTCAGAAACAGAGGATCTCAAATCAAAAGACCCTAGGTCTCTAATATGTATGGTTAATAAATTATATCACTTTACACATAATTTTAGATATGACAGGGGCAAAAACACCCATTCATTGTCTACGCACCCTTTCAACTAAAATTATTAAGTTACGACATGTCGCAACTAACAATTTAGTCAAAATAATTTGTCGATATCTTATACGGTTTCTGGAAATGAGTGGAAATAAGCCTAATTCAAAAATTAGAATATGACCTTGACCTTTGACCTTGACCTTATTTTCATTTTTTTGGACCAAGGACCTCAAATCAAAAGATCCTAGGTCTCTATCACTTATGGTGTTCCAGTTTAAAATACATTTCAAAATTTCAAATACAAAAGGGGAAATAACTCTCATATGGAGCGTTCATATTGCTTCGGTCGAAATTGGACAAATCATGCGAAGGATATAACGAGCAATTTTATAAAATAAATTTGTCGTAATCTTTTACGGTTGCGAAGGAGTCGTGAGCACAAGGAAAACAGTGTTTGGGGAGATAACTCCTACAAAGAAAAGTATTCGGTTACGCAGGGTAAATTACAAAAGCGCATAAACTGTTCGATATCATATACCAAATATCTAAGCGACATATTGAGAAACAAATGTTTATCGCAAGAACAAAATTTGGCGGAAGAAAAAAAAAAAATAATCAGAAGAAAAACAATAGGTCTTTCCACAGAAAAGTGGAAAGACCTAATAAATCATGATTCCAAGATAGCTTCCTTTTAAATTTCAGGATAGAAATCTGCTGCCAATAGTGTGAGCTGTACAATTTAGACATATTTTCTATTCTAGGACACACCATACTAAATCATTACATAAAAAGTAAAATACTTGAAAGAATTAAGTGAAACTATACACGATGCATTTATACAATATTACTGCCATTGTATATAAAGTGCGAATCCAGTTTGTTCATTTTCACTGTTATATGCGAGCATGTCTATTGTAGAATAAAGGATGACAGGAAAAACTGCGTTTGTTTACTTTTTGAAAGTACGAAATAATTGATTTAAATGTATGTTTCAACACATTTGAATAAGAATATAACTCTCTAATGTATAATCACAAGATTTAAAGTAAAAAAAGTGTAATTAAAGCAGCTGAATCCATAATATCGTTGACTGAAAGCTATTCATTTTAACTATAGTTGCGATGAATTATCACTGAAAGTGCAATCATTTCTGATGTGGAATTTTTGCAGGTGCGATGAATTTTCATTATTATTTTATTTGATAATTCGACATTCAACAACTAAAAATAGTCTTAAAAAATGACTTTAATACTGATGATATTTAAAAAGCAGGCTGGCCGTAGATGATCACTTGAATATACACGGGTATAACCAACATATGGTTGATTTCGGACATTGTGTACTGTTTAAATATCGATATTTGTTCTGTACTTAGTTTTATGGGTTTTTTTTCGTAATAGTTCTGTACCATTCGTAAGCAAAACATCGAGAACATAGTTATGAGAAATTCAAACATATATCAAGGTGACACGATTGTTGCTCGAACTTTCTTTACTGTATCAGATGTATATAAAATGGCATTACCAAAATTAATTATGCAGCCATCCAGACGTCAAATGTAAAGACGAAAACGTTACCACTCATCAATCGTGAAATGAAGATCTTTATGTGACATCTCTTTGATTTTCATAGATGCATCCATTCATTACGTAAAAAAAGATAATTGTTTTTGATTTCAGAAAATTAAATGGTTTTTACTTAAGCTGTCCAAGATATATGAATACAATGATGGCGTGTCATAGGAAAGGATATATTTGATCTTGCATATAGATCTGGGTCTAAACAAATTATCATAGAATTAATATAGAATTGACAATATAAAAAAAGAGGATGCGGTATGATAGCCAGACAACTCTCCACAAGAGACCAAAATGTCACAGAAATAAACTATAGGTAACCGTACGGTCTTCAACAATGAGCAATAAATGTCTATGTACGGCATTTATTGATATATTACCTCAGACTTTCACTCACAAAGGATGCATATATAATCAATCATTCTGACTTCATAAATTACGACTGATATATGATGAAAATTACTCAAAATCCTTCTGTGAAAATGCATCGCATATACAACAGTAATACATCGCTCTACAGTGAAAATGAAATTTTCATATCATTATTCAACAGTAAACATGAATCGCATCACAAAAACAACATGGAATTTGACTCAATATCAAAAAGCTTAACAACAAACCCTGCTTTAAGTTATACTACATTATTAATCATGTTAAAGGTACATTTTTCTACCAGTGTAACTTTGCTGCTATTTTTAAAACCCTTGAACGCTCTGTTCGTTAACTAGTCTTAATATTTATCTATTTGAGTATTAATTTTACACCTGGATTGCTGTTGGGTACGCATCAAATACATTTATCATGAACTTCAAAAAACAGTACATATTGTATATTATTTCTTATTTTATTCAAAAGTCGTCAATTTTTCGTCTGTTTATTTATCAATCTACATAAAAAATGCATCACGGATACAGTGAAAATAGCATTTCAGAATTCG
Organism: Mytilus galloprovincialis; assembly: GCA_037788925.1. NCBI lineage: Eukaryota > Metazoa > Mollusca > Bivalvia > Mytilida > Mytilidae > Mytilus > Mytilus galloprovincialis. Next base: position 71,085,654 of record CM075343.1, on the reverse strand, counting down.
AACATTACATACACTGATTACAAAAGTCGTAATAATAATTGATAAACTTGAACGTTCAAAGTCAAATCGAAATTGTAATCTTTCATATTTTAAATTCTAACATTAAAAATGTTTTTTTTTTTTTGAAATTGTTTTTTTATTGTAATTTCACATATAGTTTTAAAACGAATAAGTTTTAAAACTGTTGTCCATGTCACGTAACGATTCGGTTTCATAAATGGTTGAAGACTTATGATGTCCTTTTAATATCTTTTAGTTAGTTTTGTAGCTGGGTTTCTGTATCATGGACCTATAACCCCACATCTCCTTTTATTCATCATAAACTGGTTCAAAATTTAAAATAAAGAAAAAACAAACAAATGTATAATTTTTCTAGGAAAAAATGTAAAAACAACATTACTTTTTGACTAGCTGCCACTTTTTTGCAATTTTTAAGTAGAAGTCTTTAGCATTTTGACTAGTGATGCCGCTCGCGATATCCTTGGCAGAGTCAAGCATGGACATATGGAGAAAAGATTCTATGTGAAACAGAAGCAACGCTTTGTACTGATTTGTATAATTTTATCGAAAGCTAGTTTATAAGAGCAGAGACTTTTAAAATTATATTGTAGAAAACTTACGAAAAGTAACATGACATGTTTAATTTACGCTTTGACAATAAAACCCACTAAATTTGGTTTAACAGGCTTTTTTTCTTCTTAGAGAGTTAATAAATAGTGTAACTTCGTTCAATAACAGGCGCTATCAAACAAATTTTCAGTATTAAAGTGAAACACATATATATTTATTTCGATCTAAACCATGACAAACCAGACCAAAACCATGACGAATTTCTAGACTCTTAACCGAACCATGTCAATCGCTTAACCAAACCATAGCAATTCCGATATCTTGCTTATTCTGCATTAATTTCGTGAAACAGCAATTCCAATGTAGATCAGTTGACCTCCAATACAGATTCACACATCTTATTTGCTTTTAATCTGCACGTATGAATAGAACTGAGGCAATAGTTTAGAAAAGTAACATAAATTAACCATGTCAAACTTATCCAAACTATGACAAAATCACTGTACTAAACGCTCCTCGATATGACGACCTTACTACCCGTGTGCATAGGTTGATGAAAATCCAAGTTGATTTGAAAAAGTTATAAAAAAAATTAAAGATGCCTATCTGAATTTTTATATAATAATTTTTATTTTTACATATTGTATATTATACTTGTTATTTTAAGTTTTGTTATAAATGTATTAAAAATTATTTCAAAGTATTCGTTTGAAAAAAAAACTTGTGTCCTATGGATATTATCTGTGAAAAAAGTGATGTCCCAACAAAAGCGATTCCGGAAAAAAGTATCTGTCCTACTGCACTTTGCACCGGTCCTATGTGTAGATAAATTTTGACCGGTCCCTTATTGTGACAAAACAAATTCTAATACATTTTTCACATTTATTATTTACATTTAGTAAACCAAAAACACTTAACAAATAACAATTACATATTAGATACTTGACTGCTACAATAACAAACATTTTCTAATTTATTATCCGCCAAATGTGACTCTCGGAATCGTTTATTATTAATTCGAGAAACAGTTAGGAAATGTCCACATGACGAGTATCGATATGAATATAATTGCACAATACACCAATAGTTTCAGTAAGGTCTGACATACAGCTCCATTATTACATATATTAGGATAACAATTATGATTTGACACTAATTTTACTGTTTCAGTATGACAATTTTTTGAAGTAACATAAACAGATGATTCATTGTGTTTATTACATACACTAGGACCACTTTTGTAAACTAACAATAATTTTACTATTTCAGTATGACCTTTTTTTGAAGCCACAAACAGAGGTGACTCATTGTCTTTATTACATACATAAGGATCACTTTTTTAATCTAGCAATACTTTTAAAATCTCAGTTTCACCCTTAGATGATGCAACAAACAGTGGCGTCTCGTTGTATTTATTACATACATTAGGATCACTTTCATAATTTAATAATAGTTTCACAACCTCAGTATGACCCCCAGATGAAGCGATAAACAGTGGCGATGCATTGTCTTTATTACATAAATTAGGATCACAATTATGATCTTACAATAATTTTGCAACCTTAGTTCTACCTCTGGATGAAGCGACAAACAGAGGTGATTCATTGTCCTTGTTGTGTATATGGGGATCACCATTATAATCTAGCAATACTTCAGCAATTTCAGTATGACCCATAGATAGCCTGAAACAGAGGTGATTCATTGTCTTTGTTACATACGTTAGGAACACTTTTATAATCTAACAGTACTTTTAAAATCTCAGTTTTACCTTTAGATGATGCAACAAACAGAGGCGTCTCAAAGTTTGCATTACATACATTAGGATCACTTTTATAACTTAATAATAATTTTACAACCTCTGTATGACCCCAGATGAAGCGATAAATAGTGGCGATGTATTGTCTTTATTACATAAATTAGGATCACAATTATGATCTAACAATAATTTAACAATCTCAGTATGACCCCCAGACGATGCGGTAAATAGTGACGATGTATTGTCTTTATTACATAAATTAGGATCACAATTATGATCTAACAATAATTTCACAACTTCAGTATGACCCCCAAATGAAGCACCAAGCAGCGGCGACTCTATGTCATAAGTACATAAATTAGGATCACATTTATAATCTAACAATAATTTTACTATTTCAATATGACCGTTTTCTGAAGCCACAACCAAAGGCGTTTTTCCGTTATCATTATGTTTATCAGGATCAGTTTTTTGCTTTAACAAAAGTTCAAAAATCTCAGCATGACCATTATTCGTAGCTTTATGCAAAGAATCTGGTTTGTTATAGTCATCACTGTGATGTTTGAGAAGTAATTTTACAATTTCAGTATGACCTTCATATGAGGCTGTAGGCAGTGGCGCATAACGATAGTGTGGAGGAAAAATTAATCGGTTTTGGTACAGTAACAACAATTTGACAATTTCAATGTTACCCATATACGTAGCCCTATACAAAGGGGCTTCTATATTTCTATAAAAGTTTTTAGGATCAAACTTACGTACTAATAGAAATCGTACAATTTCAATTTTACCTTCACATACACATTTGAATAGAGGCGAAGCATCTCTTTTACAACCAAAATCTGAATCGTTTTCTTGCTGTAAAAGTAATATTGCAATATTGTCGTGACCATTGACAATAGCCAATGAAACCATATTCCAATACAAATGCTTCAGGGAGAGATCAAACACAATTTTATAGCTGAGCAATTCCTTGACTATATCATAATAGCCGTTCTCTACAGCTGTAAACAAAGATATCTCTATGCTTGAATGACTATATTCTCCGAGGTTGAACATCTGCCTTTCCGGTACTGTTTTTAGTTTTACATATGTACTTCAACAATAATCGTACTATTTTTATGTACCCTTTACTTGAAGCTGTTAACAAAGGTGATGGTATTTGGTCACATTCAGTGACATAGTTGTGTTCAGCATTATGACTTAATAACAATCTACCACTTTTGTATAACCTTCACTTGCTGCTATATGAAGTGGTGATATTTTATACACTTCGTATTGTCCATACTTTTTTTAACTTTTTGTATAAAAATCTTTAAGGTATGATTTTACAGTTTTTATATCCCTATCGTACACAGAACGATCAGCTTTGTCAGAAATTCTCCTACCTTCGTCACATTTGATTTTTAAAACACGACGAAGAGGTGGAGGAGAATATCGAGGGGAACCTTTAACGTTACATGTGTTATCACATATACTGTTTACTATAATACCAGGATATATATGTGATTCAGCCAGTTAAAACATGCATGAAAATTTGGATTAGCGTTTTGCTTTAACAATAATCTAACAACATCAATGTATCCTTTATGTGCAGCTTTAAATAAAGCTGTTTCACCATCCCAGTATATTTGATCAAAATTTATCATATTGGTTACGAAAATGGATACAATATCACAAAAACCTCTGAAAAATCTATATTATTTGGAATGCTTTTTGTAAAGTTCAAAGGAAAAGAAGTATTATCTAAATTTCGATTTGAGAAAACATTTTTAATGTAGCCTTGATCTATGTCTTTTTTCAGTCTTTCAATATATTTGTTTTCCTGTTCTAATGAAATTTGCACGACAATTTCATGCATGTCATTTTCTCTTGGTAATCTACTCAGTGCAAATCGATCGCGAATGACATCTGTGTGTGCTAAATCTATCAAGAGGTCAAACATATGCTCACCACAAAAAAGCACAAAAATGTCAAAAATCTTATCATGTATGATAGTATATTCAGTGTTTCGTTTTTCGATATAGGAGTTTTTTAGCTTCTCTATTTCATTTTTGACAACTTGAACTGAGAGGTGTGATTTCAATTCAAAATTACGAGAAATAACTTTAAGTAAAGGTTCGATTTTAGTTACCTCAGTTAAGGAACTTTCCTTTATACAGTTATTATAGACTACGAATAAGAATAGTGTTGCCAATGCAGTTTGGTCAAATGATTTCATATCCAATAAAACAGCGCTTACGGATTCAATTGAATGTTTAAAATATTCAACTACATTACCAGACTTTTGTTGAGAATACAATTGACAAAGAAGCGGAAAAAAGTAGAATTCAGACCATGCCTTCGAAGATTTAAGAAGTTGTATTTCATCTTTTGTTAAATATAAATTTGCAATATTTAGCCTTTCGTCATCCGTTAAGCAATAATCGCTTGCTGAAAAGTCGCAACTAGTTTCTGTTAAACCTTCATTTTTTTTAACTATTTGGTGTTTGAAAATATGTGTTTTGCATGACGCTAAGAGTTTAACACGATTGCTGTTTATCATTATTTTGATATCTTTCCCCATTTCTAACCATTTCATTGCTTTATCTTGATCAAATGTGTAAGCGCCAAAAACATTATACATTACAAATATCTGTTTACTGTCAGGATTATAATAGTTTTTCATCTGTTCAGGACTGCTTACAATAACTATGTCATAGTCTTGTATCCGCGCTAGCTGCAAAGCGATAAAATGTATTACAGTAGACTTTCCGCAGCCCGATGGTCCAACGGCTACTGCTATGTTATGTAGTTCAACCATTTCTGTTAATCTTTTCATTGCTCTTGTCTGTGCAACATTATCTATATCCCATTCAAGTATTCTACCTTCACATATTTCTGCAACGAAAAATACGATAATTGTGATAAAGCTTTCTTTTGTCATCAAGCTCAACAATTAAAAAAAAAATACATTTTCGAACGAGAGTCTCAAAATGGAATAATTTTGAATATCAAGACAACATTGTATATAATTTTAAAAGGGGCAAGCTAATTTACTCTTTTTCTTTGTTCTGAATGTAGTGTATGCTTATATGTTGTTTTGGAGTTTATTTAGGGATATATTTATTCAGAGCTTTTCTTTTATTCAATATTATTTGAGAAGGATTCAATAGAATTGCTATCATACAAGTCCAATTGAATAAACTACTGTACTAGTGTAACCTCTTTTTTTTTAAAGATACAGAGTAAAAAGGGATTCATAAATTAATAAATTAACTTGAGGAAATACTTGTTGCTCGGTTCTTGAATACCCGTACTGGAAAAAAAAGAAGCTTACAATATTGATAGGTCCTGGCGCCCCTTTTCGAGATATTGTTTGGATTTTTTTCGAAATATTGCAGGGAAAAAGCTGACTCGGACTTTAACCTATATTCGCATTTGTATTATTTGGGTCTTTAATTCATAGAGAGAAAATCAGGAATCTGCCTTAATTTCGGGAATGATCTTTTACGAACTATTAAGTTTTATATGAAATGAAAAATGGGTGTTACCTTACCGTGTTTAGTAGGGAAAACACCAAGGAGTCCATACACAAGTTTATAATCCTCACATCTTTAAGTGTTGGATGATCAAAAACAGAATGATGTATATGTTTACGCCTATGTCAGTATTGTTAAACCAAAAGTGTCAATGGTTATTATCACAGTTCGTATTTTATGGTACTTGATTGTAAAGGACGATGGTACCTTGATATATTTGAGCTATCTCCTTTTCCCCATAAATAAAATCATTCAAAACTAATGCAATTGTAAAACCATGTTATCATATAATACAAATAAATGATACTATGTTGATAATGGAGGGAATACATAATAACATAGCAGAGTGAAACACTATAATTAGAAGAAACGATGACAATATATGGAACAACATGGAGAACGACACTTTCAAAAACAGCATTGTAAGGCACACTCCTTATCTTAAACCCGATTGTACTATGATATATATAGCAGAAAAAAGAGAAGCTAAAGATACCAATAGAACATTCAAACTCATAGATCGAAAATAAACTGACAACGCCAGAGCTAAAATAGAAAAAAACGAGCAGTTCAATAAAAGTACACAAGACACCACATAGAAAACTACAGACTAAGCAACACGAACCCTACCTAAGCTGAGGAGTGATATCACGTGCTCTGAAAGAGGAAGCAGATCCAGAACGGTATTCAATCTTACTTTCCTTCTACCATTTGTCGTCAAAGACATGAACACAATGTAAACACTCGGTTGAACGTCTCATTTGGTGGTTATGTGTGTAAAGTTTTATTTGCATCCATCCATAAAACAGTTTTTTTGTAAATGATCAATTTGTTAATCGACGTAAAATACTGTATTGATTTTACAATGTATGTCAGTAGGCTTAAAACCACCTTGGAGATAACTGGCCACCATACAAAACAGTAAGCCTAACGTCACCTTGAAGATCACTTACAACCATTCATAACGGTAAACTTAAAGTCACCTTGGAGTTAACTGAGCACCATAAAAAGCGGTAAGCTTAAATACACCTTGGAGTTAACTGAGTACCATAAGAAACGGTAAGCTTAAAAACACCATGGAGTTAACTGAGCACCATAAAAAACGGTAAGCTTAAAGTCACCTTGGAGTTAACTGACCATCATAAAAAACGGTAAGCTTAAAGCCAGCTTAGAGTTAACTGACCACTATACAAAACGGTAAGCTTAAATACACCTTGGAGTTAACTGGGTACCATAAGAAACGGTAAGCTTAAAGACACCTTTTAGATAACTGACCACCATACAAAACGGTAAACTTAAAGCCACTTTAGACTTAACTGACCCCCATACAAAACAGTTAGCTAAAAGACACCTTGGAGCTAACTGAGCACCATACAAAGGAGTAACCTTAAATATACCTTGGAGTTAACTGAGTACCATAAGAAACGGTAAGCTTAAAGCCACCTTGGAGTTAACTGAGCACCATACAAAACGGTAAGCTTAAAACCACCTTGGAGTTAACTGAGACCTATACAATCAGTTAGTTTAAAGCCACCTTGGAGTTAACTGAGCACCATATAAAACAGTAAGTTTAGAGCCACCTTCGAGTTAACTGAGCCCTATACAAAACAGTTAGTTTAAAGCCACCTTGGAGTTAACTGAGCACCATATAAAACAGTAAGCTTAAAGCCATATTGGAGTAAACTGAGCCCTATACAAAACAGTAAGTTTAAAGACACATTGGAGTTAACTGACTCCCGAACAAAACGGTAAGTTCAAAGTCACCTTTGAGTTAACTAAACACCATACAAAACGGTAAGTTTAATGTAGTCTCTTGGAGTTAACTGAGCATCATACAAATCGGTAAGTTTAATGTAGTCTCTTGGAGTTAACTGAGCCCTATACAAAACAGTTAGTTTTAAAGCCACCTTGCATTGGAGTTAACTGAGCCCTACACAAAACAGTTAGTTTGAAGCCACCTTGGAGTTAACTGACCACCATACAAAACGGTAAGCTAAAGCCACCTTAGAGTTAACTGAGACCTATACTTAACATTTAGTTTAAAGCAACATTGGAGTTAACTGTCCACCATACAAACCGGTAAGCTCAAAGTCACCTCGGAGTTAACTGACCACCATACAAAACGGTAAGCTTAAAGACACCTTGAAGTTAACTGACCACCATACAAAACGGTAGGCTAAAGCCACCTTAGAGTTAACTGAGCCCTATACAAAACGATAAGCTTAAAGCCACCTTGTAGTTAACTGAGCACAATTCAAAACAGTTAGTTCAAAGCCACCTTGTAGTTAACTAAGCCCTATACAAAACAGTAAGTTTTATATAGTCTCTTCGGGTTAACTGAGCATAATAGTATTTCGAATAATTCATACATGTACTTTTGCAAACCGCGCCATTTTATGTGAAGGGTTTGCGCCTGCAAACATGTTAAAACTCGCCACATTTTTAATCTGTCACCACATCGGGAGCCTGTAGTAAGATAGAGTCAACAAAATTATTAAATCGACTTGCAAAGATTGATTCAAATCTCATGAGTCAAAATTTTTCTAACCATCTTTTATTATTTATGAACTACTTCATATAGTATAAACTGTAACACTATGGTAATCGTTTATTGCAGTTTTTCCTGTATTGGTTTAAATAATTTGTTCTTGTGCATGTTGTGTTGTGCCTTTACAAATTTGCTTCAGGTATGGTGAGGGAAAGGGTGTTGTTGGTGCCTTCAAATATGTTTATAACCGCTACAGCATATTATGTGCCTGTTCTAAGTCAGGAGCCTGTAGCCCAATGTTTGTCATTGGTTTATATCTGTTATATTTATTTTCTTTGATTGTTTTGTTATAATTCAAGCCGTTAGTTTTCTTAATTCAATTGTGTTTGTTTTTCATGTTCGGACCTTTTAAATGCTAAACAACCTATCCAGTTCTACCAGTGATTTTTCTTTTTCTTTTTTTTTTTCTTTTTTATTGATCTTTTTGGTGTTCAAACTACAGTTCATACATACATTTTTACAAGCAAAGTGATTGACATGATATTTATGGCATTGTCATACTATTAATATTTTACGAATAAGACATAGTAAAAATTTACAAGTAATGATGTGAATACTCAGTATATGATATATTTAAAGGATACTTTGAAATACATTAATTATATATGATCATATCAAGAATAAATTTAATTAGATAGCTTCCATAAACCCCCCCCCCCCCCCCCCCCCCCCCCCATCTGTCGACAAATGACTCGTGTTTGTCTTTAGAAAGATATAGTTATTCTAATATCTGCAGACGTCTCATAAAAAATTTAAGAAAAGCTTGCACAGATATTAACAGTCTGTCTAATTGTGTGTTCTTTACATAATTATGTATGCTCTATAGATTATATTTCTTTACAACTGGCACATTCATTAGTTAATGAAAGTTTATATTTTTCAAGGAGATAATTATGTGAGACTATTCTGTGTAACACTTTATATTGGAAAGCTTGTAGTTTGCTTTTTATAGTACATTTAAAAGCTCATGAATAAATATTGTTCCATTTTTCGTCACTAATTTCTATATTAAAACTTTCTTCCCACCTTTGTTGTGAAAAGGGAGAAACACTTCCCCGATCGATAAAAAGTGAATATAGATCTTTTGAGAATAATTTACTAATAGGCATTTTTTTATTCTCATGCTCAAAAACGAATCCAAAGAAGTTGCTATCAGGTGACATGTGTTGTTGTAATAACAAACCTTTCCAGTCACGTGGTATAGCAAGTTTAATAGATAGAATGTCTACAAAAGTAACATTCAGGTTATATTTTTTGTTAATAGCGTCATGATACAAAAATTCGCCTTTATCATCTACAATATCATTAATGAACCTGATGCATTTCATGTACCAAGATCTGTTTAAAATACTCGTGTGTCAACTTTGTTAACGGATTGAACCGAATAAATTCTTTTCTAACATGAAATGCATTAAAAAAAAAATTAAAAAACAAGTGGTATTATCAGCAAACTGTGAAATTTTTATTTCAGTATCCCCAATTTTTATACCAGATATCTGATTGTTCTTACGAATACTTATTGCCAGCAGTTCAACGGCCAAAATAAATTAAAAAGGAGGCAAAGGACACCCTTGTCCAACACCTCTCAATTTTGAATGGACTAGAACTAAATCCATTATTACTGACAAGACTAGATATATATGAGTATTAAGTTAAGACCCATTTCCGACACTTGCTACCAAAATTAAAACAAACCAATGCTTTTTGAATAAATTTCATTCTAGCGTATCAAACGACCTTTCGAAATCGACTAGTAATTTAAATTGATGGGTGCATTTTACATAGACAAATAAAATCGTATAATATAATCAATATGAGGATGTTAATTTGATGTATGGCTTTTTGTGATTCTTCGTTACATTTGTTGTTTTTATAGTTATTAAGATGATAACACAATGTTGACTGCTGTACCCCTATTTTTAACATTTTTACCTATTTGTGTCTGTTTGTTTTGTTCACGCATCGGTGACTATATAATGGAATTTGATGCGACTGTCATACAAGTGAGAGGTTTAGCTAGCTATAAAACCAGGTTCAATCCACCATTTTCTACATTTGAAAATGTCTGTACCAAGTCAGGAATATGACAGTTCTTGTCCATTCCTTTTTGATGCGTTTTGTTATTTTATTTTGCCATGTAATTATGGACTTTCCGAATTGATTTTCCTCTGAGTTCAGTATTTTTGTGATTTTACTTTTTAAGCCCTGGATAATTTTTTAAAGTAGTAAACAAAATAATATAAGCAATAAGTCGTAGATTTTCACCAATGTATCTACCAGCACCATATCCCGTCTGGTCCGAAACTATAAGTTTCGGAAGAAATAATTTCATTCTTTCCGCAATAACTTTGGCTAATAATTTGTAATCAAAATTTAAGAGAGAAAGAGGACGCCAGTTCGACAAGAGTGTTCTATCTTGATCTTTCTTTGGAATAAGAGTCAGAATACCCCGTCTTTGGTCTATTGAGAGGGTTCCGGTCTCGAAGGAATATTCATAGCTTTTTGAAACATATGTTTTATATCAATCCAGAAAAATTTGTAAAACTCAGCGGTAAGCCCATCTGTACCAGGGTTTTTATTGTTTTTAAATGATTTTAAAACTTGAACGCATTCAGATTCTGAAATATCTGCATTGCATATTTCCTTTTCCAGATCTGTAAGCTTAAGAATGAAATTTAAATAAAAAAAGTTAGAAACACCTGAGTATTTATGAGGGTCTTTTTTATGAGTACAAATTTTCGTAGAAATGTCTCTCTTCGTTAAGAATTTTTTCTTGTGACAAAATTTCAATGTCGTTTACAACTAATTTGTTAATACATTTATTTTTATAATTGCGTTTTTCTAATGATAAGAAATATTTTGAAGTCTTTCTTTGCCTTCGCTGTGTGATCGTATAATAGCCCCTCTTGTTTGATTGTTTACTATTTGCTCTAAATCTTCTTTAACAATATCTAATTCAATCAAAAGTGTATAGATATATCTTTATCTAAATATGTACGAGAGAGATTTTTCTGAATTTCGTCGTGTCGTTTTTTTTTTTAAATTGGACTCTTTCCCGCAATTTGATGTTTTTATATTTGGAATATTTGACGGTTGCGCCCCTCATTTCACTTTTTATGGTATCCCATTTCAAATTTGTATTTCTAAATTGTGATATTTATTATCACATTCTGATAAAGTATTTTTGACCATGTCCACATAATCTTTATCTGTCAATAAACCCGAGTTAAGTTTCTAGAAACCGGGACCTTTCTCACTAACGTTTTCGCCGGACAGTTTCAAATTGATGAGACTATGATCAGATTTTATAGACGGGACAATGGATGTTTTTAAAACACTGCTTGACAAAAAATTCGATTTCAACCAAAAATCTAAGCGACATTGTATAAGAGGAGTTTTTTGACGCCAAGTATATAATCTAGAATCAACATTTTGTGTCCTCCAAATATCACATAACTCAAACTCTTCTATAACATTTTATAATTAACTCGTATATTTGACAGGTGTGTTATATTTTGAACCACCCATTCTGTCTAAAGATGGATTTAATATCGTATTAAAATCTCCACCCAAAATAAGATTTTGATCTAACTTTTCGATTTACAAAATCTTGATTTTTTCAATATATCCAACTTGTTCATTTTCAAAATTTTTGGTGGGCGCATAATAATTTACAAAAACAAAATCTTTGTTATCAATTTCAACAGTTAGAATGAAATACCTTCCGTTTTCATCTGCTATTTTAAAAGCATGTATAGTCTGTTGAGCTGTTAAACAAAATAGTAACACCTTTCGTTGCCCCGTGCGAAAAATAAAAATCTACACCTCATTCCCTTTTCCATATAGCTTATATGATTCAATACTGTGTGTTTCTTGCAAGAAAATGATGTCGCTTTGAAATTTTTTCAAGCAAAGAAACATGGATTTGCGCTTAAAATCATTTCCAAAGCCATTTACATTAAGAGCAGTTAAATTGATACAATAATTAGCCATTATCTAGTTTTAGCTTTACAGGGTTATTAATTTCATATGTAATACACTTAACGTAGTTGAACATTGTATAATTAGTTATCAAAGGTAACAGGATGAAATTTAGTACGCCAGACGCGCGTTTCGTCTACACAAGACTCATCAGTGACGTTCATATCAAAATATGTATAAAGCCAAACAAGTACGAAGTTGAACAGCATTTAGGATCCAAAATTCAAAAAAATGTAAAACAGGAAATTTATAAAAATTACCCTATTATTGATATTAATGTCAACATCGAAATGTTGACTACTGGGCTGGTGATACCCTCGGGGACGAACTATTTGTTATTCTCGTGGGAATTTGGCTGTTGCTTGGTCCGTTTCTGTGTGTGTTACATTGTAGTGTTGTGTCGTTGTTCTCCTCTTATATTTAATGCGTTTCCCTCAGTTTTAGTTTGTTACCCCGATTTTGTTTTTTGTCCATGGATTTATGAGTTTGAACATCGGTATACTACTGTTGCCTTTATTTATCTACCAGCAGCGGCATCGACCCAGTGGTGTAAATAGTTATCAAAAGTACCAGGTTTATAATTTAGTACGTCAGACGCACGTTTCGTCTACACAATACTAATCGGTGACGCTAATATCAAAATATTTTTAAAGCCAAACAAGCACGAAGTTAAAAGCATATACTTAAGTGGAAAAATACAGAAAAACATATCAAAAATACAATACAATACAAAAAGAGAGAATTCTCTCTGTTCGGTCTGCCTGACCGAAACCATATAATTAATGTTAATGTATCTAATATGCATTGTTCATTCTCAATAAAGCACCTGTAACTTTCATTCATTAATAACAATAATACACTATAGGCATACCAATTACGGTTTAAAGTACATGTAACGTTCATTCATACATAACAGCAATTCAATGTACAACCTTTACTATAGATGACCCAATTACGGTTTAAAGTAGACCCGTGCACAGGTACACAGACATTCTTGTCGTAAATTTTGTTTAGTTTTACTTGTCGACGTACAAATATGGGACACAGTTATGCAATGGCAAATCTGTTCTTTTAATAGAACTGTGATTTGTCTTTTGTGTGAAGGTATTTCATGATTTAAGAACCAAAATTTGACGACGAAAAATTCGTCGCCGATTTGGTTTTGTCAATGTATCAACCTCAGATGTTTCCTTATTATATACATGATATATGCTTGTTATTGAAAGTTTTGAAAAAAAACTTAAATCAAACCTACCAGGATAATTTGTGTTTCTCGTTAAACACTAGATATCTGTATCTATCAGTTAATGATTTATTAGTTGTATATCCTGATCGATTTGATTTTAATAGATATAATGTATTTCATCCCCGCAAAAACAACATAGCGTAAGAATGAAAAACGTTTCCAGTATTATAAATTATTTTCCTCATAAACATTTCAAGATGGAAAGTATTTTGTGTAAATAGAAAAAAGGGATATGTCACCGGCCTTCCAAAAAAGTTGTGAGTTATTTGGATGTTTTTTCTCGTTCGTTTTTTAGAAGAGTTGTCTTTCATCAGATCATTGCATGTCATAGTGAATTTTTCGAAGCTGGTTCACTATTTGAAAAAAAATCGCAAATTAGACGTTTAAAACAAACGTTTAAATTTTCAAGAATAGCAACTATACACACCTACTGTATTGATCTCCCTTATGTATCATTAGCAGATCTCATAATATTGTTGCCGTAAAACACATTGCTTTCAGATACGCCTTCCTTCGGAATGAAAAATTATTCGAAATAAACGTTTACCTAACGCTTCAGAAAGGAAAGTTTGTGTTTGCACTCTCCCAGTAATTACCAAAACCAGAAAATAAAAGCAGTCGGGACACTTAGCGAACTCCATAATATTATAGAATTGGCTAAATTCGACTGCTTTATGAAAATCCATTTGAGATTAGATAATATTTCCAGTAATATTTTGCGAGCCCATAATTTTGAATATTATGAAATTTCATAATTATGTATGAAAAAATATAAATTTAATGCGTCCGAAAAACAATAATTTGGGCACAGCTAACAAGTTCCGTAATTTATTAATCTTAAAATGCGATCTTTATGATCATCTATTGATTATATTCATCCAGCAATCGTTTCCTGCCCCACCTCTTACTTATAAATGCTTACGTCTTAACCGTCTTTTATCTGAAACAGTGTTTTGTACAAGAAAGACAACTCGTGTCGTCTTATAAGCCATATTTTTGTAAAATGTGTTATCATTCCTTAAACAATGAATAAATCGTCTTGTAGAAAATAAATGTAGAAAATACGTGTATCAGGCGACCTCGTTTACAATACATATAAAAAAGAAGATGTGGTATGATTGCCAATGAGACAACTATCCACAAAAGACCAAAATGACACAGACATTAACAACTATAGGTCACCGTACGGCCTTCAACAATGAGCAAAGCCCATAGCATAGTCAGCTATAATAGGCCCCGATAAGACAATGTAAAACAATTCAAACGAGAAAACTAACGGCCTTATTTATGTAAAAAAATTAACGAAAAACAAATATGTAACACATAAACAAACAAACGAAAACCCCTGAATTACAGGCTCCTGACTTGGGACAGGCACATACATAAATAATGTTGCAGGGTTAAACATGTTAGCGGGATCCCAACCCTCCCCCTAACCTGGGACAGTGGTATAACAGTACAAAATAAGAACGAACAATACAAATCAGTTGACAAAGGTTTAACTCATCAGATGGACAAACATACAAGTTGATACGCTTGTTTTATCAGGGGCAACTGTTATGTAAAAAAAGTACTTATCCTTCAGAGTTGTTTTAAAATTATAAATGACTATATACACATAAGGTTTGACTTGACGAAATTTAATTAATGGTTAGATTCACAACATCGATCAGCCAAGTCATTACATGGCCTTGTTGTTGTTTGAAATTCAGTTTATGTTGCAGACCGTTTCAATGCTACTTATGCGTGAGTGTATATCGGGTAAGGTGGGTAGTTCGATTTAGAAAAAGAAAAAAAGAAAAAGAACAACAAACTATTCCGTTAGTTTTAATAACTAAAATTAATCCATATATACGAAAAATATAGAAACGTATAATGAAACACTGGCATTGATTACAGTTTGACGAAGATTGTGTACAGATATTCAATACAGCACCAAAAGTTGCGTATAGCATACATAAAAGTATTGGAGATATGGTTAGCAGATCAAAGTAAAACACTTTAACATCAAATTGACAGTTGGACACCTGATGATGGCAGATCTGTCAAAATAACTAGATCTATTGAAGACGAATTAAAATATAAATATATCAATATATATATATATGAATAATTTTCAAATTTGATTATATTCAAATAATGCATCTTAAAATGACCATCCCAAGCTTAACTGCCGAAACACTAATGGCGTCGGGTCCTATCATGAAATATGGGATGCGTAGTCGCATGTGTGTTTTATTATAAGGAAAAGTAAAATCTAAAAATGACACCGGCTAACTTATAGATAATTAAGATATAAGATAATTTGGTATGAGTGCCAATTAGACAACTAGCCACCCAAGTCACAATTTGTAAAAAGTAAACCATTGAAGGTCAAAGTATGGCCCTTTTAACATTTATTTGATTCGAGCGTCACTGATGAGTCTTTTGAAGACAAAACGCGCGTCTGGCGTATATATAAAATTTTGATTCTGGTATATATGATGAATTTATCTGCAATACATATCAAAGGGCCCTAACATGACCAATGTTAAACCTTTTAAAAAACAAAGGTCTTAGCTTTATACAAAACGGGAAACAACAAACTCTTACGAAAAGCATTTGACTCTCTCTATATATGACTACATGTATAGGTGAAAATTTTTGTTCGCGTCACGCTTGAGCGCATTTGTCTTACTTTTGATTCGTTACTGTTTTGCTGAAAGACAGACAGAAGCACAGACGGACATAGTTGTACGATTGTGTGTCCCGACTAAGTTGAGCATAAAGTAATCTCATCTCGTTTGTTGATTCATTATTTCTTAATATTTAAAATATGAGGAAATTGAAATAATAGTTTTAGTCAGCACTTCGGTGTTGACATAAACATCAATTATGTGGTCATTTTTATAAATTTCCTGTTTACAAAACTTTAAATTTTTCGAAAAACTAAGGATTTTCTTGTTCCGGGAATAGATTACCTTAGCCGTAATTGGCACCACTTTTTGGAATTTTGGATCCTCAGTGCTCTTCAAACTTGTTTCGCTTTATAACTTTTTTGATATAAGCGTCACTGATGAGTCTTATGTAGACGAAACGCGCGTCTGGCATACTAAATTATAATCCTGGTACTTTTGTCGATGCCACTGCTGGTGGACATTTCGTCCTCGAGGGTATCACCAGCCCAGTAGTCAGCACTTCGGTGTTGACATGAATATCAATTATGTGGTCATTTTTATAAATTTTCTGTTTACAAAACCTTGAATTTTTCGAAAAACTAAGGATTTTCTTGTTCCAGTAAAGATTATCTTAGCCGTATTTGGCACAACTTTTTGGAATTTTGAATTCTCAATGCTCTTTAACTTTGTTCTTGTTTGGCTTTATAACTTTTGATATAAGCGTCACTGATGAATCTTATGCAGACGAAACGCGCGTTTGGCGTACTTAATTATAATCCTGGTACTTTTGATAACGAATTATATAGTGTATGCACAACTTAACGTTATACATAAATTTGAACTATTGTAAAATTATATCCCCGTTATTACTCTTTCACGAGTTAGAAATAAATGAGACAGATATATAGGTAACAAATAATTCTTAAAAAACAGTTAACTCTTCTAACAAAACAGTGAAGAAGAAACACATTGAAAAGTCTGCTCAATCGAACGTCTGAATTGGTTGATATGACAATGGTTAGAATCAATCCGCAAAAACTGTGAAATCATACATCACAGATATACAACAAAACTGATCAAACGATGTGGGTTGTGGTCTTTTTTTACAACTGACATAAACCAATGTTAGACTTGATCCTTTAATACGGTTTCCCCCTCGGCTCTTGCGCTAATAAAACATATTCGACTTATTTGTCAGTTTGGACGTATGATCGAAAACTAAAAAGATTGATTTACGACTTAAAAACATCAACTATGAGTCTTTATACTATCATCATTTTACACGTAGGGATGATTGTTCTAAACAAAAGTTTTAACTATTGATTATGAATTAGAAAAAACGAAGTATGTTGCAGGTAACATATTTTATTATCAACTCCTTTCTGATAGTATTTCCACTTTGTGCATGTCATGAAGGCAAATCATCTGGAAAATAAACAAGAATTGAAATTAAAATGAATATTATTCATAAATGATAATAATAAATAACATTAATTCTTGATAACGATCGATACTCCATAACAAAATAACATTTGAGTAAACAATCATATGTGATACGCCTAATGAGTAGTGAATTAGACGGTGTAGCTTTCAAATTTATCATTTTGATAACTTTGCACAATTTTTACATACCGTTAGTTAATATTACATTTAAATCATTGTTGTCACAAATAAGTGTTTGTAATTTCGAACGTAGTATGTTATGTCGTACTTATAAAGTGTTGCAAAAAGTAGCAAACATTATTTCATATTGTCCAAATATGTCAATTTCCGCACTGTTTAATAGTAAACACAATAAATTTTAAGAACACTGTGTTCCCCCATTGTATATTAAAATCAAGATAAGTACCTCCATGTAAAGGTATACATGTTGTAGCACAAGACTACTTTTTCATATTTATTCGAACTGTTTCTTATATATGCATAAAATTCATAGATACCAGGATTACATTTTGCATTCATACCAGACACAATTGTCGCCCACACAATAGTTATCACTGACGCTCGAATCCAAAGAAGTTTTTTTTTTTTTTAAACACGAAGTTCAAGATCATTGTCCAAAATTTTTAACTGTTGTGCCGAATACAGCTAAGTATTTGAATGCACTACAACTGTATGGTGAATGTCATCATACAGTTATATTTTATTTTGCATTGTTTACGGCATCTAAATACTCTCAACAACTATACACATTGTATTAGAAACAGTTATTTTTTATAGGAACTCTCCAAACATAGTAATATATTATCCTTTGCTTCATTCAGAAAATGATAATCGTTTAACGCTAACATAAATGTTATGGCAGTTTGTATAACATTCTGTAGTAAGATAGATAAATAATATGAAAAAGACTTTGAGTTCACGTAGGAGACTATTTTAGTTAATATCTTGACTTATTATGATTTGGTATAATCATAACAGAAAGCTTTCCGAAAAAAAATGAGCAAGAATTGCTGTATTTGTAGAAATCATGTATCATGATAAAAAAAACCTTCTCAACTTGATGTATATATCAATTTTATTTTAATTTGTAATGAACGAAAATGTCGATCATTTCCTAAGCTGTGACTCTCACTACCTGAGTGTAAATTCACATTGCGATAAGACGTGCCACGGTACTTGTCTATCCCACATTCATGTATTTGGTTTTGATGTTATATTTGTTATTCTCGTGGGATTTTGTCTGATGCTTGGTCCGTTTCTGTGTGTGTTACATTTTAGTGTTGTGTCGTTGTTCTCCTCTTATATTTAATACGTTTCTCTCGGTTTTAGTTTGTTACCCCGATTTTGTTTTTTGTCCATGGATTTATGAGTTTTGAACAGCGGTATACTACTGTTGCCTTTATTTACTTACAGGTTTTACTGTTATCAGAGTCTAAGTAAACTGCACTATTTTTTTAGGGTGAGGGTAATGTTTTACTGTAAATTTCACTTACTGTAGTGATTTATAAATTGCACTGAACCCAGGAAAGACGAGACTAAAATCAGACTTGAAGACAATTATCATTTTGTTGGAAGTCGAATTAAATTCTAATCCTTCAAAGGGTCCACCATATAATGTGGCCAGTAATGTATCTGTGCTAATTTCGCCATCATAAACCTACTCAAAAATATGTTTTTAAATATGTAAAAATGTTTAAATAGCACATCACATCGACACATCCACCATCACAATAGGTATCACTATATGAATTAAAATATAAATACTTTCTGAATCATCTGAGATCAACCGCTTCATTGTAATGATTGGTATTTGTTATACTACAGCATACCCGAATTAAATATGTATTGACAAAAACTATTTTGAAATATTTAGTAGTTTCTGAATCTTCGGAATCAACTTCTGAATCAACCGCTTCATTATAATGATTGGTAATGGTTATATGTAAAATGCAGTACAAGGTTTTGTACAATTGTTATCATTCGACCTTGCTATTTTTCATCACGATTTTAGGCTTAATAAACTATTTTTTTAACCTTTGAAAATGACATTTTGATAATTCCATCTCTATTTGTATACAACAAAACATACAAAAACATACAAAAAACTACATCCTACACGAATTAAACATGTATAAAACTACTATTTTATAATGTTAACATTATCAAAACAAGTATGAATGCAATAATAATATTAATATAGCATGATATTTATTGTAATCTAATTGTTTAATGTTTATGTATACCTGTACTGTGTCAGTTAATGCCCCAAAATACTTGGTCTCCGTTTTGACGAAAGTAAAGTTAAACATTACTTTAGATCCTTCCTCAACTATTATGGTGTAATTACATAGTTGGTTATCACAATAGTCTGAAGGATAATTAGGTGATGTGAAACTTCCCTCTGGCCCTTTAAAACTTCCACCACATGTAACTGTAATTATGGTAAAAAAATGTACATGTTTAATCGAAAAATTCTTTTATTAACATAGATGGCTGTTTTTAAAAGATAAAATATTACTTTTCATCTTGTTTAAACCTGTAAAACAATATGGTAACCTTGCCTTTGAACAACATCTTGAAGAACGACTGTCGAATCTTACAAAATGAACCTAAATGACATTTTAAACAACATCGACATATAAAATATACCCTAATCATGTATTAACTATAGAAAATTTAAAGAATTTGTTACACCCTATAGCGGGTAATCTTTGCAGATGTAAAATTTCAAAATTCGCAATGAAAAAGGAATACGAAATACTCTGGCAGTTATTATTCTGGCGGATTCAAAACTTTTATGAATATATTTGAATGTACACTGGCGGAATTTATTTTTGGCGATTTTATTGTGTCCGCGAAAATAATAAAATATTTACACACCGCAAAAATGATGCGCTATACGGTATGCTTCATGTATTCTTTCCGAACCATGTGAGTATTTGGGCATACGCGAATGGTCATGACCATGATGTGTTTCATAAACAAAAACGAACCAATTTAAAACATCCCGTTTTAACTCTTATTTGTTAATAGTTAATATAAATTACACATTGGAATACAAAAATAATTCCAGGCTTTATTAAAACTATCAGTGTGCTTTTGTGTTTTTTTTATAACTGTTGATTTCGTCTTCGTTTTATCAGTATTCAACCAACAGCTGATTCTACATTCACAACATTCCCATAATACATTTGGAACATAATGTGTACTGTTCTATGGTAGGGTTGCTGTCTCATTCCCCATTTCCATTCTCAATTTTATGTTATATTCATGTGGTCAAGTGAAGGGTTTTAATGGTTCTACCTGACTTCGTAGGACTTAAGTTTGATCGTTTTTGATTATTCGAACTATAATCAGTGAGATCAACGAAAGAGCCTCTGGTATGCGTGATTATTTAATTTCATGTGTTTGTGCCTTCACCAAAGAAGCGATCAACTTAAATAATGCTGTCCTTATTATTACATCATATCTAATCGTACCTTTGAAGTAAGGGATGATATGGAATAATTCTACCCTCGTCCAAATATAGTAGTATTGTAGTTGTTGTGGTCGGGGAAGGAGGTACAGATGGAGCAATGTTATAGGCTTTTTAAAACAGTAAGTCGTTATTATTGAAAGAACACTATTAATGGAAATAATCGTCGACCTTTGGCAAGAAAACTGAAGGTCATTACCAAAATTACGACCTTAGAGCTGAGAGACCATATTTGTCTCATTCTTCTTCAATTCAGCTTTTTTTGACTGATCCATTTATTATTATTAATAATTAACGACGTGTTGTTCATTTGAACTCATTTATTCATTGCTCAGAATTTGATTATGACTTCCAATGTTCTTGCTTTCCTCTGCAAATATATAACGACATCGTGAAAAAGTAGCGACAATGCCTGATGACATTACATGGAAAGAATATATCTTTTAATAGGTAATTTGAAAAGAAGGTGTAAGATATCTTCATATCGTCTCAAAGTCAACAGAGAAACAGATTCCATCACCAAACCTCGTTCCATATGATATATATCCAATCTCGACAATTAAATTTTACTATTCAAAACATTCGTCGACTCTCGATTTTAATTTTAAAAATCTATCAGTCTTGAGAGGATTAATATCGATGCAATGGTTAAATCTTTATGTATACAATAAGTTGAGCGAGATAACTTTCACTGAATTAAATGACAAAACGCGCGGTGTATGCTATGGTTTGATTAATACAAAAACTTACGACAACAGGGCTTGCAACATTTATCACTTCCTGAACAATTTCCAGCGTTGTCCTGATACTCAGTATCTGTAGGACACTTGTAAGTATTTTTACAGTTGCAATCTACTGAAGCTGTTAAATGATAAGTTTTTTTGTTTTTTTAATAAACATGTCTTTGTGTTGTTATTTTTGTCTATCTTTTCACTACCCCAAAAAAAAAGGCAACAGCAGAATACCGCTGTTCAAAATTCAAAAATCGATTAAGAAAAAAACAAACAAATCCTGGTTACTTAGTAAAACTGAGGAAAACACATTAGATATAAGAGGAGAACTACGACACAACAGAAACACAACACTAAAATGTATCACACAGAGAAGTGAACTATCACATTGGACATTTAAATAAAACAAATGGTGGGTTGAACCTGGTTTTGCGTATAGCCAAACCTCGCGCTTGGTTTTAAATAGCAATCATATATGCTCTGTGTTGAAGACCTATAATGTTTTTCTTTAATAAATTGTCACTTGGATGGAGAGTTGTTTCATTAACACTCATACCTTATCTTCCTACGTCTATCTATAAACAGTAACAATCCGGAAATTTTCTGATCATTTCTCATTAAAAAAGGTAAACAAATCTCGAAAACAGAACTAGTATTTCTGACACACATTTTACTTACCTAGATGTATGGAAGTGACATGTTAATTACATTTACTTGCACATTACTTGTTTAAAAAAATAAAAGTGATCTACTTTACTATACAACAGGTAAGATATCTGTTACATACCAATGCATGTAGGCGGCTCACAACATCTGTTTGTATTGCAAAAAGGTCCTATACCTGTATCTTGTTCATTAACATCACACACAGGTTTACTCTTTCCGTTTTTAGCATTACACTCAGCATACTGAAGTGTGTCTTAGAATAGTAAGAAAGACAAGACAATGTACATATACATTATAAAATGAGCTACATTAGTTTTAGGATTTCTCGCAAAGAAAGTATTATTTCAAATATTTAATATTTAGTCTTTATGAACTTTTTTATTAGATATTTAAATCTAAGAATATTGTTAGGCTTCATAATTTCTAAAAAAAAACACATCTGCGCTTGCTTTTATTTTCTTGTAAAAAAAATCTAAGTTATTTTCATTTATTTTAGAAAATTAATTAACGAAAAAATGGTATCGTTTTTATGAACCACCTGAAATCAATCAATAGTAACATGAGTTTTACATACGGTTTACATACCATTACATGGTGGTTGGCAACATCTATAACTATTGCGGCAACATGGACCTGTGTCTTCTTCATCTACAGCACACGTTTGTTTACATATTCCACCTTCAGCTTTGCATTGACGTGTATCTAGATATGCCATTGATACAAATATTATTTCTATTTTTTGAGAATCCCTGATTTAATCTTAGAAAATGTAGAGAAAAAAACTGTTATTCTTATTTGTAACACTCTGTTTACATTCCTGCTGGTTAACTGTTATAATAAAATTAACGGTACCAATTTTCTTGCACCAGCTGCGCATTTCGACAATACATGTCTCTTCAGTGATGGTCGTGGCCAAAATATTTGAAATCCAAAGCTTATATAAAAGATGAAGAGCTATAATCCAAAAGGTCCAAAAAGTATAGCCAAATCCGTGAAAGGAATCAGAGCTTTGCATGAGGGAGATACATTCCTTAATTTATAATAATTTCTATCATTTTGTAACAGCAAATTTTAATAACACAAAAAATCAGTATTTTTATGCCAGTACCGAAATACTGGCTACTGGGCTGGTGATACCCTCGGGGACTAATAGTCCACCAGCAGAGGCATCGACCCAGTGGTAGTAATAAAATTAACGGTACCAATTTGCTAACACCAGATGCGCATTTCGACAATACATGTCTCTTCAGTGATGCTCGTGGCCAAAATATTTGAAATCCAAAGCTTATATAAAAGATGAAGAGCTATAATCCAAAAGGTCCAAAAAGTATAGCCAAATCCGTGAAAGGAATCAGAGCTTTGCATGAGGGAGATACATTCCTTAATTTATAATAATTTCTATCATTTTGTAACAGCAAATTTTAAAAACACAAAAAATCCGTATTTTCATGCCAGTACCGATATACTGGCTACTGAGCTGGTGATACCCTCGGGGACTAATAGTCCACCAGCAGAGGCATCGACCCAGTGGTAGTAATAAACTTAACGGTACCAATTTTCTTGCACCAGTTGCGCATTTCGACAATACATGTCTCTTCAGTGATGCTCGTTGCCAAAATATTTGAAATCCAAAGCTTATATAAAAGATGAAGAGCTATAATCCAAAAGGTCCAAAAAGTATAGCCAAATCCGTGGCAGGAATCAGAGCTTTCGAGAGGGAGATACATTCCTTAATTTATAATAATTTCTATCATTTTGTAACAGCAAATTTTAATAACACAAAAAATCAGTATTTTCATGCCAGTACCGAAATACTGACTACTGGGCTGGTGATACCCTCGGGGACTAATAGTCCACCAGCAGAGGCATCGACCCAGTGGTAGTAATAAACTTAACGGTACCAATTTTCTTGCACCAGTTGCGCATTTCGACAATACATGTCTCTTCAGTGATGCTCGTGGCCAAAATATTTGAAATCCAAAGCTTATATAAAAGATGAAGAGCTACTGCTGTTTACCTATTATGTCTTTCAATTTTGTTCAACAATAATGGTCAATATAATGGATGTATGTGTGACTGTTATGGAAGTTACAGGTTTGATAAGCTATAACACCAAGTTAAATTTATCATATTTAACTGTTTCAAATCAGGAATATGACCGTTGATATCAATTCGTTTGATGTTTTGATCTTTTCTTTTTAACATTTCCTGAACGACTATTCTTTAGAAATTTGATCCAGTCAACCTGTATTTTTATCATTTATTTATTGGTCAGTTTTATAGCGTTTGGTATGCGCAATAAGATCAAACAGAAGTAAATTGATTTTGAATAATATGAAAAGTATATATTAGAAATTTGATTATTTTACTGACTATTTAGAATTGTAAAAAATCAAGTAAGCCTGGCTACTTATTATCATAGGTTGTTAAACAAACAGATAAAACTAAACAGTTTCGTTTGAAATTAGATAGAAAAATACGTATCTAAATGCAGTCATTTGTATTCAAAACAAGACTGTAATTAACTCGAAAAAAATAAAACTAAAAAAGAGTTAAACTTTATTTTACATACATAATTGTACTTTGATTCTGCATTAGTGTATAAGACCACATCACAAATTTGAAACAAAATAGGACAACAGCAAATTCTTGTCCCTAGTTTACAAAAATATAATATATTTTCAAATAACGATAAAGAAGTCTTACTTTTAACTTGATGAATTGTCACTGCACCAGCACAAACAATGAAAATGGCAAGTACAAATAAAAATTTCATTTTGGTGTTCAACTCAGAACATGTGAATTGTAAGTGATGTATTTATGAATATATATATGTATATGTAGTATTGTTCTCGGGTTTCACCTGTTATAAACGAACACGTTTTACCACGTTGAAAGCTATATTTAGATACATTGTTTCAATCTGTTGCATATGTAGAGAAAAGGTAAGCACAAATTTGTATTCAGACATTTTTAAAGATTGCTATAGAATTACTAATCGAAGAATTCAAATAGAGAAAAATATTCAACGAGTGACTGAACAACACATTAATTCACGAATGCTCGTAGCGCATGAGTTAATTATCAGTGTTGTCTGGTCACGAGTTGAATATATTTCGATATTTGAATTTTTTAATTAGTTATTTTCTTTATTACATTAAATAAAGAAAGACTAATTAAAACAATTTTTTTTTTAAAGAAATTAATGTTAAACATGTAAGGAAATATATCTTTTTTCGACGCATTTGCAATATGTTTTGATCCGCCGTTATCGACGTCTTGAAAATGCCTATAGTTGTATGACGTCAGAGAGTGAAATAACCACTGACTATGCGGTATGGGCTTGGTTCATTGTTGAAGGCCGTACGGTGACCTATAGTTGTTAATGTCTGTGTCATTTTGGTCTCTTGTTGACAGTTGTCTCATTGGCAATCATACCACATCTTCTTTTTTATACGTTTATTTCACATGTCATATTATCTTTTTTTAACTGGGAAATCAATGTAATTCAGTAATAATAAAGTTTAATCAACTATGAAAATTACAATGCACTGGAGGACACTTAGATGTGCGCTTATACAGGATATGTTCCGTACTTCGTAACTACAATACCGTTCCCTTTCATGAATTTGACCTACCGAATTAGACTATTTACCGGATTTGTTATCTTATAAGCAACATGACGGGTGCCACATGTAAAGCAAGATCTGCCTACCCTTCCAAAGCACCTGAGATCACCCCTGATCTTTGGTGGGGTTCGTGTTGTTTATTTTTTAGTTTTCTATGTGATGTCCTGTGTAATATTGTTTGTCTGTTTGTCCTTTCATTTTTAGCCATGGCGTTGTCAGTTTATTTTCGATTGATGAATTTGACAAGCTATACATTATTTATTAATTAATTATCTGATCATTCTTTTCGTCTTAGATTTGTTCAACAAGAACAAGGAAAATTCATAAATGGACTGTTATATATTTGTTAAGGGGCCATATAAAGGACGCCTCCGGGTGCGGGAATTTCTTGCTACATTGAAGACCTGTTGGTAACCTTCTGCTGTTGTTTTTCTATTGTCGGGTTGTTGTCTCTTTGACACATTCCCCATTTCCATTCTCATTAATATGGTGTATAGTGGTTTTTATTGGTCAAATAATCAATAAAACTATGAGTTCTAAACAAGCTAAGGTAATCTATTCCTGGGATAAGAAAACCATTAGTCTGTAGAAAAAAATTAAAGTTTTGTCACAGGAAATTTATAAAAATAACCATATAATAACTTGTTCAAATACTTGTATAAGTAATGCCTTTCAAAATACTGTGTAATTAATTATTTTTGGAGCGTCAAAAAGCTCTATATACCACTTTGCCTCATAATCTCATTAAGAAAAAATCACACACCTAACTTAAATGGGCATTTAAAAAGCTAGAATGTGATACATATGTTTGAAATCTTTATTTCATTTTTAGTAGCAATAAACAAAAGAACTATGTCAATGGGACATGTTTAGATACTATAACTGCACTTCATTGTTTTATTAGATAACATTTGTGTTCGCTTTGGAGATTCCATATATCATTATGCTATTTAAAATAAGGATCTTACTTTGTTACAAACCCTCATTCAAACCAATACAAACTTCAAGCTATAATTTCGGATATTGCAAGTCACAGACTTTTCAAGCCAGTTCGCATTGGAAAAGATGAAAAAGAGAAAAGATCTTTTTCTAAATCTTTCCTTTGCCAACAAAGGTCTCGATGGCGTCAACCTAGGCAATATCCTTCATCATAAATTAGTTCAATCGAAAATACCTCCTTATTTCAAGGACCAGTCTGTACCAATAATTTCTTATACCTATACCAAACCTATTGCAACTAAAATTTTCAATTACAAACGCGTTTTGCAGAATCTCGATATTGACGACTTCAAGTCTAAACCTCCTGATTGCACTTGTGCTAGTTCCCAATTCATATATAATCCTGCTGGCCACGTTATTCCCGGTGACCTTAACATTGTTAATAACACTTCTCTACGAAATGTGTTATCGAAAGGTCCGAAATATCGTGAGCCTAAATCCATCAATTAGAAATACAACTTTAAAATTTTGATGGACTCAGTCGAGGATTATGCCAGGCAATGGGCTAAACGTGAAAAGGAAGACGTAGACACTCTATCCGAATGGATTAAGGCAGTGAGGTCGTTAATACAAATCAGAATCAAGAAACTGAATGGGTCCATCAATGCTACGTCAATCTTTAAAGACCCAAATGTTGCTAAACACTTATCCGACCTCCATGATAAATATGTTGTTGTCCCCGCAGACAAAGCCCCAAATAACATCGTTTTTGTCTGTAAAAGTCATTACATTAATTGCTTGATAAACGAATTAGGTATAGACAATTCACTTGGAAACTCAACATATACCCTCACGACACTTACCAAAGAGGAAATCCTGGATAATCATAGGTCTGTTCTTTGTTCCTTTGGTATTTCAACCAAAGATGAAGAACTGGATCTTCCATCACTGTATTGGATACCTAAACTACATAAGTGTCCTTACAAACAACGGTATATTGCTGGATCTTCCAAGTGCTCCACGAAACCTCTTTCTAAATTATTAACATCTATTTTATCAGCAATCAAAGACGGGCTTCAAAGTTATTGTGAAACTGCCTATTCTAGAGGTGGCGTGAATCAGATGTGGATACTTAAAAATTCCAAAGATCTTTTAGAGTACATACAATCTAACTCTCTTTCATCTTGTAACAGTATTAAAACATTTGACTTTTCTACTCTTTACACACGTATTCCACATTCCAAACTAAGAGACAAATTGAAAGAGTTGGTATTACTTTGCTTCATAAAAAAGAATGGCCAACGTAGATACAAGTATCTTGTCTTATTGAGGGATAAATCATACTTTGTAAAGAATCACTCTGATTCAAACAAAAAATTCTCTGAAACCGATATTATCAAGATGCTTGATTTCTTGATTGACAACATATTTGTAACGTTCGGAGGACGTGTTTTTCAACAGACTGTCGGCATCCCAATGGGAACAAACTGTGCCCCTCTACTTGCCGACTTGTTTCTTTATTATTACATGTATGAGGCTGACTTCATGCAGGAACTTCTTAGGAAGAAAGATAAGAAGTTAGCAATATCCTTTAACTCTACTTTCCGCTTTATAGATGACGTTCTTTCACTAAACAATTCAAAATTTGGTGACTATGTGGAACGCATCTATCCCATCGAATTGGAGATAAAGGATACTACAGATACAGTTAAGTCGGCGTCATATCTTGACTTACATCTAGAAATTGACAATGCGGGTCGGTTGAAAACAAAACTTTACGACAAAAGAGATGATTTCAGCTTTCCAATTGTGAACTTTCCATTTCTAAGTAGCAACATTCCAGCAGCACCTGCATACGGGGTATATATCTCCCAATTGATACGATATTCCCGTGCTTGCATTTCCTATCATGATTTTTTTTTATAGAGGGTTACTGCTCACAAGGAAGCTATTAAACCAAGAGTTCCAAATGGTGAAGTTGAAATCATCCCTTCGTAAAATTTACGGACGCCATCACGAGTTGGTTGACCGTTATGGAATAACCGTTTCACAAATGATATCGGATATGTTCCTTACGTCGTAAATACAATCCCCTTCCCTTTCATGAATGTGACCTACCGAATTAGACTATTTACCGGATTTGTAATCACATAAGCAACACGACGGGTGCAACATGTGGAGCAGGATCTGCTTACCCTTCCGGAGCACCTGAGATCACCCCTAGTTTTTGGTGGGGTTCGTGTTGTTTATTCTTTAGTTTTCTATGTTGTGTCATGTGTACTATTGTTTTTCTGTTTTGCTTTTTCATTTTTAGCCATGGCGTTGTCAGCTTATTTTAGATTTATGAGTTTGACTGTCCCTTTGGTATCTCTCGTCCCTCTTTTATTGCGGACCTGTTTTTTTTTTTATTGCTATGAGTTTCAATTCATGACTAAAATCAGCAAAGACCCATCGAAAAACATTTGATACAAAAGAGGGACGTATGGAATGTTTTGTAGGATCAATGGAGTAGTTTCTTAATCATGTTAATGCTAACTGTATTGAAGACTTGCTCATTTTGATAGGTCACTGGTCTAAATTTTAAACGTAAAGGTAGTCGGTAAGATAAATTCGTTACATAGTCTAAATTCTACTGACCCCATATATACCGTATTAGGTCACTAGCACACTATGTAACTAATAGTATATCATGTGTTGAATATGGGATTGAATAAAACATAATAATTAATATCAGTACCACTCATTTCTTGTTACGACCATTGTATGGGTCGCTTTGTATACCACAAGTATTCATGCAATGATCGTGCTAAAAATCAGAAGTCCTGTTATGTTTTCAGTTTATATGAGTTTTCTTTTTTAGCTATAAATCCTGATTCAAGATGCATTAAGTAGCATTGAGCTGCTATATACATGTAGTGTTTGCATTTGAAATTGTAGATATTGTTCTTTGCGTGTAAGGGGAAAAGACCACGGACACGATCACCAGTCAGTGAACGGTATCTTAAAGATGAAGTGAAGTCAACACTCACAATTATACTTAACAAGGTTAATAAATTGTGATCTTAAGGACACGCTTAGAAAACTGTTCAAATACCAAAAATTGTATACTATACTTATTCATAAATCATATAAACATAAGACATTGTACTTTTTCAACAAATTTTCAGACGAATAAAGTTATTATTATCATAATTATTCACAAATATGTTACAGAACATTTGAAAAAATTACTAATTACATGTAAATATTTCCGGTTGTACAACATGACAAAATTCCAATAATTCAATGACATTTGAAAGTACTTTATAGGTACCCTGTACTTGTATGATTTTCCTCCTTTACTATTAATAAAATTCAGAATGGAAATGGGGAATGTGTCAAAGACCAACAACCCGACCGACAATAGAACATACAGCAGCAGAAATTCACAAATAGGTCTTCAATGTAGCGAGAAATTCCTGCACCCGCAGAAGTTTTTTTATTGTTTCTGAAGATTTTTTAAGTTGTTCAAGAATTTTTCAAATCCCGGACTGTTAGTTAATTTGATCATATCATATATTCCTATTTATTTAAGTATTGTCATTGGACTAAATCGAATATAGAATGTGCAATAGAATAACGGACTAATATAACATTTTACTCTTTTTTAATGATATTCATTGAACTATGAAAACAAATGTAATATATTCTAGCATATGAGCGCATAGAAAGATTTTGATTAATACAAATCAGTGTGTCTAAAACATTTCTGCAACTTTCTTGTCGAGCATGCTAAATTGATAAACAACTGTACAATGTTTCTTACATTCATCACCAATAGTTGCTTGCATGATGTCAAATGTCGCTATTCTCCATATTTCATTATCACATCTGTACTTTATATGACAATTATTCCAAATGTTTCTGTTTTTATCCTTTCATCTGCCGTTCACTATTTCTAACAAGTTGTCGATCTATATCTTGTTATGTTATGTTAAGAATGCATGTTTCTCTGGTCTTTATTTTTTTTTGTATAATTTGCATTGTTTATATTGTGAGTTTAATCTAAATGTTCCTATTCTAAATGTTTCATTATTTATTTTATTTCTAAATATTGTTAAGTTATCTTATCTTTATCGTAAACTCTAATAATTTCTGTGTTCTTTATATTTTGACAACTTTCCCTCAATTCCTTGTATTTTCATTTTTTTATTCCTTTATTATTTATCGGTTGGTCTCTTAGCTGTCAGACATTTACTACTAAATTAAAGTACGTCCGGTTGCATACGAAAATATGTGTATTTTTTTGTCTGTTTGATTATTATTAACAATCATTGTATATATAGTTTGTAACATGTCATTTACTTAAAAATTAAAAATATTCGTGCATTAACAAAATATGAATAATTGTCTATCTATGGCGTTGATTATACTTGTTTTAACCAATATAAATAACGGTACAATACAACGATCATTAAGCTTTTTGAAAACATTTTTTGAGCAACACGACGAATGCCACATGTGGAGCATGATCTGCTTACCCTTCTGCAGCACCCGATATAGCCCCAAGTTTGGAGTTCGTGTTGCTCAGTCTTTAGTTTTCTATGTTGTTTCTTGTGTACTATTATTTGTCTGTTTGTCTTTTCAATTTTTAGCCATGGCGTTGTCAGTTTATTTTCCATTTTATGATTTTGATTGTTTCTCTGGTATCTGTTGCCCCTCTTGTTGACGTCAACAATAATAAGATATTTAATTAATTAGCTTATTTGATAATTTGTTTTCAGTTTGTAAAAATGCAAATGCATGTATAATATAACCTTGTATAGTGCATTACAATTATTAAAGTTGATTAAACATTCACAAACATAATCAATGTCTGATACCTTTTTTCTTCGTGTATGCAACAGACTGAAACAGGAAATCTAACTAGTTCGTCGATGCAGGAAACTTGCTTTTTGAAAATATTATTAATGCGACCCATCGAGGGCATTGCAACTTTTAAAGTTGATTAAACTTTACAAACTTTAACATGTTTAACTAATGTCTGAATACAAAATTATACCTACGTTTTCTCTACATATGCAACATATTGAAACAATGACCCCAAATATAGCATTCAACGTGGATATATTTGTACTTTTATAAACACGACAATCCATCGATCAACACTTAATATATAGTGTCGGTAATACATTAGAGATAATTTTCATTTCCATCCATCACATACAGTAACATTTACTAAACACATCGTTGTGTATATGAACGAATTTAGTAAAAGTTTTACGTTTAACTTTGACATTTATTAACTGTTTACATGTGAGTGTATAATATGGTTAGACAGACGTGCGTGTCGTCTACATAAAAGACATCAGTGGCGCTAGATTGTATGTCATAGTATGATAACTTTTAACGGCATAAAATGACCTATAATTTTACCGGTTGGTACGTTACAATGTGCATTCTTACTGTTAAGTTATATTTCTTTGACACTTTTTTCTTTCAATACACAATACAATCTCGAATACAATTTTTAAGTTGATTTTTATATAATTTTTGTTTAAATGAATTGTGCGCTTCCGTGTATTTCTTGTCTAGCCAAGGGAATCAAAGTGCTATTTCATCATTCATGTATAGGCAATGAACTAGAGCGGTCTTGCATCAATTTTCCTGTAGCTCAACTAAACCAAACCTGTGCATTTAAAACGCAATGCAAAAACAATCTTTAAAGACCATATTAGCGAAAGAGTAGGAAATTGATAGCATTTGCTTGGTTTGTATCAACAACCTTACACTTGCAGATTTCTACTATTTCGTTGGTTTCTAAAATATCAAAATAAATTTCGAATTCGAGTTTTTTCTTTAAAAAGCCAATACCAAAGTGATTTTGACGCGTTTTCCATTTCACTATGCCAATTGAGTTCAAATTGATCTTTCATACTTAGAACAACTGTGTTTACCAAACATTCCTTGTTTATAGAAGCTTCATCATCAATGAATGTAGTAGATTTAGAACTATTTCATCGTTTTGTTTAAGGGAGTATTGTTTTATGTTAGATTCGTGTTGATCGGTTTTTAGTTTTCAAGTTGTGTTACAATGTAAGAAGACTGTTGTTTTGTCATTCAATCGTTTTTTGTTTTTTTTTGTTTTTTTCACCATTGTGTAGAACGCCACATGCGGGGGGGGGGGGGGGGGGGGGTATTTTGTTTTTGCCATTGTAAGATAACTTGTGCAAAAGCAAACATGAAGGTATCGACAGACAGTAGAATAATTAGGAGTTAACCTCTGTAAAGATAAAAATGAACATAAATGTGCGTCTTTATACATCACATACATTCACATTTACTATAACAATGACTTTTATTAACTGTCTAGTGTATAACTTGGTAAGACAGACGGGCGTATCGTCTACATCAACGTCAACAGCGGTGCTAGACTATATTTCATAGTATGTTAACTTATCTTTTTAATGGGATAAAATTCCCTATAATTTTACTGGTTTGTAAATCGCATGTCGCAATGTGCATTCTAACTGGTTGGTTATATTTGTTCGACACTTCTTTCAATACACAATACAATCTCGAATACAATGTACCTTTTAACTGATTTGTTTGACACTTTTTTCTTGTAATACACAATACAATCTCGAATACAATTTTTAACTAACTCATTATACAATATTGACCAATGTTAAATGTTACTTAACATGTAATTTTGTATGTTTTTAGTTTCACCTGAAAGAACATTGTTACATACATGTACTTTTCCGTGGTTGGTGCATATGTTGATTACATATTTGTATTGATTTTCATATACATTTTGTTTTAATAAATTGAGCTTGGTTTCTTTCAGCATTTTTAAGAACAGTTTTGATTGTAAGTATTGGTGATTTTGTCGCAATCAATGCCATATTGTAGAAATTTTTGTTATGCAAAATTTACAAGATTGGTTTAGTTTAACGTTAGTCGTTGTGGCAATTTGATTGTTAACATTTGTAGAAGTTTTTTAAACGATATGATTTTTCTCGGCTACATTCTCTTCGAAAAGAGAACTGTATATTGATCCTTCGAATGTCAACTTTATAAAGTTTACTATTGCTTTTTATTTTTTTATATTCACTAAATCAAAGTCCTCATTGTATAGGTTGGGGTGACTTAATGGTTATAGTTAAATTTCCGTTTAACTCATTACGTATTATTCCAAGACACACTTTTGAGAACTTATATTGATGTCTTGTCCTTCTCTGCATGTTTGTTTTTATTGTTTTTGTTTTTTAACGATTGTGTTTATTGTTGATGAACCCCTTGATATCCTCTTCATAAATAAGGTATTTCGTGAGACGTTTCTTATATATCGCGAGACTTAGCTTTTTACAAATATAGCTCCATGTAGATAGAAGAGTTAATGGTTTGTCCACAACTACATAACGGTGGAATATTCGAGACATCTTTTGGTATAATAAACATTTCTAAAAATTAAGAAGATGAAGTATGATGTCCAAGTCACAATTTGTGAAAGTAAATCATTATATAAAATTCGCCAAAATCCATAACTTTGACTGAAAGATGAATAAAAATCCATTTGCAAAAGACAATTTTTTTAACATTTTGTAAATAAAGCTATTTCAATAGTTAAAACACCAAAATTAAAAGAATTTTTTCCCGGGAAAAATTTTGCAAAATTTTAACAATATGAAATTTGACCTTTTTGGCGACCTGTCTGCACTTTAAAGGAAATTGGACAGGACAACAATAGCATAACTATATATACCATACTGGTTCATATTATTGAAAAACCATACTATAATGCTTATAAAAAAAATCATTTAATGGATATAAAAGGCCGATTTGATCAAACATAGTATGATTTTAACCTTTTATCTTGATAGAAACTCAACTACAAGGAACATCCTTTCAAAGGCAAATCCTTGAACTTTTTTATTCTTAAATCATTACATGACTAAACCTTCCTCCTAACAGAATATGAAGATGATCTTGTAACCTTCGCTCTTGGTGACTTTGCATTGATTTATCTGAGACAGGCACTGAAGTCGATATTCAGAAGTCTTTTGATATTGAAAAGACCAACATGATATTGAAAGGACCAACATGATTTTGAAAGGACCAACATGATATTGTAAGGACCAACATGATATTAGAAGTACCTACATCTATATGTATCCTCAAAAAGATTCACATGCACATGTTGTATATTTATACCATGTAAGCATGCACATTTCAATAATCATATCATGTGTTTTATTGTATTGATTGTTTTGATTATTTAGATATAGGAAGATGTGGTATGAGTGCCAATGAGACAACTCTCCATCCAAATAACAATTCTAAAAAAGTAAACCATTATAAGTCAATGTACGGCCTTCAACACGGAGCCTTGGTTCACACCGAACAACAAGCTATAAAGGGCCCCAAAATTACTTGTGTAAAACCATTCAAACGGGAAAACCAACGGTCTAGTCTATATAAAATTTAAAAAAAACGAGAAACGAGAAACATGTATAAATTGAATAAACAAACGACAACTACTGTACATCATTAACATAACTGACAATTTAAACTGTAATCATGTTTAAGTTATTCAGTAGTTTAACCGTACACTTAACCGTCAGACCATTTTTTCTACAATGTAGTGTATCCATACATTTAACCATCAGACCATAGCATCAATTTTCGATAGAAACTATTTTTTAGAACGGGATACTTTATTTCAAACTGTTCATTTGTATTGAATAATTCCTTGTCTTGTTTTTTCAGAATATATCTTCATTATTTTAGATACTGTCTTATATTTATGATGAGATTTTCTCACTGGCATAGTACATACCTAACCAATCTACGATTTTGAGATATATTAGCACTTATTTCGCTCGTTCGGTTACAGCCGACTTGTAGAAAACAGTTCTTTGTTCAAGACTCGTAGAAGAAAATGTGCTTTTTTTATCAAAATAATGCTCTCCAGTTACACATTTAACATCTCATAGTATCTCGAGTAGTGTTGCTACATTTACCAACTGATACTGGTTTGATAGAAGTACACGATGACTGTGAAGCATTACTTTGTAATTTTTGCTTTGATGTACTTTCGTATCTACTGTTTATTTTTAAACCAATTGAATAATAAAGCAGCAATGAAAAGCCCGATAGATTACAGTATTGACGAAACACGCCCGATATATAACGACATTGACGAAATACATTCTGGTTTATTTGATGGCACCAATGATTCAAGTAATGAAGTACAACCAAAGAAAGCGAAAGGAGAAATTACATGAAAACCAAAAAAACTGCTACAAAAACCGTTTTTACAAGAACTCCGATCAGACCAGACGAATATACCTTAGATCAATGGATTTCTGATAGAAATAGAATAGAATATTGTTATGGCTATATCATTGCATAATTATTCAAATTTATATTTTTAATTATCAATGGTTTTTATAAATCCAAGATTCATTCATGGCAGCACAGGGGGAGAAGAAATAAATTATGTTCGAAACAAGTCGGACGAAGGTTAATACCTTTAAAAGTTATAAAGGGGATGTTTTAGGATTATATGTTTAAACTTGAAAAAAATTTCAAATGGCAAATATGAGAAACAAGACCGTGAAGCCAGATGGATAAACGTTATACAGTGTTCTTATAACACTTATGACAAAGGTCTTACCAGGTTTTATGATTTTGCTATTGCTTTAACGAGGTTTGAATATGCAAATTGGTATCACATTATGACCTGCTGGTTTAACACTTTTATAATGGCAAAACATTTTAGGAGATTAAAACGAAATTTAACAGTATTATGGATAAATGCGCATCCAAAATGCAATTTAGACGAAACGTGGAAGGCTTTACATACACGTTCTTTGAGCACGCCTCTTATAGCAAATTAGACTATTTACCGGATGTGTTATCACATAAGCAACACGACGGGTGCCGCATGTGGAGCAGGATCTGCTTACCCTTCCGGATTTCCTGAGATCACCCCTAGTTTTTTGGTGGGGTTCGTGTTGTTTATTCTTAAGTTTTCTATGTTGTGTCGTGTGTGCTGTTGTTTGTTTGTCTTTTTCATTTTTAGTCATGGCATTGTCAGTTTGTTTTAGATTTATGAGTTTGACTGTCCCTTTGGTATCTTTCGTCCCTCTTTTATAGCAACGAAGATGATATGGAGTATAAATAGGTACGACAGTTTACTCAACCAACACCAACTATTTATTCCTTATACAGAAGAGTTCAGACAGATTTTCTTGAAGACTCATTGGATAGATGATTCCAATAAACTTGATTGTGACCGAGTCAACATCCTGGTAATATTAAGACATGACTACATCGCTCATCCAAGGAATCCAAAGCGGAAGGTTCCACGAAAACTGAACAATGCAAACAAAATTTTGACCAGCTTATCCATTTGTTTCGCTAGCGTTTGTGTATAAGCAGTTCAAATTGACAGTTATTCAATGAACAAACAATTAGAAATTATATCGAAAACAGTCATTCCCCATTTCCATTCTCAATTTTATTTTGATTGGTGTACATGGTGCCGGGTAAAGTCATACTCTGTTTCTTCCAAAACATGCCGGAGTTATAAAACTTTATCCTTTAAAAGTCAGTTTTGGAAATGAACATTTCAAAGCATTTGCAAGATGGAGAAATTGAAAATAGAAAATGAAGATGACAGTTGTACATAATTATGTTTCACCTAATTATTTTACGGATTTGGTTGATAAAATAATAGAGGTAGCACTCCACAGTTAGAAAATAAAATTAAAAATGATCAGTCACAAAATGTTTTATCATCTCCTATTCATGGATTTCTAATACATTAACCTAACTGTTTGTGTTGTACATGAGCATATGTATATAATCAGTATATTCCATAGATTTGATTTTCAAAAGTTAAAAGAGTGAAAATTAATTCCTTTTATGTGTATCCATGGCAACATTCTGCATTTATTTACCATAAAATATTGCAAAAGGGGGGGTGGATATGTCACATTTGGATCAAACTAGAATTTCAATGCCTTTGAGTTATACCTTTTTAGAAACTGTTTTCATAAATCTTCCTAATGATCAATAAAAAAATGGGTGTCTTTCGCCTCATTTTTTTCGTAAAATCAAATCACAAAGTTCGTGCGATAAAAAGTTGAAAAAAAAACATTTCAATAATTGACAGACCAATAAAAGTGTTGGCAATTTGTGTAGGATTTTAATTTTAGAATGTAATAAACAAATAAGAAGATCATTAACAACCTGAAGTGATTCGGGAAATGATCTATACACGATAAAAGGAAATAGTTTGGTGCGTCGATATGAAATTTCATAGAGGCATGTAATATTTGTAAGATTTGCAATAACAAGCATTTGTAGAACTGATTATTTCGATCCTTCAAATATGTGTAAAATAATCAATATTTATATATATTAGTCTCTTTCATATATACAATCGTAGTATATTTTTAGATGCTGTAGATTTGTATTTGATCATTGATTGTATGCAAAACGTTCAGTGTTAAATATTTCATGTTTTCGTAACAAATCAACACCTTTTAATTTTAAGACTTAAGCATTTTTACAGCCAAAATTACAGTTAAAATTACAGTTTTAACACTAACAGCAGCTCTCACAAGGGAAGCTGGTTCCATAGAAGTCCTCACGATTTTTTAATATATCTCTGGCAATATTCGGTTTATATCAGACTCTGACATTGAGGGGAACAAATACCATGGAAGTTTTGTCTTCTATAAAAACATTTAGATATAAAACGTGTATCTCATATCAAGCCTCATTTATAGTCTTCCAAGTACTCCACGAAACTGCCTATTCTAGAGGTGGCGTGAATCAGATGTGGATACTTAAAAATTCCAAAGATCTTTTAGAGTACATACAATCTAACTCTCTTTCATCTTGTAACAGTATTAAAACATTTGACTTTTCTACTCTTTACACAAGTATTCAACATTCCAAACTAAAAAAACAAATTGAAAGAGTTGGTATTACTTTGCTTCATAAAAAAGAATGGCCAACGTAGATACAAGTATCTTGTCTTAGGGAGGGACAAATCATACTTTGTAAAGAATCACTCTGATTCAAACAAAAAATTATCTGAAACCGATCTTATCAAGATGCTTGATTTCTTGATTGACAACATATTTGTAACGTTCGGAGGACGTGTTTTTCAACAGACTGTCGGAATCCCAATGGGAACAAACTGTGCCCCTCTATTTGCCGACTTGTTTCTTTATTATTATGAGGCTGACTTCATGCAGGAACTTGGGAAGAAAGATAAGAAGTTAGCAATATCCTTTAACTCTACCTTCCGCTATATAGATGACGTTCTTTCACTAAACAATTCAAAATTTGGTGACTATGTGGAACGCATCTATCCCATCGAATTGGAGATAAAGGATACTACAGATACAGTTAAGTCGGCTTCATATCTTGACTTACATCCAGAAATTGACAATGAGGGTCGGTTGAAATCAAAACTTTACGACAAAAGAGATGATTTCAGCTTCCCAATTGTGAACTTTCCATTTCTAAGTAGCAACATTCCAGCAGCACCTGCATACGGGGTATATATCTCCCAATTGATACAATATTCCCGTGCTTGCATTTCCTATCATGATTTTCTTGATAGAGGGTTACTGCTCACAAGGGAGCTATTAAACCAAGAGTTCCAAATGGTGAAGTTGAAATCATCGCTTCTTAAATTTTACGGACGCAATCACGAG
Organism: Mytilus galloprovincialis; assembly: GCA_037788925.1. NCBI lineage: Eukaryota > Metazoa > Mollusca > Bivalvia > Mytilida > Mytilidae > Mytilus > Mytilus galloprovincialis. Next base: position 71,045,770 of record CM075343.1, on the reverse strand, counting down.
TTGGTTGACCGTTATGGAATAACCGTTTCACAAATGATATCGGATATGTTTCTTACGTCGTAACTACAATCCCCTTCCCTTTCATGAATGTGACCTACCGAATTAGACTATTTACCGGATTTGTAATTACATAAGCAACACGACGGGTGCCAAATGTGAGCAGGATCTGCTTACCCTTCCGGAGCACCTGAGATCACCCCTAGTTTTTAGTGGGGTTCGTGTTGTTTATTCTTTAGTTTTCTATGTTGTGTCATGTGTACTATTGTTTTTCTGTTTGTCTTTTTCATTTTTAGCCATGGCGTTGTCAGTTTGTTTTAGATTTATGAGTTTGACTGTCCCTTTGGTATCTTTCGTCCGTCTTTTATAGAAAATTCAATATAATTTGTTGTCTCAAGGATATATTTGGAACAAAGAAATATTTGGTGTAGGAAGAGGAGATGGAGGAAAGGGAGAGATAGATAATATATTTCGGGGTATTTATTTGGTCTCTTGTTACTCAAGACAAAATGTGATGGAAGTAAATGTTTCTCCTTCGTTTTATATAGCAGGGTATTCCATAGTGTAATAATATTGGTTGCAGATAGTTGTCTCCCTTAATACAGACTATCAGATTGTATCTTTTTCTAATAGTCAAAATTTAAAATACTGAACATGTTATTTTACATGAATGTTTTATTTATTGTCCTGTAAAAGCAGACTTATTTGTTTCCTCTACTGTGTAATTTGATGTATTTTGATTAAGAAGAACTTTATCCATATTTTGAAGATGTACCCATATTTTGACTATTTTATTTATTGTGTCTGTTTATTTAACGCATCAATGTAAATATATCGGAAATTGATGAGACTGTCATTAAAGTGAGAGGGTTAGCCCTATAGAACCAGGTTTAATCCACCATTTTATACATTTGAAAATGCCTGAACCAAGTCAGGAATATTACAGTTCTTGTCCATTCGTTTTTGATGCATTTTGTTATTTGATTTTGCCATATGATTATGGACTTTCCGAATTGATTTTCCTCTAAGTTCAGTATTTTTGTGATTTTACTTTTTAGATATGTGGAACGAAAGTATTCTCCTAACGTGATTAGGCTTAAACGAATATGACAAAACCATAAATGAAAGATCACATGACAGATTCAGGAGGAACTCGTCAAGTTTAATTGTTTCAACTCGGTCGATTCCGTACCCTCATCTAACAAATAGAGAAATAGAAAACTACTTAAATTGTATATCTTTTGAAAAGAGAAGTTACATAACAAAGAGGAGAATAAGCGATCATAGTTTAATGATAGAAAAAGGAAGACATTTAAAAATACCTAGAGAAAAAAGACTATGCACATCCTGTAAGACAATGGAGGATGAAGCCCATTTTATTTTATATTGTAAAAAAATGCTAAACTAAGAAATAACTTTATAGGAAATGTACTTAAACATATGCCAGATTTTATGTCCTGGCAAGAAAATGAACAAATTAAATATCTTCTTTGCCCATCAACCTCAAAAGAAGTAGAAAGCTGAGGGTCATATTTTAAACAGGCATCAGAACTGAGGATAGGGGACTCTTGATTTATTTATCGAATATATATATATATATATTGTTTTGCTTTTTTGCTTTGTTTTTATGGTTTTGTTTGTTAAATGTATTTTGTGTATGTTTATATTTTTTGTCACAAACTTATTGTTCAAAGTTTATATGACAATAAATATTTGAATTGAATTTGAATTATTGCTATATATCGATCATCTCAAGCTCTCTAAATTGACGTACAATAAGTTCATGCATATCGTATGTTATAACTTTTTTGATATGAGCGTCACTGATGAGTCTTATGTAGATGAAACGCGCGTCTAGCGTATTAAATTATAATCCTGGTACCTTTGGTTAATTTTTATAACCTCTCAATGGAATATCTACAGTATATCAAAGCTGTCTATAAGTCGTTTCACTTTTTATGTACCAACTACATTAAAAAGACATGTATCATGCTACATGTATATTTAAAGTATATGGTTCGTAGTAAGCTTGGGAATTGTTGTCTTATATTAAAAAATGTAATATCTCCCTCGATGACTACTTATCTTGGCAGTATTTTGATTTATGTGTTTATTATGCAAATTTGAATACTGGCATTAACATTTGTATCTATCTATCAGAAAAATATATTCCCTTAATGCTTAATTCATATTAAAGATTACAAAATTGGTAATAACGTTAACAATAAGGTGACTGTAAGATGATATTATTCATATACGTTTAACATTTAAAGCTATATCAGAGTTATGCATCATTTTAAAGTATACAATGTTTCATGTTGTGAAAGGTAAAATAGCAAATATACCAAACTTAAAGGAAAAATCCATACGAATAGTTTGTTTTATTAAATGACAAAAACATACTCAAACACATCAACTGAATAAAAAACAACTGTCATAACCCTACATTGATAAAACACTTCCGTATGAAGAAAATAATGATTAAATCTAGTATCAAACCTCTCAATTGTATGGCAATTGCATGATATTCCATTTTATTGACAACAACATGCGCGTAAAACACATACAAATAATAAGTTAAGTATGGTAAAAGTCTAACTAACTATAAAAGGCTTTTTCAACACAGACTAAAGCAAAATAGTAAGTACAAGTAGACACTCTTAGATTAGCGATACTATTTCGGGAATTGATGAAAGCTGCAGAGTTATAATTATATTACTCATACAGTAGTAACATCGAAGCTTTATGGGGTGGTACCAGGATTATAATTTAGTATGCCCGACACGCGTTTCGTCTACATAAGACTCATCAGTGACGCTCATATCAAAATATTTATAAAGCTAAACAACAACAAAGTTGAAGAGCATTGAGGATTCAATATTCCAAAAAAACTGTGCCAAATACGGCTAAAGTAATATATGCCTGCGATAAGAAAATCCTTAGATTTTTTAAAATTCAAAGTTTTGTTCACGGGAAATTTATAAAAAGTAAGCTGTCCATTTTTATCTCATTGTTCTAATAGAAAACTATATATAGGTTACCTTCTAGAGTTAAAATAACACGTACTACTGATGAAGAATTTGATCTTATTATTTCTTGGTTTTATTTAATATAATTGTAGCTGCAAATTAAATTCTCTAAGAGCCATGATACATTTTTTGTAACTGCGCTGTCCGTTTAATGTCCGTAAGCTTCTTTTCACAATCATGAACATTTCCTTTCAAACATGGAGCCGAATGCCTTTACAATCTTAAGGGTATTAAGTTTGAAAACTGCGTCTATGGACAAATGTGATGTCTTAAAAGAGGAACGAAAGATACCAAAGGGACAGTCAAACTCATAAATCTAAAACAAACTGACAACGCCATGGCTAAAAATAAAAAAGACAAACAGAAAAACAATAGTACACACGACACAACATAGAAAACTAAAGAGTAAACAACACGAACCCCACCAAAAACTAGGGGTGATCTCAGGTGCTCCGGAAGGGTAAGCAGATCCTGCTCCACATGTGGCACCCGTCGTGTTGCTTAAGTGATTACAAATCCGGTAAATAGTCTAATTCGGTAGGTCATATTCATGAAAGGGAAGGGGATTGTAGTTACGACGTAAGGAACATATCCGATATCATTTGTGAAACGGTTATTCCATAACGGTCAACCAACTCGTGATGGCGTCCGTAAAATTTACGAAGGGATGATTTCAACTTCACCATTTGGAACTCTTGGTTTAATAGCTTCCTTGTGAGCAGCAAACCTCTATCAAGAAAATCATGATAGGAAATGCAAGCACGGGAATATCGTATCAATTGGGAGATATATACCCCGTATGCAGGTGCTGCTGGAATGTTGCTACTTAGAAATGGAAAGTTCACAATTGGAAAGCTGAAATCATCTCTTTTGTCGTAAAGTTTTGTTTTCAACCGACCCTCATTGTCAATTTCTAGATGTAAGTCAAGATATGAAGCCGACTTAACTGTATCTGTAGTATCCTTTATTTCTAGTTCGATTGGATAGATGCGTTCCACATAGTCACCAAATTTTGAATTGTTTAGTGAAAGAACATCATCTATATAGCGGAAAGTAGAGTTAAAGGCTATTGCTAACTTCTTATCTTTCTTCCTAAGAAGTTCCTGCATGAAGTCAGCCTCATAATAATAAAGAAACAAGTCGGCGAGTAGAGGGGCACAGTTTGTTCCCATTGGAATGCCGACAGTCTGTTGAAAAACACGTCCTCCGAACGTAACAAATATGTTGTCAATCAAGAAATCAAGCATCTTGATAATATCAGTTTCAGAGAATTTTTTGTTTGAATCAGAGTGATTCTTTACAAAGTAGGATTTATCCCTCCCTAAGACAAGATACTTGTATCTACGTTGGCCATTCTTTTTTATGAAGCAAAGTAATATCAACTCTTTCAATTTGTCTTTTAGTTTGGAATGTGGAATACTTGTGTACAGGGTAGAAAAGTCAAATGTTTTAATACTGTTACAAGATGAAAGAGAGTTAGATTGTATGTACTCTTTTGAATTTTTAAGTATCCACATCTGATTCACGCCACCTCTAGAATAGGCAGTTTCACAATAACTTTGAAGCCCGTCTTTGATTGCTGATAAAATAGATGTTAATAATTTAGAAAGAGGTTTCGTGGAGCACTTGGAAGACCCAGCAATATACCGTTGTTTGTAAGGACACTTATGTAGTTTAGGTATCCAATACAGTGATGGAAGATCCAGTTCTTCATCTTTGGTTGAAATTCCAAAGGAACATAGAACAGACCTATGATTATCCAGGATTTCCTCTTTGGTAAGTGTCGTGAGGGTATATGTTGAGTTACCAAGTGAATTGTCAATACCTAACTCGTTTATCAAGCAGTTGATGTAGTGACTTTTACACACAAAAACGATGTTATTTGGGGCTTTATCTGCAGGGACAACAACATATTTGTTATGGAGGTCGGATAGGTGTTTTGCAACATTTGGGTCTTTAACTTGCATAACACTTACAAAGGAACATAACTCTAGATCCGTTGAGGTGACGCTTCCAACTATCAGAGCTTGTGATAATAACAATTGTTACTTCGAAGTGTTATACCTTTTTTGTACATTGGCTACAGGTGCAGGGAAGGCTAGAAATCTAAAAAAAAAACATTTTTAACGCTGCCTAGTTTTTGCGCCTGTTTTTTTTTTTTGTGGGGTTCGTGTTGCTTATTCTTTAGTTTTCTATGTTGTGTCATGTGTACTATTGTTGGTCAGTTGTCTGTTTCATTTTTAGCCATGGCGTTGTCAGTTTATTTTCGATTTATGAGTTTGACTGTCCCTCTGGTATCTTTCGTACGTCTTTCAAATCAGGAGCCTCTGGCTTTTGATAGTCTTTTATGAGTTTTTATTTTAGTTTCTTCTTTATATTTCAGAGTTTAATATGACTTCCATTATCACTAAACTTGTATACATTTTTGTATAAGGGTCAGCTGAAGAACGCATCCGGGTGCGGGATATCGCTGCATTGAAGACCCGTTGGTGGCCTTCAGCTGTTGTCTGCTCTCTGATCGGGTTGTTGTATCTTTGACAAAATCCCTATTTGCATTCTCAATTTTATTGTGTATAAAGTATACAACATTTGATACAGGTAATTTTTTCCATTTATAAGGGAGCAGAACCCTAAAACATTTTAAAAAATTTACGCCACACAAACTCAAATCTCTGTGAATAAGAATCATATAGAAGAATAGAAACCAATTTTGGGACGTACCGCAATACAGAATGATGGATGATACGACGGAATCATAAACATGGCTGAAATAAGTAAAAACAAAACTTTACATGTTTTGTTGGCTATTGAATGTCTCAAAAAAGTATGACTGATTTAAAACAATCTATCAATCTTTCATTGGTCCGAACGAGTTGAGTTCTTCTCGAAGTGGTTATTACCCTTCGATGATAACGTTTCTTAAACATATCGAACAGAATTGTTTCAATTCACATTTGAGGTGTCAAGATCTAGTTTGACTTCATCAGATACCGAAATGTTTAAAGGTTATATTTTTTTATCATGAATTTCTTTGTTGTGTCATGTGTACTATCGTTTGTCTGTTTTTATTTTTTTTTTATTTTTAGACATCACGTTGTCAGTTTATTTTAGATTTATGTGTTTGACTATCCTTTTGGTATCTGTTGTCCCTCTTTTGTCAAAGTAATGAGAATGCATTAGGAAAACAAAGTATGCTGGAAGTAACATATTTTATTATCAACTCTTTTCTGATATTATTTCCACTTTGTGCAGGTCATGTGAGAAAATCATCTGTAAAAGAAGCAGGATTTCAAATTAAAAATGAATATTATGCATATATGATAATAACAAATACCATTAATTATTGATAACGATCTATACATCATTACAGAATATTATTTGCAGACACAATAATATTCAATACGTATAATGAACAGTGATTAGTGATTTATACGGTGTAGCTATCAAATTTATAATTGTGATAACTATGCATAATTTCTATATACCGTTAGCTAGTAATACATTTCAATCAGCTGGCCTTTTAAATTATTGCTTGTGTTTTCGAACGTAGTATGTTGCCTTTATTTATGTCGTACTTATAAAGTATTACAAAGTGAAGCAAAATTGATATTATATTGTCCAAATATCATGTGAATTTTCGCACTGCTTCGTCATGTTGATAGTAAGAACTATCTATTTTAAGAACACTGTGCTCTCTCATTGTGTTAAGGTATAGCACCACACTGCTTTTTCATATTTAGTTGAGTTGTTTCTTATATTTGCATATAAACTCCTCATAGATAACTGGATTATATTTTGTATTTACGCCAGACGCATTTGTAGTCTACACAATACTAATTAGTGACGCTCGAATCCGAAGAACTTTACATACAAAGCAGTTCAAGAGCAATGAGGTCCACAATTCTTAAATTGTCTGCCATATACAGCTAAGTATTTAAATGCAATACAACTATATGATCAATGCCATCTTACAGTTGTACTTTACTTTATATTGTGTACTGCATCTGTTTACCCTTATCTATTCTATTCACAAATTTGTGCGTACACATTGCAAACCGTTATTGTTGATAGCAACTCATTAATCATTGTAATTTAATATATTCTGATTCAATCAGAAAATTATTATCATTTTACGTTGACATAAATGTTCTTGCAGTATGTATATCATTCTGTCATAAGAAAGATAAATAATATAATAATATGAAAGACACTACGGGTTAATGTAGGAGACTATTTGAGTCAATATCTTGACTTCATATGATATGGTATAATCTAAACGGCAAACTTTCCGAGAATAAAAAGAGCAAGTATTCCTGTATTTATAAACATTATTTATCTTGATAAGAACCTTCTCAACTTGATGTGTATATATCAATTTTATGGAATATTCAATCGTTGACACAATCTACACTTACATCAAGAACCCATGAACCCTTATTGATTGCTCTGGTTTGTATAACCCATGTATCACTTATTGATTGTTCTGGTATATATAAGTCAATTCGTATCCTTTTTGAGTTTCATAAAACCTTTTGTAATGAACGAATTTATCAATCATCTGATAAGCTGTTACTTTCACCTAATGATAGGTTTTTCTGTAATTAGAATGGTTTACTTTTTAAAATTGTTATCTGGATGGAGATTTGTCTCATTGGCACTCACACCACATCTTCCTATATCTATTGATATAAAGTAAACCAAGTCAGGAAAATTGCCAATGTTATATGATAGTTCGTTTCTGTGTGTTACATGTTAAGTTTGTGTTTCTGTTGTGTCTCTTCTTATATCTATGTTTTCCCTCAGTTTTAGTTTGTAACCCGGGCTGGTTAAATCGACTTATGAATTTCGAACAGCGCTATACTACTGTTATCTTTATTTACTGTAATCAGACTCGAGGTAAACTCCACTTTTGTTTGAAGTTAGAGTATGGGTTTACAGTAAATTCCACTTACTTTATTGTTTTATAAATGGCACTGAACCCATCATAGACAAAACTAGAATCAGAAGTGAAGACAATTATCATTTTGTTGGAAGTCGAATTAAATGCTAATCCTTCAAAGGGTCCACCATGTAAATTTGCCATTAATGTATCTGTCTGAATGTCGCCATCATAAACCTACTCAAAAATGTAAAAATGTTTAAATTTTCATATCACATCGACACGTCCACTATCACTATGGGTATCACTATATAAATCAACATATAAACACTTTCTGAATCATCTGAGATCAACCGCTTCATTGTAATGATTGGTATTTGTTATACTACTGCATACCCGAATTAAACATGTATTGACAAAACTACTATTTTGTAATATTTAGTAGTTTCTGAATCTTCGGAATCAAATTCTGAATCAACCGCTTCATTATAATGATTGATGATGGTTATATGTAAAATGTTTTGTACACTTGTTATCCTTCGATCTTGCTATTTTTCATCACGATTTTAGGCTTAATGAACTATTTGTTTAACCTTTGATAATTCCATCTCTATTTGTATACAAGAAAACACAAAAAAAAACTACATCCTACACGAATTAAACATGTATAAAACTACTATTTTCTAATATTTAGCATTATCAAAACAAGTATGAATGCAAGAATAATATTAATATAGCATGATATTTATTGTAATCTAATTGCTTAATATATGTGCATACCTTAACTGTATCAAAAAAACCGTCTTCCAATCTGAAGAAAGTAAAGTTCAACATTACTTTAGATCCTTCCTCAACTATTATGGTGTAAGTACATAGTTGTTCATTACAATAGTTTGAAGGATAATGAGGTGATGTAAACCTTCCCTCTGGCCCTTTAAAAGTTCCACCACATGTAACTGTAATGGTAAAAAATGTACATGTTTATTCAAAAAATTATTGTATCAACATAGATGTCTGTTTTTAAAAGATAAAACATTACTTTTCATCTTGTTAAAACCTGTAAAACAATATGGTAACCTTGCCATTGAACAACATTTTGAAAAACAACTGTCGAAACCTACAAAATGAACCTAAATGACATTTTAAACAACACCGACATATAAAATATACCCTAATCATGTATTAATTATAGAAAATTTAAAGAAATTGTTATACCCTATAGCGGGTAATCTTTGCAGGTGTAAAATTTCAAAATTCGCAATGAAAAAGGAATACGAAATACTCTGGCAGTTATTATTCTGGCGGATTCAAAACTTTTATGAATATATTTGAATGTACACTGGCGGAATTTATTTTTGGCGATTTTATTGTATCCGCGAAAATAATAAAAAATTTACACACCGCAAAAATAATGCGCTATACGGTATGCTACATGTATTCTTTCCGAACCATGTGAGTATTTGGACCATACGCGAATGGTCATGACCATGATGTGTTTCATAGACAAAAACGAACCAATTTAAAACATCCCGTTTTAACTCTTATTTATTAATAGTTAATATAAATTACACATTGGAATACAAAAATAATTCCAGGCTTTATTAAAACTATCAGTGTGCTTTTGTGTTATTTTTTCAATACATCTTTTCACTGATCCATTTATTATTATTATTAATTAAACGACGTGTTGTTCATTTGATCTCATTTATTCATAACTCAGAATTTGATTATGACTTCCAATGTTCTTACTTTCCTCTGCAAGTATATTACGTCATCGTAAAAAAGTGGCGGCAATGCCTGATGACATTACATAAAAAGAATATATCTTTTAATAGGAAATTTGAAAAGAAGGTGTAAGATATCTGCATATCGTCTCAAAGTCAAAAGAGAAACAGATTCCATCATCAAACCTCGTTCCATATGATATATATTCAACCTCGACAATTAAATTTTACTATTCAAAACGCTCGTCGACTCTCGATTTTAATTTAAAAAATCTATCAGTCTTGAGAGTATTAATATTGTATCATACTTGATGCAATGGTTAAATCTTTATGTATACAATACGTTTAGCGAAATAAATTTCACTGAATTAGTGATCAATCGCGTGGTGTATGCTATGTTTTGATTGATACAAAAACTTACGACAACAGGGCTTGCAACATTTATCACTTCCTGAACAATTTCCAGCGTTGTCCTGATACTCAGTTGTCGGATGACAGTCGGAAGTACTACTTTTACAGTTGCAATCTACTGAAGCTTTTAAATGATAAGTTTTTTGTTTTTTAATAAACATGACTTTGTGTTGTTATTTTGTCTCTCTTTTCACTACCCAAAAAAGGGCAACAGCAGAATACCGCTGTTCAAAATTCATAATGAAATTGAGAAAGAAAATGGGGAATGTGTCAAAGCGACAACAACCCGACCATAGAGCAGACAACAGCCGAAGGCCACCAATGGGTCTTCAATGTAACGAGAATTCCCGCACCCATAGGTGTCCTTCAGCTGGCCCCTCAAAAATATGTATACTAGTACAGTGATAATGGACGTCATACTAAACTCCGAATTATACACAAGAAACTAAATTAAAAATCATACAAGACTAACAAAGGCCAGAGGCTCCTGAATTGGGACAGGCGCAAAATTGCGGCGGGGTTAAACATGTTTATGAGATCTTAACCCTCCACCTATACCTCTAGCCAATGTAGAAAAGTAAACGCATAACAATACGCACATTAAAATTCAGTTCAAGAGAAGTCCGAGTCCGATGTCAAAAGATGTAACAAAAGAAAATAAATAAAATGACAATAATACATAAATAACAACAGACTACTAGCAATTAACTGACATGCCAGCTCCAGACCTCAATTAAACTGATTGAAAGATTATGTCTTCATCATGTGAATATCAGGCACAATCCCTCCCGTTAGGAGTTTAGTATCATACTATCATAAAATATATGAGAAGAACATAACCCGTGTCATGTCAACAACTGTTTTTTTTTACATAAATGTGTTTAGTTCCAATGCAAAGACCCTATAAGTGAATCAATATTAAAGCCAAAATATGCAATCTTTAATGACCTGACAACAGTATCGTAACTATATCCCTTTTTAATGAGTCTATTTAAAGGTTTTGTTAGTTTCTAAGGTGAATACTGACATTTTTGTGCTTAAAAAAGAATATTTCCATAAAAAATTGGATGTGAAATACCTGAACATATAAGATGTCTGCATGTTGAGTTGTATTTACGAATTATTTCCTTATACCGTTGATAAAATTTAGTAAATGTTTTGACCGGTTTGTGATATCGATAAACCCTGATGTAATAATTTTTCAGTAATACATAAATTTCTCTCGCTAAAATCTAATACTTTGTTACATACACGAGCGAATCGTACAAGTTGAGATATATAACCATCATGAATCGATTAAGAAAAAAACAAACAAATCCGGGTTACGAAGTAAAACTGAGGAAAACATATTAGATATAAGAGGAGAACTACGACACAACAGAAACACACCACTAAAATGTAACACACAGAGAAATGAACTATAACATTGGAATTTAAATAAAACAAATGGTGGGTTGAATCTGGTTGTGCGTATAGCCAAAAATAGCAATCATATATGCTCTGTGTTGAAGACCTATAATGGTTTTCTTTAATAAATTGTTACTTGGATGGAGAGTTGTCTCATTGGCACTCATTCAATATTTTCCTACGTCTATCTACATGATCTGTAAGTAGTAAAAATCCTGAAATTGTCTGACCATTTCTCATTAAAAAAGGTAAACGAATCTTGGAAACAGAACTAGTATTTGTGACACACATTTTACTTACTTAGATGTATGGAAGTGACATGTTAATTACATTTACTTGCACAATACTTGTTTAAAAAAAATAAAGTGGTCTACTTTACTATACAACGGGGGAGATATTTGTTACATACCAATGCATGGCGGCTCACAACATCTGTTTGGATTGCAAAAAGGTCCTATTCCTGTATCTTGTTCATTAACATCACACACAGGTTTACCTTATTTTCATTTATTTTTGAAAATTAATTAACGAAAAAATGGTATCGTTTTCTATGAACCACCTGAAATCAATCAATAGTAACATGAGTATGCGGTTTACATACCAATACATGTAGGTTGGCAACATCTATAACTATTGCGGCAACATGGACCTGTGTCTTCTTCATCTACAGCACACGTTTGTTTACATATTCCACCTTCAGCTTTGCATTGACGTGTATCTAGATATGCAATTGATACAAATATTATACATGTATTTATTTTTTGAGAATCCCTGTTTTAATCTTAGAAAATGTAGAGAAACAAAAATTCTGTTTACATTCCTGCTGGTTAACTGTTAGTTATAGCATAATGTGACTGCTGTTTACTTATTATGTCTTTCAGTTTTGTTCACCAATAATGGTCAATATAATGGATGTATATGTGACTGTTATGGAAGTTACAGGTTTGATAAGCTATAACACCAAGATAAATTTATCATATTTAACTGTTTCAAATCAGAAATATGACAGTCAATATCAATTCGTTTGATGTTTTAATTTTTTCTTTTTAACATTTCCTGAACGACTATTCTTTAGAAATTTGATCCAGTCAACCTATATTTTTATCATTTATTTACTTGTCAGTTTTATAGCGTTTGGTATGCGCAATAAGATTAAACAGAAGTAAATGAATTTTAAATAATATGAAAATAAAATTGAGAAAGGAAAAGTATATATTAGAAATTTGATTCTTTTACTGACTATTTAGAACTGTAAAAATCAAGTAAGCATGACTACTTTTTATCATAGGTTGTTAAACAAACAGATAAAACTAAACAATTTCGTTTGAAATTAGATTGAAAAATACGCATCTAAATGCTGTCATTTGTATTCAAAACCAGACTGTAATCAACTCGAAAAAAACTAAACTAAAAAGAGTTAAACTTTGTTTTACATACATAATTGTACTTTGATTCTGAATTAGTGTATAAAACCACATTACAAATTTGAAGAAAAAAAATAGGACAACAGCAAATTCTTGTCCCTAGTTAACAAAAATATAATATATTTTCAAATAACGATAAAGAAGTCTTACTTTTAACTTGATGAATTGTCACTGCACCAGCACACACAATGAAAATGGCAAGTACAAATAAAAATTTCATTTTGGTGTTCAACTCAGAACATGTGAACTGTAAGTGATGTATTTATGAATGTATATATATATATATGTATATGTAGTAATGTTCGCGGTTTTGTCCTATTATAAACGAACACGTTTTTGCACGTTGAAAGCTATATTTAGATACATTGTTTCAATCTGTTGCATATGCAGAGGAAAAGTAAGCACACAATTGTATTCAGACATTTTTAAAAATTGCTATAGAATTACTAATCGAAGAATTCAAATAGAGAAAAATATTCAACGAGTGACCGAACAACACATTAATTCACGAATGCTCGTAGCGCATGAGTTAATTATCTGTATTGTTCGATCACGAGTTGAATATTTTTCGATATTTGAATTTTTTAATTAGTTATTTTCTTTATTACATTAAATAAAGAAAATGACTAATTAAAACAATTTTTAAGAAATCAATGTTAAACATGGAAGGAAATATATCTTTTTTCGACTCATTTGCAATATGTTTTGATCCGCCGTTATCGACGTCTTGAAAACACTATTGTTGTATGACGTCAGAGAGTGAAATAACCACTATTATGCGGTATGGGCTTTGTTTATTGTTGAAGGCCGTACGGTGACATATAGTTGTTAATGTCTGTGTCATTTTGGTCTCTTGTGGACAGTTGTCTCATTGGCAATCATACCACATCTTATTTTTATACGTTTATTTTATTAACTGGGAAATCAATATAATTCATTGCAACCAATGTAATAATAAAGTTTAATCAACTATAAAAATTGCAATGCACTGGCGGACACGTAAATGTGCGCTTATACAATATATGTTCCGTACGACGTGACTACAATCCCCTTCCTTTGCATGAATGTAACCTACCGTATTAGACTTTTTACCGGATTTGTTATCTTATAAGCAACACGACGGGTGCCACATGTAGAGCAGGATCTGCTTACCCTTCTAAAGCACCTGAGATCACCCCTGGTTTTTTGTGGGGTTCGTGCTGTTTATTCTTTAGTTTTCTATGTTATGTCCAGTGTACTATTGTTTGTCTGTTTGTCCTTTTCGTTTTTACATGAGGTCACACTCATGAAAGGGAAGGGAATTGTAGTTTCGACGTATGGAACATATCCGATATCATTTGTGAAACATTTAATGATACTTTTTGATATTTTGATGATAAACTGGCTGTAAATAATAACGATTATAGTATGTATACTAAAAAAAATCATACTGTTGAACTTACTTTAAATAAAGCATATACTAACAATGACCACTTCTCTTTCCTCGATCTTGATATATATATCACTAACGGAAAGCTTAATACACATATTTATGATGAAAAAGAAGATTTTTCATTTCTTATCGTTAATAATCCATCTATAGAACTTGACGTTCCCTTCCCACCATCTTACAGTATTTATGTATCTCAACTTATACCATTTGCTCGTGTATGTAACAACACGGTGGGTATGGTTGTCCTGCAAGAGAACGTTCTGTGCTGGTGATTCGGTCCTGACGGATGCTGGTGATCAATGAAAAAATGTAAACAAAGACGAAAATGATGATTTTTGACGTTTTCACTCATAAAAAATGGAAGAAAACAGTTGAGATTTTTCAATTTTGTTTCTTATGGGTTCATATGTAAACCATTAAAAAGTTGACCCTCTAAACTGTTTCACTAAGCGTAACACAAAAATGCTCATTTTCAGAAAATCTAGAACTGAAAAAAAAAAATGCTCATAGAGTCCGCTTTCTAAACCGCAATCCACACGACAAAACTATTTTGTGAAAAAACAATGCAATTTATTAAAATGTATCATTTTCTCAATTTATTCATGTCCTGATACTGTGCTGGTGGGTCCTGTCATTGTGCTGGTGGGTCCTGATACGGTGCTGGTGATTTTGGATAAGAAGTTGGTCATATTTGAAACACATGTTACAAAATCAATAAAATTGGGCAGATAAATGTTGTCAATAGGATCTATGACTCCTATTTTATCTCTTGTGCATCCATTTGGCTGTTTAATATGTGTTTTCAAATGATCGTAACTTGTATTACATAATTACATAAAAGGGCAACATATTTCGTCTAATATCAGATAACAATATATAGTATCCAAAATAAGAATAGTTTTATTAAGATATTAAATGCCCCTTACATTGATGCTTCAACAATTATCAAAGCCCATGCCGCATAGACATGTTTGTTAGCGCTCCGCATACAGCTCCCCACTTCCACCCAACCAACCCTCCTCGTTTTCTCCTTCATTGTTACAGTGGTGTACCAACACAACAATTTATCACATAAAATAATAACACAAAGACACATTATTGAACAACGAATGCTTGCAGGTACTAAAAGCTAGTTCAAAGCCGCATTTTCAACTAATAGATAAACCATGTTCTCATATACAAAAATCCCAATCGTGTCGATTAAAAAAGTCTCAAAACTTAGTTCACATTTTAATGTTTGATGAAGCAGAACTTTAAAAGTGTGCAGTGAATTTTGTGCTCACAACAGTTATTGTCATAATTATGTTTACATAAGACTTATAAAGGAATTAAGAAGGTGCCAAGAAATATTTTACAGTTCAATTTAATAATCATGAATCGAAGGAAATGGTACGGAAGTTTACATAGGACAAAAAAAAATTGTTAGTATTTTTTGGCGAAAGACTTACACGCTTCTTTACGTTATATAGTACAGCTCTTCTTTGAAAGCATACGATGACGTATGGTTGTTAACACATACTTCCTTTGGTTTCTTATGGAAATTTGTCCATTGACAACAAACATACCACATCCTCTACTTTATATAAGTATTGTATAAATTACAACGTATTTTGGTGATCTTGCAAAATGATCGTAATCCCGAAAATCGTAAACATATTTTCTTATCTTAAAAGGGGGCAAGAAGGGTTCCATTAACAGGCCAATAAATAAGATTACAGTTAATTTAAATAAAAAAAATAGAGGTATTTTTTTCTCTCATAATAACAGTAAACAGATTTACAACAATGTCAATTTCAAGAAGGCAGACAACAGTTAATTAGTCAATTACAGTACAGCATCAATGATCTTGAATATATGCCACTTTTAACTAAAATAAAAAGGCACAGAACCAGGACATAGGAGCACAGAACCAGGACCGTTTTTCTTATCACCAGCACAGCGTCAGGACAATTCCGTTTAACGAACTTGCACGACTTTTGCAATATAATATTGTTGTAATATACTTTGCATGGTACTTATGACGCATCAGAGAAAAATTAAGCAACAAAACAGTCGTATTATTGCCGTTCTGATACAATGTAAACAAACCCACCAGCACAGAATCAGGACCCACCAGCACCTGACAGGACCAAATCACCAGCACAGAACGTTCTCTCGCAGGACAATCATACCCACCGTGAACAAGGTAATCTTAAGGTTACCATTTTTTATTGATTCACTTTTGTAATGATTAATAAGTTTACAAGCGCAATCAATTTATTGTATTTGTTTTGCATGTACAGCAAACTAATATTAATTAAGATATCGGGAATGGGTCAATACGTTTCAACAACTCACAAAACCTATAGATTACGTGGATTTGTTTTTAAATATGACTTTTAATTGTAAACTGCATTTCATCCAGGTGGAATTAATATATATATATATACATGATAATAACACGCTCATGTATTATGAAATCTTCTGTTTAGTATTAAATCGATTTGTCCGGTTATAGAATATGAAGAACATGTAAATAACCTCTATCATGCGTTGAACATGGGATTGAATAAAAATAATAATTAATATCACTACCACTCATATCTTGTTACGGCCATTGTATTGGTCTCTTGATATACAGCAAGTATTCATGCAATGATCGTGCTAAAAACCAGAAGTCCTTTTATGTTTTCAGTTTATATGAGTTTTATTTTCTAGCTATATATAATGATTGAAAATGCATTAAGTAGCATTGAGCTGCTATATACATGTATTGTTTGCAATTGGAATTGTAGATATTGTTCTTTGGGTGTAAGGGCAAAAGAACACAGACACAATCACCAGTCAGTGAACGGTATCTTAAAGATGAAGTGAATTCAAAACTCACAAAAATACTAAACAAGATTAATAAATTGTGATCGTAAGTACACGCTTAGAAAACCGTTCAAATACCAAAATTTAAAATTGAGAAAGGAAATGGGGAATGTGTCAAAGCGACAACAACCCGACCATAGAGCAGACAACAGCCGAAGGCCACCAATGGGTTTGTAGCGAGAATTCCCACACCCGTAGGTGTCCTTCAGCTGGCCCCTAAAAATATGTATACTAGTACAGTGATAATGGACGTCATACTGAATTCCGATTTATACACAAGAAACTAAAATTAAAAATCATACAAGACGAACAAAGGCCAGAGGCTCCTGACAGTGGATTTTTTGTATACTATACTTATTCATAAATCATATAAACATGAGACATTGTACTTTTTCAACAAATTTTCAGACGAATAAAGTTATTATTATCATAATCATTCACAAATATGTTATAGAACATTTAAAAAATCTTCTAATTACATGTAATTATTTCCGGTTGTACAACGTGACAAAATTCCAATAATTCAATGACATTTCAAAGTACTTTATAGGTACCCTGTACTTGTATGATTTTCCTCCTTTACTATTAATAAAATTCAGAATGGAAATGGGGAATGTTCCAAAGACCAACAACCCGACCGACAAAGTAAATATATACAAGAGTTTAATTTAAGAACAAAAAGATGTTTCAAGTTAAAAAAAAAAATAATGAACGAACTTTTTTTCTCTCAAATTATTAATGATCACGACATATAAATGTATATTACTGATTAAGTATAATGCAAAATATATATAATATAAACTAACACATAGATCTAACACATATAACAGGTATGGCTATTAAAGGATATTCACCTCATAGAGTGCCGTTTAGTTATATCGTAGGTTTCCACGTGATTTGACCATCCAGTATTCATGCAATGATCGTGCATAATATCAGAAGTCCTATCATTTTTTAAAGTTCATATGAGATTTATTTTCTACCTATATTTAATTAATTAAAATGCTTAAAATAGTATTGAGCTGCTATATAGATGTATTGTTAGCATCTGAAAGTGTAGATATTGTCCTTTGCGTGTAAGGAAATAAACGACACGGACACAATTAACAGTCAGTGTACGGTATCTTAAAGATGAAGTGAGGTCAACACTCACAATTATGCTTGACAAGGTTAATGATCGTTATCTTGAGTACATGCATAGAAAACCATTCAAATTCAAATACTAAAGTCAAATGTTCATTTGTATACTATATCATTTTCATAATTCATATAAATATGAGACAATGTACTTTTTCAACAAATTTTGCAGACAAATAAAGTTAATAATTATCATAATTATTCACAAATATGTTGCAGAACATTTGAAAAATCTACTAATAACATATAAATATTTCCAGTTGTACAACTTGACAAAATTCCAATAAATCAAGGGCATTTTAAAGTATTTTATAGGTAAATAGTTATAATTTAGTACGCCAGACGAGCGTTTCGTCTACATAAGACTCATCAGTGACGCTCATATCAAAATATTTATAAAGCCAAACAATTACAAAGTTGAAGAGCATTGAGGATCCAAAATTCTAAAAAGTTGTGCCAAATACGGCTCAGGAAATCTACGCCTGGAATAAGAAAATCCTAACCTGTACTTGTATGATGTTGCTCCTTTACTAGTACGTATTGTTTTTGCAGATTTTGTAAAGTGTTCAGGAATTATTCAAATCCCGGACCGTTGTTCTTTTATCATATCATATTTTCCTATTCATTTTAGTATTTTTATGGTCAGGATATATTTGAAATTCTTGAAAAAGGACTCTTTTGATGCAAAACACTGTCAGCTGTAACTGAAATGAAAAGTTTTTTTAATACCTAGTCCATAGATCTTTTAAACCTTTGAAAATCCTTGTATAAGACTTACGGGTGTAAAACGTTGTTCTGGTGTAAAGCAGATTTATACAAATTTTTACTTTATGAACAAAAAGATGTTTTAAATTCAATTAAATAATAAACGAACTTTTTTTCTCTCAAATTATTGATGATTACGACATATAAATGTATATAACTGATTAAATATAATGCAAAATATATTTATTTATCTATATAGTAAATAACTAACACATATAACAGGTATGGCTATAAAACAATATTCGCCTCAGTGATTGCCGTTTTTTATATCGTAGCTTTCCACGTGATTTGACAATCCAGTATTCATGCAATGATCGAATAAAAAAAGAAGATGTGGTATGATTGCCAATGAGACTACTATCCACAAAAGACCAAAGTGATCGTGCCTAATATCAGTAGTCCTATTCCTATTTTTTAGTTCATATGAGTTTTATTTTTTACCTATATTTAAAGAATCAAAATGCATAAAATAGCATTGAGCTGCTATATACATGTATTGTTTGCATAGGCAGTGTAGATATTGTTTTTTACGTGAAAGGAAACAAACGACACCGACACAATTACCAGTCAGTGTACAGTATCTTATAGATAAGGTGAAGTAAACACTTACAAGTATGTTGACAAAGTCAATGATCGTCATCTTGAGTACATGCATAGAAAACCATTCAAATACCAAAATTTATAAAAGTTAAATGTTCATTTGTATACTATAGCATTTTCATTAATCATATAAACATGAGACATTTTACTTTCTTAACAAATTTGATTATTCACAAATAGGTTACAGAACATTTGAAATATCTACTAATAACATGTCAATATTTCCAGTTGTACAACGTGACAAAATTCCAATAATGCAATAAAATTTTAAAGAACTTTATAGGTACCCTGTACTTGTATGATGTTCCTCCTTTACAATTAAGTATTGTTTCTGCAGATTTTTAAATTGTTTGAGAATTATTCAAATCCCGGACCATTGATTTATTTGATCACATCATATATTCCTACTTTTTAAAGTATTGTTTTTGGTAGGTTTCATTTGAAATTCCTGAAAAGGAATCTCTTGGTGCAAAAACCAATGACAGATATAAACGAAATGAAAAGTTATGTTATACCTAGTCCATAAATCTTTTAAACCTTTGAAAATCATTGTACATCACTTACGGGTGTAAGTCGTGGTTGTGGTGTAAAGCAGATATATACAAGATTTTAATTTTAGAACAAAAAGATGGATCAAATTCAAAAACAAATAATGGACGCACTTTTTTCCTTAGATTATTGATGATTACGACTTATAAATGTATATAACTGATAAGGTATAATGCAAAATATATCTATTAATCTATATTTTAAATAACTAACACATATAACAGGTTTGGCTATCAAACGATATTCGCCTCAGCGAGTGCCGTTAATTTATATCGTAGGTCTCCACGTGATTTGATCATCTAGTAGTCATGCAATGATCGTGCTCAATATCAGAAGTCTGATCATTTTTGTAGTTCATATGAGTTTTATTTTCTACCTGTATTTCAAAAATCAAAATGTATTAAACAACATTGATTTTCTATTTACATGTATTGTTTGCATTTGGAAGTGTAGATAATGATCCTTGCGTGTAAGGAAATAAACGACACCGACATGATAACCAGTCAGTGTACGATATCTTAGAGAAGTTAAGTCAACACAAACAATTATGTTGACAATGTTATTAGGTCGTTATCTTGAGTACATGCATAGAAAACCATTCAAATACCAAAGTTTATAAAGTTAAATGTTCATTTGTATACTATAGCATTTTCATAATTCATATAAACATGAGACATTGTACTTTTTCAACAAATTTTGCAGACACATAAAGTTAATAATTATCATAATTATTCACAAATATGTTATAGAACATTTGAAAAATTTACTAATTACATGTAAATATTTCCGGTTGTACAACGTGACAAAATTCCAATAATTCAATGACATTTCAAAGTACTTTATAGGTACCCTGTACTTGTAGGATTTTCCTCCTTTACTATTAATAAATTCAGAATGGAAATGGGGAATGTGTCAAAGACCAACAACCCGACCGACAATAGAACAGACAGCAGCAGAAATTCACAAATAGGTCTTCAATGTAGCGAGAAATTCCCGCATCCGCAGAAGTCCTTTATTGTTTCTGCAGATTTTTTAAGTTGTTCAAGAATTTTTCAAATCCCGGACTGTTAGTTAATTTGATCATATCATATATTCCTATTTATTTAAGTATTGTTATTGGCAGGCAAATTTGAAATTTTGGAAAAATGACTCTTTTGATGCAAAAACAATGACAGCTATAAACGAAAGGAAAAGTTATGTAATACCTAGTCCATAGATCTTTTAAACCTTTAACGATCCTTGTACAACACTTACGGGTGTAAATCGTGGTTGTGGTGTAAAGCAGACCTATACGAATTTTTAATTTATGAACAAAAAGATGTTTTAAATTCAATTAAATAATAAACGAACTTTTTTTCTGTCAAATTATTGATGATACCTACATATAAATGTATATTACTGATTAAGTATAATGCAAAATATATCTATTTATCTATATTGTTAATAACTAACACATATAACAGGTATGGCTATAAAACAACATTCGCCTCAGCGAGTGCCGTTTATTTATATCGTAGGTTTCCACGTGATTCCAGTATTCATGCAATGATCGTGCCTACTATCAGTAGTCCTATTCCTATTTTTTAGTTCATATGAGTTTTATTTTCTACCTATATTTAAAGAATCAAAATGCATAAAATAGCATTGAGCTGCTATCTACATGTATTGTTTGCATTTGGAAGTGTAGATATTGTTTTTTGCATGAAAGGAAATAAACAAAATCGACACGATTACCAGTCAGTGTACAGTATCTTATAGATAAGGTGAAGTCAACACTTACAATTATGTTGACAAAGTTAATGATCGTCATCTTGAGTACATGCACAGAAAACCATTCAAATATCAAAATTTATAAAAGTTAAATGTTCCTTTGTATACTATAGCATTTTCATTACTCATATAAACATGAGACATTGTACTTTCTCAACAAATTTAATTATTCACAAATAAGTTTCAGAACATTTGAAAATTCTACTAATTACATGTCAATATTTCCGTTTGTACAACGTGACAAAATTCCAATACTGCAATAACATTTTAAAGTACTTGATAGGTACCCTGTACTTGTATGATGTTCCTCCTTTACAACTAAGTATTGTTTCTGCAGATTTTAAAATTGTTTAAGAATTATTCAAATCCCGGACCAATGTTTTATTTGATCATATCATATATTCCTACTTTTTGAAGTATTGTTTTTGGCAGGTTTTATTTGAAATTTCTGAAAAGGAATCTCTGGGTATAAAAAAACCAATGACAGATATAAACGAAATGAAAAGTTATGTTATACCTAGTCCATAGATCTTTTATACCTTTGAAAATCATTGTACAACACTTTCGGGTGTAAATCGTGGTTGTGATGTACAAATGATGTAAAGCAAATCTATACAAGATTTTGATTTAAGAACAAAAAATTGTTTCAAATTCAAAAACAAATAATGGATGCACTTTTTCCCTAAATT
Source organism: Mytilus galloprovincialis (assembly GCA_037788925.1). Lineage (NCBI taxonomy): Eukaryota > Metazoa > Mollusca > Bivalvia > Mytilida > Mytilidae > Mytilus > Mytilus galloprovincialis. The sequence continues at coordinate 71,023,104 of CM075343.1, read as the reverse complement.
ATTGATGATTACGACCTGTAAATGTATATAACTGGTTAAGTATAATGCAAAATATATCTATTAATCTATATTTTAAATAACTAACACATATAACAGGTATTGTTTGCATTTGGAAGTGTATATATTGTTCTTTGCGTGTACGGAAATAAACGACACCGACACGATTAGCAGTCAGTGTACAGTATCTTAATAATGAAGTGAGGTCAACACTCACTCGTGAGTGATTTTAAAATTTTAAAATATATATATATATATATATACAAAGGTAAATTCAAGAAGTGAAAGTCCAATAAAAATGGCAACTTCGAATGCTTTGTACTGTCTTTGGCCTTTTGACTTTTTTAACAAGTTTCAATGATCAGTTTATCGAAACGGACCATGCTTTGGGAGTTTACAATTATAATCCTGATAGTTGTTATCAGTGGGTTTTTTTTTTTTATAATAACCGCCGGAAAGACTGGAAAACATGAGTCATATTAACGACTCGATGCAACAATGATGAATGGGTTATTGGTCTAGAATGCTAAATTCAACAATTTTGGTTTTACACAACGGCTAGATTAAGATGGTACAGGGAACCGGCCGCAACAATCAATGTAAGCCATTAAATGTCAGCACCAGAACTGGTGTACCTAGTAAAAGAAGGTCTGAATCGAAGTCATAATCCTTATGTTATGATTTTGCCAAATTAAAGCATTTTTTGTTATGATATTGTAATTATTATATTTATTAAAGTTGGCCTAATTTGTTTTGTGTGGCCTGATAGTTATTAACAAAATAATCTTATAACTGTGCAGTTTAAAAATCACTGGAACAATCACAGAATGATTGGAACTTTCCATTTGACTTACATAATGATTACAGAATGATCCTAATAAAAGATGCGTAATTTAAACTTCTACATTTTACTAGAATCTTCCGTTGTAACTATCTAGGACGTTCAATTTCTAGAGTGTTCTAGAAGTTTCCGTGACAACTATATATATACAGACACTAAAGTTAAACTTTCAGACTTAGACATCGATAGACATTAGTATTCACAGCATTTGGATTGACAAAGACTTGACTTCAAAATTCCTTTGTGAGAATCCTGGTGCTACTGAACTTTGCTAATTTTTCAATAAAACATTTGTGAACTTTTTTTTTATTGGAGGATAGTTACGAAGGACTAAATCGAATCTAGAATGTGCAATAGAATAACGGACTAATATGACATATTGATTTTACTATTTTTTAATGATATTCATTGAACTATGAAAACAAATGTAACATATTCTAGCATATGAGCGCATAAAAAGATTTTGATTAATACAAATCAGTGTGTCTAAAACATTCCTGCAACTTTCTTGTCGAGCATGCTAAATTGATAAACAACTGTACAATGTTTCTTACATTCATCACCAATAGTTGCTTGCATGATGTCAAATGTCGCTATTCTCCATATTTCATTATCACATCTGTACTTGTACTTTATATGACAATTATTCCAAATGTTTCTGTTCTTATCCTTTCATCTGCCGTTCACTATTTCTAACAAGTTGTCGATCTATATCTTGTTATGTTATGTTAAGAATGCATGTTTCTCTGGTCTTTATTTTTTTTGTATAATTTTCATTGTTTATATTGTGAGTTTAATCTAAATGTTCCTATTCCAAATGTTTCATTATTTATTTTATTTCTAAATATTGTTAAGTTATCTTATCTTTATCTTAAACTCTAATAATTTCTGTGTTCTTTATATTTTGACAACTTTCCCTCAATTCCTTGTATTTTCATTTTTTTATTCCTTTATTATTTATCGGTTGGTCTCTTAGCTGTCAGACATTTACTACTAAATTAAAGTACGTCCGGTTGCATACGAAAATATGTGTATTTTTTTGTCTGTTTGATTATTATTAACAATCATTGTATATATAGTTTGTAACATGTCATTTACTTAAAAATTAAAAATATTCGTGCATTAATAAAATATGAATAATTGTCTATCTATGGCGTTGATTATACTTGTTTTAACCAATATAAATAACGGTACAATACAACGATCATTAAGCTTTGCTTTTTGAAAACATTTTTTGAGCAACACGACGAATGCCACATGTGGAGCATGATCTGCTTACCCTTCTGCAGCACCCGATATAGCCCCAAGTTTGGAGTTCGTGTTGCTCAGTCTTTAGTTTTCTATGTTGTTTCTTGTGTACTATTATTTGTCTGTTTGTCTTTTCAATTTTTAGCCATGGCGTTGTCAGTTTATTTTCCATTTTATGATTTTGATTGTTTCTCTGGTATCTGTTGCCCCTCTTGTTGACGTCAACAATAATAAGATATTTAATTAATTAGCTTATTTGATAATTTGTTTTCAGTTTGTAAAAATGCAAATGCATGTATAATATAACCTTGTATAGTGCATTACAATTATCAAAATTGATTAAACATTCACAAACATAATCAATGTCTGATACCTTTTTTCTTCGTGTATGCAACAGATTGAAACAGGAAATCTAACTACTGTACAATACTAGTTCGTCGATGCAGGAAACTTGCTTTTTGAAAATATTATTAATGCGACCCATCGAGGGCATTGCAACTTTTGAAGTTGATTAAACTTTACAAACTTTAACATGTTTAACTAATGTCTGAATACAAAATTATACCTACGTTTTCTCTACATATGCAACATATTGAAACAATGACCCCAAATATAGCATTCAACGTGGATATATTTGTACTTTTATAAACACGACAATCCATCGATCAACACTTAATATATAGTGTCGGTAATACATTAGAGATAATTTTCATTTCCATCCATCACATACAGTAACATTTACTAAACGCATCGTTGTGTATATGAACGAATTTAGTAAAAGTTTTACGTTTAACTTTGACATTTATTAACTGTTTACATGTGAGTGTATAATATGGTTAGACAGACGTGCGTGTCGTCTACATAAAAGACATCAGTGGCGCTAGATTGTATGTCATAGTATGCTAACTTTTAACGGCATAAAATGACCTATAATTTTACCGGTTGGTACGTTACAATGTGCATTCTTACTGTTAAGTTATATTTCTTTGACACTTTTTTCTTTCAATACACAATACAATCTCGAATACAATTTTTAAGTTGATTTTTATATAATTTTTGTTTAAATGAATTGTACGCTTCCGTGTATTTCTTGTCTAGCCAAGGGAATCAAAGTGCTATTTCATCATTCATGTATAGGCAATGAACTAGAGCGGTCTTGCATCAATTTTCCTGTAGCTCAACTAAACCAAACCTGTGCATTTAAAACGCAATGCAAAAACAATCTTTAAAGACCATATTAGCGAAAGAGTAGGAAATTGATAGCATTTGCTTGGTTTGTATCAACAACCTTACACTTGCAGATTTCTACTATTTCGTTGGTTTCTAAAATATCAAAATAAATTTCGAATTCGAGTTTTTTCTTTAAAAAGCCAATACCAAAGTGATTTTGACGCGTTTTCAATTTCACTATGCCAATTGAGTTCAAATTGATCTTTCATACTTAGAACAACTGTGTTTACCAAACATTCCTTGTTTATAGAAGCTTCATCATCAATGAATGTAGTAGATTTAGAACTATTTCATCGTTTTGTTTAAGGGAGTATTGTTTTATGTTAGATTCGTGTTGATCGGTTTTTAGTTTTCAAGTTGTGTTACAATGTAAGAAGACTGTTGTTTTGTCATTCCATCGTTTTTTTTTTTTTTTGTTTTTTTTCACCATTGTGTAGAACGCCACATGCCGGGGGGGGGGGGGGTATTTTGTTTTTGCCATTGTAAGATAACTTGTGCAAAAGCAAACATGAAGGTATCGACAGACAGTAGAATAATTAGGAGTTAACCTCTGTAAAGATAAAAATGAACATAAATGTGCGTCTTTATACATCACATACATTCACATTTACTATAACAATGACTTTTATTAACTGTCTACATGTTAGTGTATAACTTGGTAAGACAGACGGGCGTATCGTCTACATCAACGTCAACAGCGGTGCTAGACTATATTTCATAGTATGTTAACTCTTCTTTTTAATGGGATAAAATTCCCTATAATTTTACTGGTTTGTAAATCGCATGTCGCAATGTGCATTCTAACTGGTTGGTTATATTTGTTCGACACTTCTTTCAATACACAATACAATCTCGAATACAATGTACCTTTTAACTGATTTGTTTGACACTTTTTTCTTGTAATACACAATACAATCTCGAATACAATTTTTAACTAACTCATTATACAATATTGACCAATGTTAAATGTTACTTAACATGTAATTTTGTATGTTTTTAGTTTCACCTGAAAGAACATTGTTACATACATGTACTTTTCCGTGGTTGGTGCATATGTTGATTACATATTTGTATTGATTTTCATATACATTTTGTTTTAATAAATTGAGCTTGGTTTCTTTCAGCATTTTTAAGAACAGTTTTGATTGTAAGTATTGGTGATTTTGTCGCAATCAATGCCATATTGTAGAAATTTTTGTTATGCAAAATTTACAAGATTGGTTTAGTTTAACGTTAGTCGTTGTGGCAATTTGATTGTTAACATTTGTAGAAGTTTTTTAAACGATATGATTTTTCTCGGCTACATTCTCTTCGAAAAGAGAACTGTATATTGATCCTTCGAATGTCAACTTTATAAAGTTTACTATTGCTTTTTATTTTTTTATATTCACTAAATCAAAGTCCTCATTGTATAGTTTGGGGTGACTTAATGGTTATAGTTAAATTTCCGTTTAACTCATTACGTATTATTCCAAGACACACTTTTGAGAACTTATATTGATGTCTTGTCCTTCTCTGCATGTTTGTTTTTATTGTTTTTGTTTTTAACGATTGTGTTTATTGTTGATGAACCCCTTGGTATCCTCTTCATAAATAAGGTATTTCGTGAGACGTTTCTTATATATCGCGAGACTTAGCTTTTTACAAATATAGCTCCATGTAGATAGAAGAGTTAATGGTTTGTCCACAACTACATAACGGTGGAATATTCGAGACATCTTTTGGTATAATAAACATTTCTAAAAATTAAGAAGATGAAGTATGATGTCCAAGTCACAATTTGTGAAAGTAAATCATTATATAAAATTCGCCAAAATCCATAACTTTGACTGAAAGATGAATAAAAATCCATTTGCCAAAGACAATTTTTTTAACATTTTGTAAATAAAGCTATTTCAATAGTTAAAACACCAAAATTAAAAGAATTGTTTCCCGGGAAAAATTTTGCAAAATTTTAACAATATGAAATTTGACCTTTTTGGCGACCTGTCTGCACTTTAAAGGAAATTGGACAGGACAACAATAGCATAACTATATATACCATACTGGTTCATATTATTGAAAAACCATACTATAATGCCTATAAAAAAAATCATTTAATGGATATAAAAGGCCGATTTGATCAAACATAGCATGATTTTAACCTTTTATCTTGATAGAAACTCAACTACAAGGAACATCCTTTCAAAGGCAAATCCTTGAACTTTTTTATTCTTAAATCATTACATGACTAAACCTTCCTCCTAACAGAATATGAAGATGATCTTGTAACCTTCGCTCTTGGTGACTTTGCATTGATTTATCTGAGACAGGCACTGAAGTCGATATTCAGAAGTCTTTTGATATTGAAAAGACCAACATGATATTGAAAGGACCAACATGATTTTGAAAGGACCAACATGATATTGTAAGGACCAACATGATATTAGAGGTACCTACATCTATATGTATCCTCAAAAAGATTCACATGCACATGTTGTATATTTATACCATGTAAGCATGCACATTTCAATAATCATATCATGTGTTTTATTGTATTGATTGTTTTGTTTATTTAGATATAGGAAGATGCGGTATGAGTGTCAATGAGACAACTCTCCATCCAAATAACAATTCTAAAAAAGTAAACCATTATAAGTCAATGTACGGCCTTCAACACGGAGCCTTGGCTCACACAGAACAACAAGCTATAAAGGGCCCCAAAATTACTAGTGTAAAACCATTCAAACGGGAAAACCAACGGTCTAGTCTATATAAAATTTAAAAAAAACGAGAAACGAGAAACATGTATAAATTGAATAAACAAACGACAACTACTGTACATCATTAACATAACTGACAATTTAAACTGTAATCATGTTTAAGTTATTCAGTAGTTTAACCATACACTTAACCGTCAGACCATTTTTTCTACAATGTAGTGTATCCATACATTTAACCATCAGACCATAGCATCAATTTTCGATAGAAACTATTTTTTAGAACGGGATACTTTATTTCAAACTGTTCATTTGTATTGAATAATTCCTTGTCTTGTTTTTTCAGAATATATCTTCATTATTTTAGATATTGTCTTATATTTATGATGAGATTTTCTCACTGGCATAGTACATACCTAACCAATCTACGATTTTGAGATATATTAGCACTTATTTCGCTCGTTCGGTTACAGCCGACTTGTAGAAAACAGTTCTTTGTTCAAGACTCGTAGAAGAAAATGTGCTTTTTTGATCAAAATAATGCTCTCCAGTTACACATTTAACATCTCATAGTATCTCGAGTAGTGTTGCTACATTGACCAACTGATACTGGTTTGATAGAAGTACACGATGACTGTGAAGCATTACTTTGTAATTTTTGCTTTGATGTACTTTCGTATCTACTGTTTATTTTTAAACCAATTGAATAATAAAGCAGCAATGAAAAGCCCGATAGATTACAGTATTGACGAAACACGCCCGATATATAACGACATTGACGAAATACATTCTGGTTTATTTGATGGCACCAATGATTCAAGTAATGAAGTACAACCAAAGAAAGCGAAAGGAGAAATTACATGAAAACCAAAAAAACTGCTACAAAACCCGTTTTTACAAGAACTCCGATCAGACCAGACGAATATACCTTAGATCAATGGATTTCTGATAGAAATAGAATAGAATATTGTTATGGCTATATCATTGCATAATTATTCAAATTTATATTTTTAATTATCAATGGTTTTTATAAATCCAAGATTCATTCATGGCAGCACAGGGGGAGAAGAAATAAATTATGTTCGAAACAAGTCGGACGAAGGTTAATACCTTTAAAAGTTATAAAGGGGATGTTTTAGGATTATATGTTTAAACTGTAAAAAGATTTCAAATAGCAAATATGAGAAACAAGACCGTAAAGCCAGATGGATAAACGTTATACAGTGTTCTTATAACACTTATGACAAAGGTCTTACCAGGTTTTATGATTTTGCTATTGCTTTAACGATGTTTGAATATGCAAATTGGTATCACATTATGACCTGCTGGTTTAACACTTTTATAATGGCAAAACATTTTAGGAGATTAAAACGAAATTTAACAGTATTATGGATAAATGCGCATCCAAAATGCAATTTAGACGAAACGTGGAAGGCTTTACATACACGTTCTTTGAGCACGCCTCTTATAGCAAATTAGACTATTTACCGGATGTGTTATCACATAAGCAACACGACGGGTGCCGCATGTGGAGCAGGATCTGCTTACCCTTCCGGATTTCCTGAGATCACCCCTAGTTTTTTGGTGGGGTTCGTGTTGTTTATTCTTAAGTTTTCTATGTTGTGTCGTGTGTGCTGTTGTTTGTTTGTCTTTTTCATTTTTAGTCATGGCATTGTCAGTTTGTTTTAGATTTATGAGTTTGACTGTCCCTTTGGTATCTTTCGTCCCTCTTTTATAGCAACGAAGATGATATGGAGTATAAATAGGTACGACAGTTTACTCAACCAACACCAACTATTTATTCCTTATACAGAAGAGTTCAGACAGATTTTCTTGAAGACTCATTGGATAGATGATTCCAATAAACTTGATTGTGACTGAGTCAACATCCTGGTAATATTAAGACATGACTACATCGCTCATCCAAGGAATCCAAAGCGGAAGGTTCCACGAAAACTGAAAAATGCAAACAAAATTTTGACCAGCTTATCCATTTGTTTCGCTAGCGTTTGTGTATAAGCAGTTCAAATTGACAGTTATTCAATGAACAAACAATTAGAAATTATATCGAAAACAGTCATTCCCCATTTCCATTCTCAATTTTATTTTGATTGGTGTACATGGTGCCGGGTAAAGTCATACTCTGTTTCTTCCAAAACATGCCGGAGTTATAAAACTTTATCCTTTAAAAGTCAGTTTTGGAAATGAACATTTCAAAGCATTTGCAAGATGGAGAAATTGAAAATAGAAAATGAAGATGACAGTTGTACATAATTATGTTTCACCTAATTATTTTACGGATTTGGTTGATAAAATAATAGAGGTAGCACTCCACAGTTAGAAAATAAAATTAAAAATGATCAGTCACAAAATGTTTTATCATCTCCTATTCATGGATTTCTAATACATTAACCTAACTGTTTGTGTTGTACATGAGCATATGTATATAATCAGTATATTCCATAGATTTGATTTTCAAAAGTTAAAAGAGTGAAAATTAATTCCTTTTATGTGTATCCATGGCAACATTCTGCATTTATTTACCATAAAATATTGCAAAAGGGGGGGGGTGGATATGTCACATTTGGATCAAACTAGAATTTCAATGCCTTTGAGTTATACCTTTTTAGAAACTGTTTTCATAAATCTTCCTAATGATCAATAAAAAAATGGGTGTCTTTCGCCTCATTTTTTTCGTAAAATCAAATCACAAAGTTCGTGCGATAAAAAGTTGAAAAAAAAACATTTCAATAATTGACAGACCAATAAAAGTGTTGGCAATTTGTGTAGGATTTTAATTTTAGAATGTAATAAACAAATAAGAAGATCATTAACAACCTGAAGTGATTCGGGAAATGATCTATACACGATAAAAGGAAATAGTTTGGTGCGTCGATATGAAATTTCATAGAGGCATGTAATATTTGTAAGATTTGCAATAACAAGCATTTGTAGAACTGATTATTTCGATCCTTCAAATATGTGTAAAATAATCAATATTTATATATATTAGTCTCTTTCATATATACAATCGTAGTATATTTTTAGATGCTGTAGATTTGTATTTGATCATTGATTGTATGCAAAACGTTCAGTGTTAAATATTTCATGTTTTCGTAACAAATCAACACCTTTTAATTTTAAGACTTAAGCATTTTTACAGCCAAAATTACAGTTAAAATTACAGTTTTAACACTAACAGCAGCTCTCACAAGGGAAGCTGGTTCCATAGAAGTCCTCACGATTTTTTAATATATCTCTGGCAATATTCGGTTTATATCAGACTCTGACATTGAGGGGAACAAATACCATGGAAGTTTTGTCTTCTATAAAAACATTTAGATATAAAACGTGTATCTCATATCAAGCCTCATTTATAGTCTTCCAAGTACTCCACGAAACTGCCTATTCTAGAGGTGGCGTGAATCAGATGTGGATACTTAAAAATTCCAAAGATCTTTTAGAGTACATACAATCTAACTCTCTTTCATCTTGTAACAGTATTAAAACATTTGACTTTTCTACTCTTTACACAAGTATTCAACATTCCAAACTAAAAAAGCAAATTGAAAGAGTTGGTATTACTTTGCTTCATAAAAAAGAATGGCCAACGTAGATACAAGTATCTTGTCTTAGGGAGGGACAAATCATACTTTGTAAAGAATCACTCTGATTCAAACAAAAAATTATCTGAAACCGATCTTATCAAGATGCTTGATTTCTTGATTGACAACATATTTGTAACGTTCGGAGGACGTGTTTTTCAACAGACTGTCGGAATCCCAATGGGAACAAACTGTGCCCCTCTATTTGCCGACTTGTTTCTTTATTATTATGAGGCTGACTTCATGCAGGAACTTGGGAAGAAAGATAAGAAGTTAGCAATATCCTTTAACTCTACCTTCCGCTATATAGATGACGTTCTTTCACTAAACAATTCAAAATTTGGTGACTATGTGGAACGCATCTATCCCATCGAATTGGAGATAAAGGATACTACAGATACAGTTAAGTCGGCTTCATATCTTGACTTACATCTAGAAATTGACAATGAGGGTCGGTTGAAATCAAAACTTTACGACAAAAGAGATGATTTCAGCTTCCCAATTGTGAACTTTCCATTTCTAAGTAGCAACATTCCAGCAGCACCTGCATACGGGGTATATATCTCCCAATTGATACGATATTCCCGTGCTTGCATTTCCTATCATGATTTTCTTGATAGAGGGTTACTGCTCACAAGGGAGCTATTAAACCAAGAGTTCCAAATGGTGAAGTTGAAATCATCGCTTCTTAAATTTTACGGACGCAATCACGAGTTGGTTGACCGTTATGGAATAACCGTTTCACAAATGATATCGGATATGTTTCTTACGTCGTAACTACAATCCCCTTCCCTTTCATGAATGTGACCTACCGAATTAGACTATTTACCGGATTTGTAATTACATAAGCAACACGACGGGTGCCAAATGTGAGCAGGATCTGCTTACCCTTCCGGAGCACCTGAGATCACCCCTAGTTTTTGGTGGGGTTCGTGTTGTTTATTCTTTAGTTTTCTATGTTGTGTCATGTGTACTATTGTTTTTCTGTTTGTCTTTTTCATTTTTAGCCATGGCGTTGTCAGTTTGTTTTAGATTTATGAGTTTGACTGTCCCTTTGGTATCTTTCGTCCGTCTTTTATAGAAAATTCAATATAATTTGTTGTCTCAAGGATATATTTGGATCAAAGAAATATTTGGTGTAGGAAGAGGAGATGGAGGAAAGGGAGAGATAGATAATATATTTCGGGGTATTTATTTGGTCTCTTGTTACTCAAGACAAAATGTGATGGAAGTAAATGTTTCTCCTTCGTTTTATATAGCAGGGTATTCCATAGTGTAATAATATTGGTTGCAGATAGTTGTCTCCCTTAATACAGACTATCAGATTGTATCTTTTTCTAATAGTCAAAATTTAAAATACTGAACATGTTATTTTACATGAATGTTTTATTTATTGTCCTGTAAAAGCAGACTTATTTGTTTCCTCTACTGTGTAATTTGATGTATTTTGATTAAGAAGAACTTTATCCATATTTTGAAGATGTACCCATATTTTGACTATTTTATTTATTGTGTCTGTTTATTTAACGCATCAATGTAAATATATCGGAAATTGATGAGACTGTCATTAAAGTGAGAGGGTTAGCCCTATCGAACCAGGTTTAATCCACCATTTTATACATTTGAAAATGCCTGAACCAAGTCAGGAATATTACAGTTCTTGTCCATTCGTTTTTGATGCATTTTGTTATTTGATTTTGCCATATGATTATGGACTTTCCGAATTGATTTTCCTCTAAGTTCAGTATTTTTGTGATTTTACTTTTTAGATATGTGGAACGAAAGTATTCTCCTAACGTGATTAGGCTTAAACGAATATGACAAAACCATAAATGAAAGATCACATGACAGATTCAGGAGGAACTCGTCAAGTTTAATTGTTTCAACTCGGTCGATTCCGTACCCTCATCTAACAAATAGAGAAATAGAAAACTACTTAAATTGTATATCTTTTGAAAAGAGAAGTTACATAACAAAGAGGAGAATAAGCGATCATAGTTTAATGATAGAAAAAGGAAGACATTTAAAAATACCTAGAGAAAAAAGACTATGCACATCCTGTAAGACAATGGAGGATGAAGCCCATTTTATTTTATATTGTAAAAAAATGCTAAACTAAGAAATAACTTTATAGGAAATGTACTTAAACATATGCCAGATTTTATGTCCTGGCAAGAAAATGAACAAATTAAATATCTTCTTTGCCCATCAACCTCAAAAGAAGTAGAAAGCTGAGGGTCATATTTTAAACAGGCATCAGAACTGAGGATAGGGGACTCTTGATTTATTTATCGAATATATGTAGGACTCTGAACCGCGATGGTACTCCGAACCGCGATGGTCACGCTGAGATGCGATGGTCTGACGCAGAAGTGCGTTTTTGATCACGCCGAAGTGTGATGGTGTTATTGTGACGCTATCTTGTTGATAGCTACGCCGAAGTGCGATGGTGGTAACGCTGAAGTGCGATGGTCTACACAAACCTAATTTGCTAAGCTTTTTCTTGTCGATGTATAAGTCAATGTAAAATAGAGACTGAAATAGAGAATGTGTCAAAGAAACAACAACTCGACCATAGAGTAAAATAAAACAACCGAAGGTAACCAAGGAGTGGGTCTTCAACACAGTGAAAAAAACCTACACTTGGAGACGGACTTCAGCTGGTCAATAAACTAAAAAGTGTACTAGTTCATTGAAAATGAACGTCATACTAAATTCCTAATCACAAAAATGAACTAAAATAAAACAAAAAACAAGACCTACAAAGGCCAGAGGCTTCTGACTTTGCACAGGCGCAAAAATGCGATGGGTTTAAACATGCTTAGTGAAAAATCAACCCCGTTCCCCTATACCTCTAGCCAATGTAGATTAAACAAAACAGAACAACAATAATACACACATATCTCAGTTTAAAAGAAGTTAGTGTCCGATGTCAGAATAGGTAATAAAATGAACTAATTGTATAAGCAACATGACAATGATAAACTAAATTAAAAAAGGACTACTAGCAGTTAGTGACATGATACGGGTCTTATAATGTTTTAATACTACGTGAAACGGATAGTATTTTTGGGTGGATAGGGGAAATCTACAAAAGGTTCTGTTTAACGTACGATGGTGCATAACATTCTCTCAATACATTCGGGTCTGCAGACGAACTTTCTTCATTAAAGTGATTATACACTAGGCACTCATGAGAGAAACAACGTATAGGCCTAGATAAAATGATGATTTAGAATTATGTCCACATGTAGGAAATTGAAGAGTACGAGCTCTCATTTAGCATATAACTGAATTAAGGACAGCCATAAACAATTATAATGGATAAAAATTAACAAAAAAATAAATGAAAAAATCTACTTATAATGATGAATGAACGTCTGTAGAAAGGAGGTTTAACTAGCGATCATGCGTCAAATATAGACCATCGCACTTCAGCGTACAGACCATCGCACCTCGGCGTAGACCATCGCACTTCAGCGTGACCATCGCACTTCAGCGTCCCCATCGTACCTCCGAGTCCTACATATATATATATATATATATATAGATATTGTTTTGCTTTTTTGCTTTGTTTTTATGGTTTTGTTTGTTAAATGTATTTTGTGTATATTTATATTTTTTGTCACAAACTTATTGTTCAAAGTTTATATGACAATAAATATTTGAATTGAATTTGAATTATTGCTATATATCGATCATCTCAAGCTCTCTAAATTGACGTACAATAAGTTCATGCATATCGTATGTTATAACTTTTTTGATATGAGCGTCACTGATGAGTCTTATGTAGATGAAACGCGCGTCTAGCGTATTAAATTATAATCCTGGTACCTTTGGTTAATTTTTATAACCTCTCAATGGAATATCTACAGTATATCAAAGCTGTCTATAAGTCGTTTCACTTTTTATGTACCAACTACATTAAAAAGACATGGATCATGCTACATGTATATTTAAAGTATATGGTTCGTAGTAAGCTTGGGAATTGTTGTCTTATATTAAGAAATGTAATATCTCCCTCGATGACTACTTATCTTGGCAGTATTTTGATTTATGTGTTTATTATACAAATTTGAATACTGGCATTAACATTTGTATCTATCTATCAGAAAAATATAGCAAATATACCAAACTTAAAGGAAAAATCCATACGAATAGTTTGTTTTATTAAATGACAAAAACATACTCAAACACATCAACTGAATAAAAAACAACTGTCATAACCCTACATTGATAAAACACTTCCGTATGAAGAAAATAATGATTAAATCTAGTATCAAACCTCTCAATTGTATGGCAATTGCATGATATTCCATTTTATTGACAACAACATGCGCGTAAAACACATACAAATAATAAGTTAAGTATGGTAAAAGTCTAACTAACTATAAAAGGCTTTTTCAACACAGACTAAAGCAAAATAGTAAGTACAAGTAGACACTCTTAGATTAGCGATACTATTTCGGGAATTGATGAAAGCTGCAGAGTTATAATTATATTACTCATACAGTAGTAACATCGAAGCTTTATGGGGTGGTACCAGGATTATAATTTAGTATGCCCGACACGCGTTTCGTCTACATAAGACTCATCAGTGACGCTCATATCAAAATATTTATAAAGCTAAACAACAACAAAGTTGAAGAGCATTGAGGATTCAATATTCCAAAAAAACTGTGCCAAATACGGCTAAAGTAATATATGCCTGCGATAAGAAAATCCTTAGATTTTTTAAAATTCAAAGTTTTGTTCACGGGAAATTTATAAAAAGTAAGCTGTCCATTTTTATCTCATTGTTCTAATAGAAAACTATATATAGGTTACCTTCTAGAGTTAAAATAACACGTACTACTGATGAAGAATTTGATCTTATTATTTCTTGGTTTTATTTAATATAATTGTAGCTGCAAATTAAATTCTCTAAGAGCCATGATACATTTTTTGTAACTGCGCTGTCCGTTTAATGTCCGTAAGCTTCTTTTCACAATCATGAACATTTCCTTTCAAACATGGAGCCGAATGCCTTTACAATCTTAAGAGTATTAAGTTTGAAAACTGCGTCTATGGACAAATGTGATGTCTTAAAAGAGGAACGAAAGATACCAAAGGGACAGTCAAACTCATAAATCTAAAACAAACTGACAACGCCATGGCTAAAAATAAAAAAGACAAACAGAAAAACAATAGTACACACGACACAACATAGAAAACTAAAGAGTAAACAACACGAACCCCACCAAAAACTAGGGGTGATCTCAGGTGCTCCGGAAGGGTAAGCAGATCCTGCTCCACATGTGGCACCCGTCGTGTTGCTTAAGTGATTACAAATCCGGTAAATAGTCTAATTCGGTAGGTCATATTCATGAAAGGGAAGGGGATTGTAGTTACGACGTAAGGAACATATCCGATATCATTTGTGAAACGGTTATTCCATAACGGTCAACCAACTCGTGATGGCGTCCGTAAAATTTACGAAGGGATGATTTCAACTTCACCATTTGGAACTCTTGGTTTAATAGCTTCCTTGTGAGCAGCAAACCTCTATCAAGAAAATCATGATAGGAAATGCAAGCACGGGAATATCGTATCAATTGGGAGATATATACCCCGTATGCAGGTGCTGCTGGAATGTTGCTACTTAGAAATGGAAAGTTCACAATTGGAAAGCTGAAATCATCTCTTTTGTCGTAAAGTTTTGTTTTCAACCGACCCTCATTGTCAATTTCTAGATGTAAGTCAAGATATGAAGCCGACTTAACTGTATCTGTAGTATCCTTTATCTCTAGTTCGATTGGATAGATGCGTTCCACATAGTCACCAAATTTTGAATTGTTTAGTGAAAGAACATCATCTATATAGCGGAAAGTAGAGTTAAAGGCTATTGCTAACTTCTTATCTTTCTTCCTAAGAAGTTCCTGCATGAAGTCAGCCTCATAATAATAAAGAAACAAGTCGGCGAGTAGAGGGGCACAGTTTGTTCCCATTGGAATGCCGACAGTCTGTTGAAAAACACGTCCTCCGAACGTAACAAATATGTTGTCAATCAAGAAATCAAGCATCTTGATAATATCAGTTTCAGAGAATTTTTTGTTTGAATCAGAGTGATTGTTTACAAAGTAGGATTTATCCCTCCCTAAGACAAGATACTTGTATCTACGTTGGCCATTCTTTTTTATGAAGCAAAGTAATATCAACTCTTTCAATTTGTCTTTTAGTTTGGAATGTGGAATACTTGTGTACAGGGTAGAAAAGTCAAATGTTTTAATACTGTTACAAGATGAAAGAGAGTTAGATTGTATGTACTCTAAAAGATCTTTTGAATTTTTAAGTATCCACATCTGATTCACGCCACCTCTAGAATAGGCAGTTTCACAATAACTTTGAAGCCCGTCTTTGATTGCTGATAAAATAGATGTTAATAATTTAGAAAGAGGTTTCGTGGAGCACTTGGAAGACCCAGCAATATACCGTTGTTTGTAAGGACACTTATGTAGTTTAGGTATCCAATACAGTGATGGAAGATCCAGTTCTTCATCTTTGGTTGAAATTCCAAAGGAACATAGAACAGACCTATGATTATCCAGGATTTCCTCTTTGGTAAGTGTCGTGAGGGTATATGTTGAGTTACCAAGTGAATTGTCAATACCTAACTCGTTTATCAAGCAGTTGATGTAGTGACTTTTACACACAAAAACGATGTTATTTGGGGCTTTATCTGCAGGGACAACAACATATTTGTTATGGAGGTCGGATAGGTGTTTTGCAACATTTGGGTCTTTAACTTGCATAACACTTACAAAGGAACATAACTCTAGATCCGTTGAGGTGACGCTTCCAACTATCAGAGCTTGTGATAATAACAATTGTTACTTCGAAGTGTTATACCTTTTTTGTACATTGGCTAGAGGTGCAGGGAAGGCTAGAAATCTAAAAAAAAAACATTTTTAACGCTGCCTAGTTTTTGCGCCTGTTTTTTTTTTTGTGGGGTTCGTGTTGCTTATTCTTTAGTTTTCTATGTTGTGTCATGTGTACTATTGTTTGTCAGTTGTCTGTTTCATTTTTAGCCATGGCGTTGTCAGTTTATTTTCGATTTATGAGTTTGACTGTCCCTCTGGTATCTTTCGTACGTCTTTCAAATCAGGAGCCTCTGGCTTTTGATAGTCTTTTATGAGTTTTTATTTTAGTTTCTTCTTTATATTTCAGAGTTTAATATGACTTCCATTATCACTAAACTTGTATACATTTTTGTATAAGGGTCAGCTGAAGAACGCATCCGGGTGCGGGATATAGCTGCATTGAAGACCCGTTGGTGGCCTTCAGCTGTTGTCTGCTCTCTGATCGGGTTGTTGTATCTTTGACAAAATCCCTATTTGCATTCTCAATTTTATTGTGTATAAAGTATACAACATTTGATACAGGTAATTTTTTCCATTTATAAGGGAGCAGAACCCTAAAACATTTTAAAAAATTTACGCCACACAAACTCAAATCTCTGTGAATAAGAATCATATAGAAGAATAGAAACCAATTTTGGGACGTACCGCAATACAGAATGATGGACGATACGACGGAATCATAAACATGGCTGAAATAAGTAAAAACAAAACTTTACATGTTTTGTTGGCTATTGAATGTCTCAAAAAAGTATGACTGATTTAAAACAATCTATCAATCTTTCATTGGTCCGAACGAGTTGAGTTCTTCTCGAAGTGGTTATTACCCTTCGATGATAACGTTTCTTAAACATATCGAACAGAATTGTTTCAATTCACATTTGAGGTGTCAAGATCTAGTTTGACTTCATCAGATACCGAAATGTTTAAAGGTTATATTTTTTTATCATGAATTTCTTTGTTGTGTCATGTGTACTATCGTTTGTCTGTTTTTATTTTTTTTTATTTTTAGACATCACGTTGTCAGTTTATTTTAGATTTATGAGTTTGACTATCCTTTTGGTATCTGTTGTCCCTCTTTTGTCAAAGTAATGAGAATGCATTAGGAAAACAAAGTATGCTGGAAGTAACATATTTTATTATCAACTCTTTTCTGATATTATTTCCACTTTGTGCAGGTCATGTGAGAAAATCATCTGTAAAAGAAGCAGGATTTCAAATTAAAAATGAATATTATGCATATATGATAATAACAAATACCATTAATTATTGATAACGATCTATACATCATTACAGAATATTATTTGCAGACACAATAATATTCAATACGTATAATGAACAGTGATTAGTGATTTATACGGTGTAGCTATCAAATTTATAATTGTGATAACTATGCATAATTTCTATATACCGTTAGCTAGTAATACATTTCAATCAGCTGGCCTTTTAAATTATTGCTTGTGTTTTCGAACGTAGTATGTTGCCTTTATTTATGTCGTACTTATAAAGTATTACAAAGTGAAGCAAAATTGATATTATATTGTCCAAATATCATGTGAATTTTCGCACTGCTTCGTCATGTTGATAGTAAGAACTATCTATTTTAAGAACACTGTGCTCTCTCATTGTGTTAAGGTATAGCACCACACTGCTTTTTCATATTTAGTTGAGTTGTTTCTTATATTTGCATATAAACTCCTCATAGATAACTGGATTATATTTTGTATTTACGCCAGACGCATTTGTAGTCTACACAATACTAATTAGTGACGCTCGAATCCGAAGAACTTTACATACAAAGCAGTTCAAGAGCAATGAGGTCCACAATTCTTAAATTGTCTGCCATATACAGCTAAGTATTTAAATGCAATACAACTATATGATCAATGCCATCTTACAGTTGTACTTTACTTTATATTGTGTACTGCATCTGTTTACCCTTATCTATTCTATTCACAAATTTGTGCGTACACATTGCAAACCGTTATTGTTGATAGCAACTCATTAATCATTGTAATTTAATATATTCTGATTCAATCAGAAAATTATTATCATTTTACGTTGACATAAATGTTCTTGCAGTATGTATATCATTCTGTCATAAGAAAGATAAATAATATAATAATATGAAAGACACTACGGGTTAATGTAGGAGACTATTTGAGTCAATATCTTGACTTCATATGATATGGTATAATCTAAACGGCAAACTTTCCGAGAATAAAAAGAGCAAGTATTCCTGTATTTATAAACATTATTTATCTTGATAAGAACCTTCTCAACTTGATGTGTATATATCAATTTTATGGAATATTCAATCGTTGACACAATCTACACTTACATCAAGAACCCGTTGAACCCTTATTGATTGCTCTGGTTTGTATAACCCATGTATCACTTATTGATTGTTCTGGTATATATAAGTCAATTCGTATCCTTTTTGAGTTTCATAAAACCTTTTGTAATGAACGAATTTATCAATCATCTGATAAGCTGTTACTTTCACCTAATGATAGGTTTTTCTGTAATTAGAATGGTTTACTTTTTAAAATTGTTATCTGGATGGAGATTTGTCTCATTGGCACTCACACCACATCTTCCTATATCTATTGATATAAAGTAAACCAAGTCAGGAAAATTGCCAATGTTATATGATAGTTCGTTTCTGTGTGTTACATGTTAAGTTTGTGTTTCTGTTGTGTCTCTTCTTATATCTATGTTTTCCCTCAGTTTTAGTTTGTAACCCGGGCTGGTTAAATCGACTTATGAATTTCGAACAGCGCTATACTACTGTTATCTTTATTTACTGTAATCAGACTCGAGGTAAACTCCACTTTTGTTTGAAGTTAGAGTATGGGTTTACAGTAAATTCCACTTACTTTATTGTTTTATAAATGGCACTGAACCCATCATAGACAAAACTAGAATCAGACGTGAAGACAATTATCATTTTGTTGGAAGTCGAATTAAATGCTAATCCTTCAAAGGGTCCACCATGTAAATTTGCCATTAATGTATCTGTCTGAATGTCGCCATCATAAACCTACTCAAAAATATGTTTTTAAATATGTAAAAATGTTTAAATTTTCATATCACATCGACACGTCCACCATCACTATGGGTATCACTATATAAATCAACATATAAACACTTTCTGAATCATCTGAGATCAACCGCTTCATTGTAATGATTGGTATTTGTTATACTACTGCATACCCGAATTAAACATGTATTGACAAAACTACTATTTTGTAATATTTAGTAGTTTCTGAATCTTCGGAATCAAATTCTGAATCAACCGCTTCATTATAATGATTGATGATGGTTATATGTAAAATGTTTTGTACACTTGTTATCCTTCGATCTTGCTATTTTACATCACGATTTTAGGCTTAATGAACTATTTGTTTAACCTTTGATAATTCCATCTCTATTTGTATACAAGAAAACACAAAAAAAACTACATCCTACACGAATTAAACATGTATAAAACTACTATTTTCTAATATTTAGCATTATCAAAACAAGTATGAATGCAAGAATAATATTAATATAGCATGATATTTATTGTAATCTAATTGCTTAATATATGTGCATACCTTAACTGTATCAAAAAAACCGTCTTCCAATCTGAAGAAAGTAAAGTTCAACATTACTTTAGATCCTTCCTCAACTATTATGGTGTAAGTACATAGTTGTTCATTACAATAGTTTGAAGGATAATGAGGTGATGTAAACCTTCCCTCTGGCCCTTTAAAAGTTCCACCACATGTAACTGTAATGGTAAAAAATGTACATGTTTATTCAAAAAATTATTGTATCAACATAGATGTCTGTTTTTAAAAGATAAAACATTACTTTTCATCTTGTTAAAACCTGTAAAACAATATGGTAACCTTGCCATTGAACAACATCTTGAAAAACAACTGTCGAAACCTACAAAATGAACCTAAATGACATTTTAAACAACACCGACATATAAAATATACCCTAATCATGTATTAATTATAGAAAATTTAAAGAAATTGTTATACCCTATAGCGGGTAATCTTTGCAGGTGTAAAATTTCAAAATTCGCAATGAAAAAGGAATACGAAATACTCTGGCAGTTATTATTCTGGCGGATTCAAAACTTTTATGAATATATTTGAATGTACACTGGCGGAATTTATTTTTGGCGATTTTATTGTATCCGCGAAAATAATAAAAAATTTACACACCGCAAAAATAATGCGCTATACGGTATGCTACATGTATTCTTTCCGAACCATGTGAGTATTTGGACCATACGCGAATGGTCATGACCATGATGTGTTTCATAGACAAAAACGAACCAATTTAAAACATCCCGTTTTAACTCTTATTTATTAATAGTTAATATAAATTACACATTGGAATACAAAAATAATTCCAGGCTTTATTAAAACTATCAGTGTGCTTTTGTGTTATTTTTTCAATACATCTTTTCACTGATCCATTTATTATTATTATTAATTAAACGACGTGTTGTTCATTTGATCTCATTTATTCATTACTCAGAATTTGATTATGACTTCCAATGTTCTTACTTTCCTCTGCAAGTATATTACGTCATCGTGAAAAAGTGGCGGCAATGCCTGATGACATTACATAAAAAGAATATATCTTTTAATAGGAAATTTGAAAAGAAGGTGTAAGATATCTGCATATCGTCTCAAAGTCAAAAGAGAAACAGATTCCATCATCAAACCTCGTTCCATATGATATATATTCAATCTCGACAATTAAATTTTACTATTCAAAACGCTCGTCGACTCTCGATTTTAATTTAAAAAATCTATCAGTCTTGAGAGTATTAATATTGTATCATACTTGATGCAATGGTTAAATCTTTATGTATACAATACGTTTAGCGAAATAAATTTCACTGAATTAGTGATCAATCGCGTGGTGTATGCTATGTTTTGATTGATACAAAAACTTACGACAACAGGGCTTGCAACATTTATCACTTCCTGAACAATTTCCAGCGTTGTCCTGATACTCAGTTGTCGGATGACAGTCGGAAGTACTACTTTTACAGTTGCAATCTACTGAAGCTTTTAAATGATAAGTTTTTTGTTTTTTAAATAAACATGACTTTGTGTTGTTATTTTGTCTCTCTTTTCACTACCCAAAAAAAGGCAACAGCAGAATACCGCTGTTCAAAATTCATAATGAAATTGAGAAAGAAAATGGGGAATGTGTCAAAGCGACAACAACCCGACCATAGAGCAGACAACAGCCGAAGGCCACCAATGGGTCTTCAATGTAACGAGAATTCCGGCACCCATAGGTGTCCTTCAGCTGGCCCCTCAAAAATATGTATACTAGTACAGTGATAATGGACGTCATACTAAACTCCGAATTATACACAAGAAACTAAATTAAAAATCATACAAGACTAACAAAGGCCAGAGGCTCCTGAATTGGGACAGGCGCAAAATTGCGGCGGGGTTAAACATGTTTATGAGATCTTAACCCTCCACCTATACCTCTAGCCAATGTAGAAAAGTAAACGCATAACAATACGCACATTAAAATTCAGTTCAAGAGAAGTCCGAGTCCGATGTCAAAAGATGTAACAAAAGAAAATAAATAAAATGACAATAATACATAAATAACAACAGACTACTAGCAATTAACTGACATGCCAGCTCCAGACCTCAATTAAACTGATTGAAAGATTATGTCTTCATCATGTGAATATCAGGCACAATCCCCCCCGTTAGGAGTTTAGTATCATACTATCATAAAATATATGAGAAGAACATAACCCGTGTCATGCCAACAACTGTTTTTTTTTACATAAATGTGTTTAGTTCCAATGCAAAGACCCTATAAGTGAATCAATATTAAAGCCAAAATATGCAATCTTTAATGACCTGACAACAGTATCGTAACTATATCCCTTTTTAATGAGTCTATTTAAAGGTTTTGTTAGTTTCTAAGGTGAATACTGACATTTTTGTGCTTAAAAAAGAATATTTCCATAAAAAATTGGATGTGAAATACCTGAACATATAAGATGTCTGCATGTTGAGTTGTATTTACGAATTATTTCCTTATACCGTTGATAAAATTTAGTAAATGTTTTGACCGGTTTGTGATATCGATAAACCCTGATGTAATAATTTTTCAGTAATACATAAATTTCTCTCGCTAAAATCTAATACTTTGTTACATACACGAGCGAATCGTACAAGTTGAGATATATAACCATCATGAATCGATTAAGAAAAAAACAAACAAATCCGGGTTACGAAGTAAAACTGAGGAAAACATATTAGATATAAGAGGAGAACTACGACACAACAGAAACACACCACTAAAATGTAACACACAGAGAAATGAACTATAACATTGGAATTTAAATAAAACAAATGG
Organism: Mytilus galloprovincialis; assembly: GCA_037788925.1. NCBI lineage: Eukaryota > Metazoa > Mollusca > Bivalvia > Mytilida > Mytilidae > Mytilus > Mytilus galloprovincialis. The sequence goes on along the minus strand of CM075343.1, from coordinate 71,000,183 downwards.
TGGGTTGAACCTGGTTGTGCGTATAGCCAAAAATAGCAATCATATATGCTCTGTGTTGAAGACCTATAATGGTTTTCTTTAATAAATTGTTACTTGGATGGAGAGTTGTCTCATTGGCACTCATTCAATATTTTCCTACGTCTATCTACATGATCTGTAAGTAGTAAAAATCCTGAAATTGTCTGACCATTTCTCATTAAAAAAGGTAAACGAATCTTGGAAACAGAACTAGTATTTGTGACACACATTTTACTTACTTAGATGTATGGAAGTGACATGTTAATTACATTTACTTGCACAATACTTGTTTAAAAAAAATAAAGTGGTCTACTTTACTATACAACGGGGGAGATATTTGTTACATACCAATGCATGGCGGCTCACAACATCTGTTTGGATTGCAAAAAGGTCCTATTCCTGTATCTTGTTCATTAACATCACACACAGGTTTACCTTATTTTCATTTATTTTAGAAAATTGATTAACGAAAAAATGGTATCGTTTTCTATGAACCACCTGAAATCAATCAATAGTAACATGAGTATGCGGTTTACATACCAATACATGTAGGTTGGCAACATCTATAACTATTGCGGCAACATGGACCTGTGTCTTCTTCATCTACAGCACACGTTTGTTTACATATTCCACCTTCAGCTTTGCATTGACGTGTATCTAGATATGCAATTGATACAAATATTATACATGTATTTATTTTTTGAGAATCCCTGTTTTAATCTTAGAAAATGTAGAGAAACAAAAATTCTGTTTACATTCCTGCTGGTTAACTGTTAGTTATAGCATAATGTGACTGCTGTTTACTTATTATGTCTTTCAGTTTTGTTCACCAATAATTGTCAATATAATGGATGTATATGTGACTGTTATGGAAGTTACAGGTTTGATAAGCTATAACACCAAGATAAATTTATCATATTAAACTGTTTCAAATCAGGAATATGACAGTCAATATCAATTCGTTTGATGTTTTAATTTTTTCTTTTTAACATTTCCTGAACGACTATTCTTTAGAAATTTGATCCAGTCAACCTATATTTTTATCATTTATTTACTAGTCAGTTTTATAGCGTTTGGTATGCGCAATAAGATTAAACAGAAGTAAATGAATTTTAAATAATATGAAAATAAAATTGAGAAAGGAAAAGTATATATTAGAAATTTGATTATTTTACTGACAATTTAGAACTGTAAAAATCAAGTAAGCATGACTACTTTTTATCATAGGTTGTTAAACAAACAGATAAAACTAAACAATTTCGTTTGAAATTAGATTGAAAAATACGCATCTAAATGCTGTCATTTGTATTCAAAACCAGACTGTAATCAACTTGAAAAAAACTAAACTAAAAAAGAGTTAAACTTTGTTTTACATACATAATTGTACTTTGATTCTGAATTAGTGTATAAAACCACATTACAAATTTGAAGAAAAAAAATAAGACAACAGCAAATTCTTGTCCCTAGTTAACAAAAATATAATATATTTTCAAATAACGATAAAGAAGTCTTACTTTTAACTTGATGAATTGTCACTGCACCAGCACACACAATGAAAATGGCAAGTACAAATAAAAATTTCATTTTGGTGTTCAACTCAGAACATGTGAACTGTAAGTGATGTATTTATGAATGTATATATATATATATATGTATATGTAGTAATGTTCGCGGGTTTGTCCTATTATAAACGAACACGTTTTTGCACGTTGAAAGCTATATTTAGATACATTGTTTCAATCTGTTGCATATGCAGAGGAAAAGTAAGCACACAATTGTATTCAGACATTTTTAAAAATTGCTATAGAATTACTAATCGAAGAATTCAAATAGAGAAAAATATTCAACGAGTGACCGAACAACACATTAATTCACGAATGCTCGTAGCGCATGAGTTAATTATCTGTATTGTTCGATCACGAGTTGAATATTTTTCGATATTTGAATTTTTTAATTAGTTATTTTCTTTATTACATTAAATAAAGAAAATGACTAGTTAAAACAATTTTTAAGAAATCAATGTTAAACATGGAAGGAAATATATCTTTTTTCGACTCATTTGCAATATGTTTTGATCCGCCGTTATCGACGTCTTGAAAACGCTATTGTTGTATGACGTCAGAGAGTGAAATAACCACTATTATGCGGTATGGGATTTGTTTATTGTTGAAGGCCGTACGGTGACATATAGTTGTTAATGTCTGTGTCATTTTGGTCTCTTGTGGACAGTTGTCTCATTGGCAATCATACCACATCTTATTTTTATACGTTTATTTCATTAACTGGGAAATCAATATAATTCATTGCAACCAATGTAATAATAAAGTTTAATCAACTATAAAAATTGCAATGCACTGGCGGACACGTAGATGTGCGCTTATACAGTATATGTTCCGTACGACGTGACTACAATCCCCTTCCTTTGCATGAATGTAACCTCCGTACAGGGTTTCCCCTGGGTCAATTATTTTTTTCGCCACCTCTTTCGCCAAAACAATATTTTTCGCCACTTTATTATTTTTTTCGCCAAATAACATAACCATATTTTCGTTTAAAATTTACATTTTTTTCTACCCATACCCCCCCCCCCCCCCCCTTCCCCCTTTCCCTTAAATGAGATGATTTTGCCCATTGTGTCTATGATTATGCTCTCAAACTTATTTTAGAGTTTACATGTTAATGAATAAACACTAATAATTTACTTTAAAACAGCAGATATTTTTAATTTAAAAAGGAAAACTATTCATTGTATTTTAAACAACTTTTCTAATTGATTGGGCCACTATACTTTTAATAATAAAGAAGATATACGTCCTGGAATATAACAAAATTAATGGACATGTTTTGATTATATAATACCAGTATAGTTCGTAGGAAAAGTTTCTTTAAAAGAAAAATACTGATGTTCCCTTTTGTACTAAGAAGTCTTTTTACAACAAAACAAAAGCTTTTATCACATGAAACTGATACCTCGTTTCATGTGTAGTCATTACATTGAAGGGCTACTCTCATTCGAGCCAACCTTTTGGATAGATTTTTTCATAACGACAGTTTTCTTTTCTTGACCATCGTAAATGAAAATGTTGAGACGTAAAACTAGGCTTGAAACACGTGTATTCTCTCAAACGACTTTAAAAACGTCTTTCTTATCAATTACCGATATTTTAGTCAAAGGATAATTAAAAGTTTTAAATCCGAGATTTTTCTTGCTTTTGGACATTTTTTGTCACACCAACAGCTTTCTTTTCAAAACTATCTTTAAAAGCGGAGGAGACGTCAAAAGTTTGCTTCAAACACGTGCGTCGCAAAGTGGTGAATAACTTCTGTATGTGACAATTAGCAGAAGCCATTTAACCGTATCATTTTGTCAAACAATTCAATCAACACCTTTATTAATATAGTCCTTTGTTGTCGATAGCTATAAAATGCAATCAGCTGATTATTGATTTTCTGTTCAAACCTTAATGAGGTCAAGGTGAATTCCGAATATTGTCTGATCGGGTAAAGTCCGAGAAACTCGAAAAAAGTAAATAAACAAGATGGAGGAAAATAAATCGTTCTATATATTTCTTTGGCCAAATTCTTTCGCAAATGACGAATTTTTATCGCCACAATTATTATTTTTTCGCAAATTGCGAAAATGGCGACCGCCAGCGGAAACCCTGCTACCGTATTAGACTTTTTACCGGATTTGTTATCTTATAAGCAACACGACGGGTGCCACATGTAGAGCAGGATCTGCTTACCCTTCTAAAGCACCTGAGATCACCCCTGGTTTTTTGTGGGGTTCGTGTTGTTTATTCTTTAGTTTTCTATGTTATGTCCAGTGTACTATTGTTTGTCTGTTTGTCCTTTTCATTTTTACATGAGGTCACATTCATGAAAGGGAAGGGAATTGTAGTTTCGACGTATGGAACATATCCGATATCATTTGTGAAACATTTAATGATACTTTTTGATATTTTGATGATAAACTGGCTGTAAATAATAACGATTATAGTATGTATACTAAAAAAAATCATACTGTTGAACTTACTTTAAATAAAGCATATACTAACAATGACCACTTCTCTTTCCTCGATCTTGATATATATATCACTAACGGAAAGCTTAATACACATATTTATGATGAAAAAGAAGATTTTTCATTTCCTATCGTTGATAATCCACCTATAGAACTTCACGTTCCCTTCCCACCATCTTACAGTATTTATGTATCTCAACTTATACCATTTGCTCGTGTATGTAACAAGGTAATCTTAAGGTTACCATTTTTTATTGTTTCACTTTTGTAATGATTAATAAGTTTACCAGCGCAATCAATTTATTGTATTTGTTTTGCATGTACAGCAAACTAATATTAATTAAGATATCGGGAATGGGTCAATACGTTTCAACAACTCACAAAACCTATAGATTACGTGGATTTGTTTTTAAATATGACTTTTAATTGTAAACTGCATTTCATCCAGGTGGAATTAAAATATATATATATACATGATAATAACACGCTAATGTATAATGAAATCTTCTGTTTAGTATTAAATCGATTTGTCCGGTTATAGAATATGAAGAACATGTAAATAACCTCTATCATGCGTTGAACATAGGATTGAATAAAAAATAATAACTAATATCACTACCACTCATATCTTGTTACGGCCATTGTATTGGTCTCTTGATATACAGCAAGTATTCATGCAATGATCGTGCTAAAAACCAGAAGTCCTTTTATGTTTTTAGTTTATATGAGTTTTATTTTCTAGCCATATATAATGATTGAAAATGCATTAAGTAGCATTGAGCTGCTATATACATGTATTGTTTGCATTTGGAATTGTAGATATTGTTCTTTGGGTGTAATGGGAAAAGAACACAGACACGATCACCAGTCAGTGAACGGTATCTTAAAGATGAAGTGAATTCAAAACTCACAAAAATACTAAACAAGATTAATCAATTGTGATCGTAAGTACACGCTTAGAAACCCGTTCAAATACCATTTAAAATGGAGAAAGGAAATGGGGAATGTGTCAAAGCGACAACAACCGACCATAGAGCAGACAACAGCCGAAGGCCACCAATGGGTTTGTAGCGAGAATTCCCGCACCCGTAGGTGTCCTTCAGCTGGCCCTAAAAATATGTATACTAGTACAGTGATAATGGACGTCATACTAAATTCCGAATTATACACAAGAAACTAAAATTAAAAATCATACAAGACGAACAAAGGCCAGAGGCTCCTGACATGGGCTGTTTTGTATACTATACTTATTCATAAATCATATAAACATGAGACATTGTACTTTTTCAACAAATTTTCATACGAATAAAGTTATTATTATCATAATCATTCACAAATATGTTACAGAACATTTAAAAAATCTACTAATTACATGTAATTATTTCCGGTTGTACAACATGACAAAATTCCAATAATGCAATGACATTTCAAAGTACTTTATAGGTACCCTGTACTTGTATGATTTTCCTCCTTTACTATTAATAAAATTCAGAATGGAAATGGGGAATGTGTCAAAGACCAACAACCCGACCGACAATAGAACAGACATCAGCAGAAATTCAAACATGTTCAAAAATAGGTCTTCAATGTAGCGAGAAATTCCCTCAACCGCAGGAGTCCTTTATTGTTTCTTTTTTTTTTTAAGTTGTTCAAGAATTATTCAAATCCCGGACTGTTAGTTAATTTGATCATATCATATATTCCTATTTATTTAAGTATTGTTATTGGCAGGATTTATTTGAAATTTTGTAAAAATTACTCTTTTGATGCAAAAACAATGACAGCTATAAACGAAAGAAAAAGTTATGTTATACCAAGTCAATAGATCTTTTAAACCTTTAACTATCCTTGTACAACATTTACGGGTGTAAATCGTGGTTGTGATGTAAAGCAAATCTATACAAGATTTTGATTTAAGAACAAAAAATTGTTTCAAATTCAAAAACAAATAATGGATGCACTTTTTCCCTAAATTATTGATGATTACGACCTGTAAATGTATATAACTGGTTAAGTATAATGCAAAATATATCTATTTATCTATATTTTAAATAACTAACACATATAACAGGTATTGTTTGCATTTGGAAGTGTATATATTGTTCTTTGCGTGTACGGAAATAAACGACACCGACACGATTAGCAGTCAGTGTACAGTATCTTAATAATGAAGTGAGGTCAACACTCACTCGTGAGTGATTTTAAAATTGCTTCGTTAAAGGAGACTATGGAAATTCAAAATACATTTAAAACCATACTGACTCTCGTACTTTATATTTAGGAAATTCACAAATATAATGATTAGTTTCATTCTTATTGATAATAATTTACCATAAAATAACATTTTGTAGCTATAAATATTATCAAAACGAATGTTTTACATATGTATATATATATACAAAGTTAAATTCAAGAAGTGAAAGTCCAATAAAAATGGCAACTTCGAATGCTTTGTACTGTCTTTGGCCTTTTGACTTTTTTACAAGTTTCAATGATCAGTCTATCGAAACGGACCATGCTTACGGAGTTTACAATTATAATCCTGATAGTTGTTATCAGTGTGTTTTTTTATAATAACCCGCGGAAAGACTGAAAAACATGAGTCATATTAACGACTCGATGCAACAATGATGAATGGGAATTGCGATAAGACGTATCACGGTACTTGTCTATCCCTAATTCATGTATTTGATTTTGATGTTATATTTGTGATTCTCGTGGGATTTTGTCTGATGCTTGGTCCGTTTCTGTGTGTGTTACATTGTAGTGTTGTGTCGTTGTTCTCCTCTATTATTTATTCGTTTCCCTCAGTTTTAGTTTGTAACCCGGATTTTGTTTTTTGTCCGTGGATTTATGAGTTTGAACAGCGGTATACTACTGTTGCCTTTATTTATTGGTCTAGAATGCTAAATTCAACAATTTTGGTTTTACACAACGGCTATAGTTTAAGATGGTACAGGGAACCGGCCGCAATAATCAAGGTAAGCCATTAAATGTCAGCACAAGAACTGGTGTACCTAGTCAAAGAAGGTCTGAATCGAAGTCATAATCCTTATATTATGTTTTTGCCAAATTAAAGCATTTTTTGTTATGATATTGTAATTATTATATTTATTAAAGTTGGCCTAATTTGTTTTGTGTGGCCTGATAGTTGTTAACAAAATAATCTTATAACTGTGCAGTTTAGAAATCACTGGAACAATCACAGAATGATTGGAACTTTCCATTTGACTTACATAATGATTCCAGAATGATCCTAATAAAAGATGCGTAATTTAAACTTCTACATTTTACTAGAATCTTCCGTTGTAACTATCTAGGACGTTCAATTTCTAGAGTGTTCTAGAAGTTTCCGTGACAACTATATATATACAGACACTAATGATTAACTTTCAGACTTAGACATCGATAGACATTAGTATTCCCAGCATTTGGATTGACAAAGACTTGCCTTCAAAATTCCTTTGTGAGAACCCTGGTGCTACTGAACTTTGCTAATTTTTCAATACAACATTTGTGAACGTTTTTTTTTTTTTGTATTGGAGGATCGTTTCTAAGGACTTAATCGAATCTTGAATGTGCAATAGAATAACGGACTAATATGACATATTGATTTTACTATTTTTTAATGATATTCATTGAACTATGAAAACAAATGTAACATATTCTAGCATATGAGCGCATAGAAAGATTTTGATTAATACAAATCAGTGTGTCTTAAACATTCCTGCAACTTTCTTGTCGAGCATGCTAAATTGATAAACAACTGTACAATGTTTCTTACATTCATCACCAATAGTTGCTTGCATGATGTCAAATGTCGCTGTTCTCCATATTTCATTATCACATCTGTACTTGTACTTTATATGACAATTATTCCAAATGTTTCTGTTCTTATGCTTTCATCTGCCGTTCACTATTTCTAACAAGTTGTCGATCTATATATCTTGTTATGATATGTTAAGAATGCATGTTTCTCTGGTTTTTATTTTTTGTCTAATTTGCATTGTTTATATTGTGAGTTTAATCTAAATATTCCTATTCTAAATGTTTCATTATTTATTTTATTTCTAAATATTGTTAAGTTATCTTATCTTTATCGTAAACTCTAATAATGTCTGTGTTCTTTATATTTTGACAACTTTCCCTCAATTCGTTGTATTTGCATTTTTTTTATTCCTTTATTATTTATCGGTTGGTCTCTTAGCTGTCAGACATTTACTACGAAATTAAAGTACGTCCGGTTGCATACGAAAATATGTGTATTTTTTGTCTGTTTGATTATTATTAACAATCATTGTATATATGGTTTGTAACATGTCATTTACCTAAAAATTAAAAATATTCGTGCATTAATAAAATATGAATAATTGTCTATCTATGGCGTTGATTATACTTGTTTTAACCAATATAAATAACGGTACAATACAACGATCAAAACGCTTTGCTTTTTGAAAACATTTATTGAGCAACACGACGAATGCCACATGTGGAGCATGATCTGCTTACCCTTCTGCAGCACCCGATATAGCCCCTAGTTTGGAGTTCGTGTTGCTCAGTCTTTAGTTTTCTATGTTGTTTCTTGTGTACTATTATTTGTCTGTTTGTCTTTTCAATTTTTAGCCATGGTCATTTTATTTTCCATTTTATGATTTTGATTGTTCCTCTGGTATATGTTGCCTCTCTTTTTGACGTCAACAATGATCAGATATTTAATTAATTAGCTTATTAGATAATTTGTTTTCAGTTTGTAAAAATGCAAATGAATGTATAATATAACATTGTATAGTGCATTACAATTATTAAAGTTGATCAAACATTCACAAACATAATCAATGTCTGATACCTTTTTTCTTCGTGTATGCAACAGATTGAAACAGAAAATCTAACTACTGTACAATACTAGTTCGTCAATGCAAGAAACTTGCTTTTTGAAAATATTAGTAAAGCTGAAATTTGGAAATGCGACCCATCGAGGGCATTGCAACTTTTAAAGTTGATTAAACTTTACAAACTTTAACATGTTTAACCAATGTCTGAATACAAAATTATACCTATGTTTTCTCTACATATGCAACATATTGAAACAGTGACCCCAAATAAGGCATTAAACGTGGATATACAATCCAGCGTTCAACACTTAATATATAGTGTCGTTGATACATTAGTGATAATTTTCATTTCCATACATCAAATACAGTAACATTTACTAAACAAATGGTTTGTATATGAAAGAATTTAGTAAAAGTTTTAAGTTTAACTTTGACATTTATTAACTGTTTACATGTGAGTGTATAATATGGTTAGACAGACGTGCGTGTCGTCTACATAAAAGACATCAGTGGCGCTAGATTGTATGTCATGGTATGCTAACTTTTAACGGCATACAATGACCTATAATTTTACCGGTTGGTACGTTATAATATGCATTCTAACTGTTAAGGTGGTATGGGAGTCTAAAATAAAAATGATAGAATTTGTTCATACTTTGCCAAAATGTTGTATCTATTGATACATGTTGAAAAATATAATAAAAATGATAGGTCACCGCGCATTTTCTCAAGCTACAGGACGGGACAAAATGACACATTTTGTATGGATTATACAGGAAAAAACACCATTTTATGAATAGAAACTAAACAAAATGATAGAATTGTTAAATACTTCAGGAAAAGACAGCTTTCAGACACTGCTTTGAGAATATCAAAAGAAAAGATAGGGTCACCGTACGTTTTTTCCGGCTAAAATACAAAATAGGAAAATTCCATACAGAATCTATCAGAAAATGCACTTTTTTAGAGTTACCTCCCCTTAAAGTGCCAATAAAAAAAATAAAAAAAAAAACAACCAAAAATAATTAACATTTGCAAAAATATCAATATTTAGAAGTTATATTCTTGTAAATTGGTACTTTTAAATAAAAATGTACATTAAACATCTGCATTCCTGCATCAAATTTTGCTAAATTGATGGAAAATCTGGACCTTTGATTCTCTGTTTTTTACAATCCTAGATGGAGGAAGACACCCATACCACCTTAAGTTATATTTGTTTGACACTTTTTTCTTTCAATACACAATACAGTCTCGAATACAATTTTTAACATACTCATTATCCAATATTGACCAATGTTACTGTAAATGTTACTTAACATGTAATTAAGTCTTTTCACTTTTTTGTGAAAAGACTTATTGTATTTCTTCTGATTATTATTAGGTCTTTCCACTTTTCTGTGGAAAGACCTATTGTTTTTCTTCTGATTATTTTTTTTTTCTTCCGCCTAATTTTGTTCTTGCGATAAACATTTGTTTCGCAATATGTCGCTTAGATATTTTGTATATGATATCGAACAGTTTATGCGCTTTTGAAATTTACCCTGCGTAAACGAATACTTTTCTTTGTAGGAGTTATCTCCCCAAACACTGTTTTCCTTGTTATCGCATCTCCTTCGCAACCGTTAAAGATTATGACAAATTTATTTTACAAAATTGCTCGTTATATCCTTCGCATGATTTGTCCTATTTTGACCGAAGCAATAGGACCGCTCCATATGAGAGTTATTTCCCCTTATGCATCTGATATAAGTGATATGAATTTCTATCTTATAAACCATAAGTGATAGAGACCTAGGATCTTTTGATTTGAGGTCCTTGGTCCCAAAAAATGAAAATTAGGTCAAGGTCAAAGGTCAAGGTCATATTCTAATATTTGAATTTGGCTTATTTTCACTTATATCCAAAGACTGTATAAGATATCAACAAATTATTTTTACTAAATTGTTAGTTGCGACATGTCGTAAGATGTAAATTTTGATTGCAAGCGTACGTTGAATGTAAAAGGGAGTTTTCTCCCCTCTTGTATTTAAAAATACGCGTTTGGTGATATAACTCATTAACTAAATATAATTAAGGCCTATGGTCTTTTGATTTGAGGTCCTTGGTTTATGACCTTGAAACTGATCTCAAGGTCATAGCTTAATTTGACGTTCTAGATTTTGACCTTTGCTTTTATTCTATATGTATACATGATAAAGATATACAACTTTTAGAAAAAGGTATCAAACCATTTAACCTTGAAAAAAACAACCGGAAGTGACTTTTTGTAAACCGGAAGTAGCTATTTTTTGTACTTTATTAATATAAAAGTATATAGAACCAGATATTTTTGGAATCAGTGTCAAGTAAATATTCAAATATAATCGGAAGTAACATTTTTCAAACCGGAAGTAACAAATTATCTCCCTTATTTAAAAAAAATGTATGGAAACAATATATTTTTGGAATCAGCTTACTAGAAGCTATCATTTGACGATTGAAATGACATTTTTCATATCAAAATACATTGTTTTGATGGAAAGACCTTCAATTGTTCTCTGAACAATTGGTTTTTAATTATTATTTTTTTCTTCCGCCAAATTTTGTTCTTGCGATAAATGTTTGTTTCGCAATATGTTGCTTAGATATTTCTCATATGTTATCGTATAGTTTATGCGCTTTTAAATTTCACCCTGCTAAGGCGAACTATTTTCTTTGTAAGAGTTATCTCCCTATTCACTGTTTATCATCTGTGTGCATCTCCTCCGTAACAAAAAAACATAGCGACAAAATTCCTTTTAAAAATTGTTCGTTACATCCTCTGTTATTTTTGGCCCATTTAGATCGAAGCGATTCGATGACATTTTATAGGAGTTATCTACCTTTACAAACTAAATTTGTCGGTATGTTTTTTTAACTCATAAACAGTTAACCGTATAACCCTGGAATGTTGTTATTTGAGGCCCCTAGGTCCTAACTTAGAAAATGAGGTCAAGGTCAAAGGTCAAGGTCAAGTTATCAATTGTGACTTTTGCTTGTTTTTGCATTTTCTCCGACACTTTGAAAGATACATATAAAAGAACAAGTGCAAAATGTCTGCTTTATTGTAATAAAGATATGCTACATTTAGTCTTATACAATGAATGGCATCTTCTAGGAGTTGGTGCCCCTGAAATGTCTTGATATGAGGTTATTTGATTATAACATCAACTAAGTTTATTATAAAAGCATTTGACCTTAAACAAAAGGTAAGGCGACTAATGACCTTGAAAAATGACTACCGGAAGTGACCTTGAGAAAACCGGAAGAAGCTATCATATGAGACCGACAGTGACATTATTTTTCACCGGAAGCATTATATTATCTCCCTTATATCACTCAAAAATATAATTTAACCATTATTTATCGCATCAGTATGAAGAAATTATCTTATCAAAATTTCTTTGATGTGGAAAGACTTTCAATTGTTCTCTGAACAATTGGTTTTTAATTTTGTATGTTTTTAGTTTCACCTGACAGAACATTGTTACATACATGTACTCTTCCGTGGTTGGTGCATATGTTGATTACATATTTCTATTGATTTTTATATAATTTTTGTTAACAAGAATTGTGCGCTTCCGTGTACTTTTTGTCTAGCAAAGGGAGTCAAAGTGCTATTTCATCATTCATGTATAGGCAATGAATTCAGAACGCTCTTGCATCAATTTTCCTGTAGCTCAACTAGATCTGTGCATTTAAAACGCAATGCAAAAACAATCTTTAAAGAACATATTAGCGAAAGTGTAGGAAATTGATAGCATTTGCTTGGTTTGTATCAACAACCTTACACTTGCAGATTTCTACTATTTCGTTGGTTTCTAAAATATCAAAATAAATTTCGATTTCGATTTTGTTCTTTAAAAAGCCAATACCAAAGTGATTTTGACGTGTTTTCCATGTCACTTTGCCAATTAAGTTCAAATTGATCTTTCATACTTTGAACAACTGTGTTTACCAAACATCCCTTGTTTATAGAAGCTTCATCATCAATGAATGTAGGAGATTTAGAACTATTTCATCGTTTTGTTTAAGGGAGTATTCTTTAATGTTAGATTTGTGTTGATCAGTTTTTAGTTTTCAAGTTGTGTTTAGTAGGCTGTTGTTAAGTCATTCCGTCGTTTTTCGTTTTTTTAGCCATTGTGTAGAACGCCAAATCCGGGGGGATTATTTGTTTTTGCCAATGTAAGATAACTTAGGAGTTAACCTCTGTAAAGATAAAAATGAACATAAATGTGCGTCTTTATACATCGCATACAGTCACAATTATTAATCAAATAGTTGTGTATATGAAAGAATTTAGTAAAAGTTTTAAGTTCAACTATGACTTTTATTAACTGTTTACATGTTAGTGTATAACTTGGTAAGACAGACGGGCGTATCGTCTACATCAACGTCAACTGCGGTGCTAGACTATATTTCATAGTATGTTAACTTATCTTTTTAATGGGATAAAATTACCTATAATTTTACTGGTTGGTAAATCGCACGTCGCAATGTGCATTCTAACTGGTTGGTTATATTTGTTCGACACTTTATTCTTTCAATACACAATACAATCTCGAATACAATGTACCTTTTAACTGATTTGTTTGACACTTTTTTCTTGTAATACACAATACAATCCCGAATACAATTTCTAAGTAACTCATTATACAATATTGACCAATGTTAAATGTTACTTAACATGTAATGTTGTATGTTTTTAGTTTCACCTGAAAGAACATTGTTACATACATGTACTCTTCCGTGGCTGGTGCATATGTTGATTACATATTTGTATTGATTTTTATATAATTTTGTTTTAATAAATTGAGCTTGGTTTCTTTCAGCATTTTTAAGAACAGTTTTGATTGCAAGTATTGGTGATTTTGTCGCAGTCAATGCCATATTGTAGAAATATTTGTTATGCAAAATTTACAAGATTGGTTTAGTTTAACGTTAGTCGTTGTGGCAATTTGATTGTTAACATTTATAGAAGTTTTTTAAACCATAGGATTTTTCTCGGCTACATTCTCTTCGAAAAGAGAATTGTACATTGATCCTTCGAATGTCAACTTTATAAGGTTTTTATTGCTTTTTATTTTTTTATATTCACTAAATCAAAGTCCTCATTGTATAGGTTGGGGTTACTTAATGGTTATAGTTAAATTTCCGTTTAACTCATTACGTATTATTCCAAGACACACTTTTGAGAACTTATATTGATGTCTTGTCCTTCTCTGCATGTTTGTTTTTATTGTTTTTGTTTTTAACGATTGTGTTTATTGTTGATGAACCACCCCTTGATATCCTCTTCATAAATAAGGTATTTCGTGAGACGTTTCTTATATATCGCGAGACTTAGCTTTTTACAAATATAGCTTCATGTAGATAGAAGAGTTAATGGTTTGTCCACAACTACATAACGGTGGAATATTCGAGACATCTTTTGGTATAATAAACATTTCTAAAAATTGAGAAGATGAAGTATGATGTCCAAGTCACAATTTGTGAAAGTAAATTATAATATACAGTCAGGGGCATTACTTAAACAAGTAACAATTAAAATTACCTATACAAGTAATGTTGAAAACGAGGCTACTTTAAATATTACTTATATCAGTAACTTTTCTGAATATTGTTTTTATAGGTCACTAATAATACAGATTTTACTAGTTTTATCAAATTTTCACAGTCATTTGGTTATTTTTCCCATCAAATATAAAATCTAATCCTTCTGAAGCACACAGCGTTATCTTTCATATCGACGCTTCTGGATCAAAGATTGGTCTTTTGGGACTATTAATTTATCATTTTCCTCCAAAACCTTGAAGGTAGACTGATATAAATAGATAGATACTTGTGAATTAATTAAGACTTGTAGTTATTTATAGTTTGTAACCCAAATCAATTACATATGTTCCTTAATACTATTTTTTTCAAAAATGTATAAAATAACTTATTCAAGTAATATTTTTATCAATATTTTTAAAGTATTCCTTTATCTCTATACTCCTTTCAAATCTTATAAATTCTTTATTTTATGATATATATTGATGTAACATTTCATGAAAACTACATTTAGTCTATGCTTCTTATGAAATTTAAAATAACTCTATCAAGTAATTTTATTATTTTCAAAAACAAAAATTACAAGTAACTTAAAAAAAATACTTGTTTAAGTAACGCCCCTGACTGATATAAAATTCGCCAAAATCCATATCTTTGACTGAAAGATGAATAAAAATCCATTTGCCAAAGACAATTTTTTTAACATTTTGTAAATAAAGCTATATCAATAGTTAAAACACCAAAATTAAAAGAATTGTTCCCGGGAAAAATTTTGCAAATTTTGAACAATATGAAATTTGACCTTTTTGACGACCTGTCTGCACTTTAAAGGAAATTGGACAGGACAACAATAGCATAACTATATATACCATACTGGTTCATATTATTGAAAAACCATACTATAATGCATATAAAACATTCATTTAATGGATATAAAAGGCCGATTGGATCAAACATAGCATGATTTTAACCATTTATCTTGATAGAAACTCAATTACAAGGAACATTCCTTTCAAAGGCAAATCCTTGAACTTTTTTATTCTTAAATCATTACATGACTAAACCTTCATCCTAACAGAATATGAAGATGATCTTGTAACCTTCGCTCTTGATGACTTTGCATTGATTTATCTGAGACAGGCACTAAAGTCGATATTCAGGAGTCTTTTGATATTGAAAGGACCAACATGATATTGAAAGGACCAACATGATATTGAAAGGACCAACATGATATTGTAAGGACCAACATGATTTTGAGAGGCACCTACATCTATATGTATCCTCAACAAGATCCACATGTACATGTTGTATATTTATACCATGTAAGCATGAACATTTCAATGATCATATCATGTGTTTTATTGTATTGATTGTTTTGTTTATTTAGATATAGGAAGATGTGGTATGAGTGCCAATGAGACAACTCCCCATCCAAATAACAATTCTAAAAAGTAAACCATTATAGGTCAATGTACGGCCTTCAACATGGAGCCTTGGCTCACACCGAACAACAAGCTATAAAGGGCCCCAAAATTACTAGTGAAAAACCATTCAAACGGGAAAACTAACGGTCTAGTCTATATAAAATTTAAAAAAACGAGAAACGAGAATCATGTATAAATTACATAAACAAACGACAACTACTGTTCATCAGATTCCTGACTTAGGACAGGTGCAAACATTTGCAGCAATGTTTAATTGATTAATATGGAAGATAAACGGTTTCTGAAGGTAAGTAATCATACATTTACATAACTGACAATTTAAACTGTAATCATGTTTAAGTTATTCAGTAGTTTAACCATACACTTAACCGTCAGACCATTTTTTCTACAATGTAGTGTATCCATACATTTAACCATCAGACCATAGCATCAATTTTCTTTGGAAACTATTTTTCAGAACGGGATACTTTATTTCAAACTGTTCATTTGTATTGAATAATTCTTTGTTTTGTTTTTTCAGAATATATCTTCATTATTTTAGATACTGTCTTATATTTATGATGAGATTTTCTCACTGGCATAGTACATACCTAACCAATCTACGATTTTGAGATATATTAGCACTTGTTTCGCTCGTTCGGTTACAGCCGACTTGTAGAAAACAGTTCTTTGTTCAAGACTCGTAGAAGAAAATGTGCTTTTTTGATCAAAATAATGCTCTCCAGTTACACATTTAACATCTCATAGTATCTCGAGTAGTGTTGCTACATTGACCAACTGATGCTGGTTTGATAGAAGTACACGATGACTGTGAAGCATTACTTTGTAATTTTTGCTTAGATGTACTTTCGTATTTACTGTCTATTTTTAAACCAATTGAATATAAAAGCAGCAATGAAAAGCCCGATAGATTACAGTATTGACGAAACTCGCCCGATATATAACGACATTGACGAAATACATTCTGGTTTATTTGATGGCACCAATGATTCAAGTAATGAGGTACAACCAAATAAAGCGAAAGGAGAAATTACAAGAAAACCAACAATGAAAGAAAACCTTACATTAGAGATAGTATCTCTGCAAACATCAAAAATGATAAAACTGTTGCCGACTAATGCAATAAAACTGCTACAAAAACCGGTTTTACAAGAACTCCGATCAGACCAGACGAATATACCTTAGAACAATGGATTTCTGATAGAAATAGAATAGAATATTGCTATGGCTATATCATTGCATAATTATTCAAATTTATATTTTTAATTATCAATGGTTTTTATAAATCCAAGATTCATTCATGGCAGCATAGGGGGAGAAGAAATAAATTATTTTCGAAACAAGTCGGACGAAGGTGAATACCTTTAAAAGTTATAAAGGGGATGTTTTAGGATTATGTGTTTAAACTGTAAAAAGATTTCAAATGGCAAATATGAGAAACAAGACCGTAAAGCCAGATGGGTAAACGTTATAGTGTGTTCTTATAACACTTATGACAAAGGTCTTACTTTTTTCACTTTCGATCTTTTATATCTGGGCGTTACTTGTAAGTCTTGTGTGGACAAGGCGCGTTTTTGGCGTATTGAATTTTAAACCTGATGCTTTTTGTTATCTATTAATCATGTTTTTCTTTGTCTAATATGTTCTATTAATTTGTATTGTAGTCCTGTAATATTATGTTGTCATTTCAATGTTATATTTAACTTTGCCATTAAAGTGCGAGGTTTGGCATGCCACAAAACCAGGTTCAACCCAGCACTTTTATTCCCCTTTAAAAGTGTCCGTACCAAGTCAGGAAGATGGCCATTGTTATAGTATTGTTCGTTTCTGTGTGTGTTGCATTTTAACGTTGAGTTGTTTGTGTTTTCTCTTATTTTTGAGAAATTGAGATAAGACGTGGCACGGTACTTGTCTATCCCAAATTCATGTATTTGGTTTTCATGTTATATTTGTTATTCTCGTGGTGTTTTGTCTGATGCTTGGTCCGTTTCTGTGTGTGTTACGTTTCGGTGTTATGTCGTTGTTCTCCTCTTATATTTAATGCGTTTCCCTCGGTTTTAGTTTGTTACCCCGATTTTGTTTTTTGTCCATGGATTTATGAGTTTTGAACAGCGGTATACTACTGTTGCCTTTATTTACCAGGTTTTATGATTTTGCTATTGCTTTAACGAGGTTTGAATATGCAAATTGGTATCACATTATGACCTGCTGGTTTAACACTTTTATAATGGCAAAACATTTAAGGAGATTAAAACGAAATTTAACAGTATTATGGATAGATGCGCATCCAAAAGGCAATTTAGATGAAACGTGGAAGGCTTTACAAACACGTTCTTTGAGCACGCCTCTTATACCAACGAAGATGATATGGAGTATAAATAGGTACGACAGTTTACTCAACCAACACCAACTATTTATTCCTTATACAGAAGAGTTCAGAACGATTTTCTTGAAGACTTATTGGATAGATGATTCCAATAAACTTGATTGTGACCGAGTCAACATCCTGGTAATATTAAGACATGACTACATCGCTCATCCAAGGAATCCAAAGGGGAAAGTACCACGAAAACTGAAAAATGCAAACAAAATTTTGACCAGCTTATCCATTTGTTTCACTAGCGTTTGTGTATAAGCAGTTCAAATTGACAGTTATTCAATGAACAAACAATTAGAAATTATATCGAAAACAGTCATTTTGATTGGTGTACATGGTAATGGTTTAAGTCATACTCTGTTTCTTCCAAAACATGCCGGAGTTATAAAACTTTATCCTAGTAAGGTCAGTTTTGGAAATGAACATTTCAAAGCATTTGCAAGATGGAGAAATTGAAAATAAAAAATGAAGATGACAGTTGTACATAATTATGTTTCACCTAATTATTTTACGGATTTGGTTGCTAAAATAATAGAGAAATTTAGATCAAAATCCGGAATGAAAAAACACAGTGAAGGCATTCTATTTGGACAAAACAGGGAGATTCGAAGAATCTAGAAACAACAGCATTACATTGGAGAAATAATGATGGGTGCCATATGTGGAGCAGGACCCTTCTGGAGCACCTGAGATAATCCCCAAAATTGGGATTCGTGCTGCTGAGTCTTTAGTTTTATATGTTGTGTTTTGTGTGCTATAGTTTGTCTGTTGTTTGTTTTCTTTTTTAGCCATGGCGTTGACAGTTTATTTTCGATTTATGAGTTTGACTGTCCCTTTGGTATCTTTCGTCCCACTTTTGTATCAAATGTTTTTCGATGGGTCTTTGCTGATTTTAGTCATGAATTGAAACTCATAGCAATACAATATATTCAGAGTTATGTTTTTTTATACATCAATATTCAAAATTGATTATTCATAACTTTTCATTTGAAAAATATCTCCACATTTGTATTTCTATACTATTTTCCATGACATAAAGTACCAGTGAAATAAATACAAATTCAGGTTTGTCTCATGATATGTACCTGTCAGTCTGATAAGACAATCAATCAGTAAATTTATGTAAATTTTTAATTGATTTTTTTTCTGAAATCAAATGGCAATTTATTGTAACCTAATAAAGAATTATACAAATAGTGTTATATGCCAGAATCCATATTTATTTTCGACTTAAAAAACGAACACTTCATAGTGATCACGCGGTCAGACTATCAAATAAACATGGTCAAGTTGGAATTCGATAACACCTTCGGGTCCCCCTTTTTTGTATAGAAAAAGAAAACAACACCTGACGTTTCGCGAATTTAACACATGGTATGAAAACAAACATAAGATAAGTGATATTATACTTACAGTTTGATACTCGAGTCATGTTTTCTGTCAGGGACATCATCAAATCGTATGAAAACCTCACAAACAGCTGATAGGTACTTGCTTGTTTTGATGCCTTTTCAAGCTTTGAAATGCATTGAGTGTAAGAATAAATGTGACGACAACCAATAGAAACGACTACATGACGTCATAATTAGATTGCGATAGAATCGTTGAAACCTTATGGAGAACTGCCTTAACATTACTGCGTTGACTTCACTTCATCTCTAAGATATCGTACACTGACTGGTTATCTTGTCGGTGTCGTTTATTTCCTTACACGCAAAGATCAATATCTACACTTCCAAATGCAAACAATACATGTAAATATCAAATCAATGCTATGTGATACATTTTGATTCTTTAAAAAAAGGTAGAAAATAAAACTCATATGAACTGAAAAAATGATAAGACTTCTGATATTGAGGGCGATCATTCATGACTACTAGATGGTCAAATCACGTGGAGACCAACGATATAAATTAACGACACTCGCTGAGGCGAATATCGTTTGATAGCCATACCTGTAATAGGTGTTTATTTAAAATATAGATTAATAGATACATTTCGCATTATACTTAATCAATTATATACATTTATATGTCGTAATCATCAATAATCTAAGCAAAAAAGTGCTTCCATTTTTTGTTTTTGAATTTGAAACATCTTTTTGATCTTAAATTAAAATCTTGTATAGATTTGCTTTACACAACAACCACGACTTACACCCGTAAGTGATGTACAATGATTTTCAAAGGTTTAAAAGATCTATGGACCAGGTATTACATCACTTTTCATTTCGTTTATATATGTCATTGTTTTTTGCACCAAGAGAGTCCTTTACAAGAATTTCAAACAAAATCTGCCAAAAAAATACCTAAAAAATTAGGAATATATGATATGAACATATAAGTCAATGGTTCGAGATTGGAATAATTCTAAAACAATTTAAAAATCTGCTGAAACAATACTTAATTGTGAAGGAGGAACATCATACACGTACAGGGTACATATAAAGTACTTTAAAATGTCATTGCATTATTGGAATTTTGTCACGTTGTACAACCGGACGTATTTACATGTCATAAGTAGATTTTTCAAATGTTCTGTAACATATTTGTGAATAAATATGATAATTATTAACTTTATTTGTCTACAAAATTTGTTGAGAAAGTACAATGTCTCATGTTTATATGAATTATGAAAATGCTATAGTATACATATGAACATTTAACTTTTATACAATTTGGTATTTGAATGGTTTTCTATGCATGTACTCAAGATGACGATCATTATTTTTGTCAATATAATTTTGAGTGTTGACTTCATATATCTTTAAGATACTGCACACTTCTAATGCAAACAATACATGTACATAGCAGCTCAATGCTATTTTATGCATTTTTATTCTTTAAATATAGGTAGAAAATAAAACTCATATGAACTAAAAAAATTATAGGACTTCTGATATTAGACACGATCATTGCATGAATACTGGATTGTCAAATCACGTGGAAACCTACGATATAAATAAACGGCACTCGCTGAGGCGAATATTGTTTTATAGCCATACCTGTTATATATGTTAGTTATTTACAATATAGATTAAAAGATATATTTGGCATTATACTTAATCAGTTATATACATTTATAAGTCGTAATCATCAATAATTCGAGAGGAAAAAAGTTCGTTCATTATTTGTTTTGAATTTGAAACATCTTTTTGTTCTTAAATTAAAATTTTGTATAGATCTTCTTTACACCACAACCACGATTTACACCCGTAAGTGTTGTACAAGGATTTTCAAAGGTTTAAAAGATCTATGGACTAGGTATTACAAAACTTTTCAATTCAGTTATAGCTGGCATTGTTTTGTATCAAAAGAGTCCTTTTCAAGAATTTCAAATTAATCCTGCCAATAACAATACTTAAATGAATAGGAATACAAGATATGATCATATTAACCAATAGTCCGGGATTTGAATAATTCTTGAACAATTTGAAAAATCTGCAGAAACAATAAAGGACTCCTCCGGGTGCTGGAATTTCTCGCTACATTGAAGACCTATTTGTGAACTTCTGCTGTTGTCTGTTCTATGGTCGGTCGAGTTGTTGTCTCTTCGACACATTCCCTATTTCCATTCTCAATTTTATTAATAGTAAAGGAGGTACAACATACAAGCACATTGTAGCTAAAAAGTACTTTAAAATGTAATTGCATTATTGAAATTTAAAAAAGTACATGTCATAAGTAGATTTTTCAAATGTTCTGTAACATATTTGTGAATAATTATGATAATTATTAACTTTATTTGTCTACAAAATTTGTTGAGAAAGTACAATGTCTCATGTTTATATAAATTATGAATATGCTATAGTATACAAATGAACATTTAATTGTTTTTAATTTTCGTATTTGAACGGTATTCTACGCGTGTACTTAAGATCACAATTTATTAACTTTGTTAAGTATAATTGTGAGTGTTGACTTCACGTTCATCTTTAAGATACCGTTCACTGTTGGTCATGTTCGTGTTCTTTTCCCCTTACACGCAAAGAACAATATCAACAATTCCAAATGCAAACAATACATGTATATATCAGCTCAATGCTACTTTGTGCATTTTGAATCATTATATATAGCTAGATAATAAGACTCATATAAACTGAAATATGTTTTTAGTTTATATGAGTTTTATTTTCTAGCTATATATAACTTTTAGCACGATCATTGCATGAATAATTGTTGTAAACCAAGATACCTATACGATGGTCATAACAAGAAATGAGTGGTACTGATATTAATTATTATTTTTTATTCAATCCCAATCAACACATGATATAGGTTATTTACATGTACTTCATATTCTATAACCGGACAAATCGATTTAATACTAAACAGAAGATTTCATTATACATTAGCATGTTATTATCATGTATATAAATGTTTTAATTCCACTTGGATGAAATGCACACCACAATTAAAAGTCATATTTAAAATCATTTAAAAACAAATCCACGTAATCTATAGGTTTTGTGTGTTGTTAAAACGTATTGACCAATTCCCAATATATTAATTACTATTAGTTTGTTGTACATGCAAAACAAAAACAATCAATTGAATGCGCTTGTAAACTTATTAATCATAAATCAATAACAAAATGGTAACCTTAAGATTTACATGTTACATTGTCTATAGATGGATAATTAACGATAGGAAATGAAAAATCATCTCTTTTATCATAAATATGTGTAATCAGCTTTCCGTTAATTTTATGGATATCAAGATCGAGAAAGAGCAATGGTCATTATATGTATTAGCTTTTTTTAAAGTAAGTTCAACAGGATAATTTTTTTTAGTAAACATACTAAAATCGTCATTATTGACAACCAGTATATCATCAAAATATCTAAAAGTATCATTAAATTTTTGAAGCAAATGTTTTGCGATGGGTCTTTGCTGATTTTAGTCATGAAACTCATAGCAATACAAAACAACAGGTCCACAATAACATAGTAAGACCCTTTTTTGAATTTCAATAACTTGATGATCCAAAGCGAACACAGGTTACTTGTGCACGGTAAGACCCTTATTTGAATTCCAATAACTTGAATATATATGGAATCTCCAAAGCGAACACAAATGTTATCTAGTAAAAAAATGAAGGGCAGTTATAGTATCAAAACATGTCTCATTGACATAGTTCTTTTGTTTATTGCTACTGAAAATGACATAAAAGATTTTAAACATTTGTAATCCCATTCTAGCTTTTTAAATGCCCATTTAATTAGGTGTGTGATTTTTTTCTAAATGAGAATATGAGGCCATGTGGTATATAGAGTTTTTGACGCTCAATTCGTAATTAATTACACTTCTTTTAAAGGCATTACTTATACAAGTGTTTGAAAAAAATATTATATGGTCATTTTTATAAATTTCCTGTTACAACACTTTGAAATTTTCGACAACCAAGGATTTTCTTATCCCAGGAATAGATTACCTTAGCTTGTTTAAAACTTATAGTTTTATTGATTGTTTGACCAATACACAAGTCCATTTATGAATTTTTCTTGTGGAACAAATCTAAGAAGAAAAGAATGATCAGATAATTAATTAATTAATAAGTAATGCACTTATGTAAAGCTGTATAAGAGGGTCGCAAAAACAGAGGGACAGTCAAACTCATCAATCGAGAATAAACTTACAACGCTATGGCCAAAAATGAAAAGGACAAACAGACAAACAATAGTACACATGACACAACATAGAAAACTAAAGAATAAACAACACGAACCCTACCACAAACCAGGGGTGATCGCATGTGCTCCGGAAGGAAGGGTAAGCAGATCCTGTTCTTCATGTGGCACCCATCGTGTTGCTTATAAGATAACAAATCCGGTCTAATAGTCTAATTCGATAGGACACATTCATGAAAGGGAAGGTGATTGAAGTTACGACGTAAGGAACATATCCTGTATAAGTGCACATCTAAGTGTCCTCCAGTGCATTGCAATTTGTATAGTTGATTAAACTTTATTATTATATTGATTGCAATGAATAACATTTATTTCCCAGTTAAATAAAAACTGATAATTTCACATGTGAAATAAACGTATAAAAAAGAAGATGTGGTATGATTGCCAATGAGACAACTGACCACAAGAGACCAAAATGACACAGACATTAACAACTATAGGTCACTGTACGGCTTTCAACAATGAGCAAAGCCCATACCGCATAGTTAGTGGTTTTTTCACTCTCTGACGTCCTACAACAATAGGCGTTTTCAAGACGTCGATAACGGCGGATCAAAACATATTGCAAATGCGTCGAAAAAAGATATATTTTCTTACATGTTTTACATTAATTTCTTTAAAAAAAATCCATTTGCCAATGTAATGAAGAAAAATAAATAATTCAAAAATTCAAATATCGAAAAATGTTCAACTCGTGACCGAACAACACTAATAATTAACTCATGCGCTCGAGCATTCGTGAATTAATGTGTTGTTCGGTCACTCGTTGAACATTTTTCGATATTTGAATTTTTCGATTAATAATTTTAAAGCAATCTTGTCTAAAAATGTCTGAATACAAAGCTGTGCTTACTTTTTCTCTACATATGCAACAGATTGAAACAATGTATCTAAATATAGCTTTCAACGTGGAAAAACGTTTTTGTTCATAACAGGACAAACCCACGATCAATACTACAAATACATACATATATATATATATATATACATTCATAAATACATTACTTACAGTTTACTTGTTCTGAGTCGAACACCAAGATGACATTTGTATTTGTACATGCCATTTTCATTGTTTGTGCTGCAGCAGTGACAATTCATCAAGTTAAAAGTAAGACTTCTTTATCGTTTTTTGAAAATATATTATATTTTTGTAAACTAGGGACAACAATTTTCTGTTGTCTCATTTTTTTTTAAATTTGTGATGTGGTTTTTATACACTAATGCAGAATCAAAGTACAATTATGTATGTAAAATAAAGTTTAACTCGTTCTTTTTTAAGTTTGTTCGAGTTGATTACAGTCTGGTCTTGAATACAAATGACAGCATTTAGATACGTATTTTTCGATCTAATTTTATACGAAATTGTTTACTTTGATTTTTTTTAACAACCTATGATAACAAGTAGTCAGGCTTTCTTGATTTTTACAAATTTGAATAGTCAGTTAAAGAGTATATTTTCTAATATATACTTTTCGTATTTTCTAAAATCAATTCATTTCTGTTTGGTCTTATCAAAAGTTATAAAACTGACCAATAAATAAATGATAAAAAATATAGATTGACTGGATAAAATTTTTAAAGGAAAGTCAGGAAATGTTAAAAAGAAAAGATAAAAAACATCAAACGAATTGATATCAACTATCATATTCCTGATTTGAAACAGTTAAACATGAGAGGTTTAACTTGGTTTTATTGCTTATTAAACTTAATATTTCCATAACAGTCACACATAAATCCATTATATTGACCATTATTGGTGAACAAAATTAAAAGACATAATAAGTAAACAGCAGTCACATTGTGTTATAACTAACAGTTAAACCAGCAGAAATATAGATACAGTGTACAATTAAGAATAACACTATTATTTTCTATATTTTCTAAGATTAAATCAGGGATTATCAAAAAATAGAAATTATATTTGTATCAATTGTATATCTAGATACACGTCAATGCAAAGCTGAAGGTGGAACATGTAAACAAACGTGTGTTGACAATGAAGTAGACACAGGTCCATGTTGCCGCAATAGTAATAGATGTTGCCAGCCGCCTACATGTAATGGTATGTACAAATGTAACACACGAAGGAACAACATTCGATACAAAAATTAAAAAAAAAACTTTTACATATTTGGATGATATCTTGGCTCTCAATAATGACGACTCCAGTATGTATACTAAAGAAATTTATCCTGTTAAACTTACTTTAAATAAAACTAATACTAACAATGACCACTGCCTTTTCCTCAATCTTGATATCTATATCATTAACGGGAAGCTTAATACAAAAATTTATGATAGAAGAGATGATTTTTCCTTTCCTATCTCTTGTCACCATCGTATGGTGTTTATATATCTCAACTTTTACGATTCGCTCGTGTTTGTAATAACGTATTAGATTTTATCGAAAGAAATTTATGTATTACTGAAAAATTATTACATCAGGGTTTTCGATATCACAAACTAGTCAAAACATTTACTAAATTTATCATCGGTATAAGGAAATAATTCGAAAATATACCTCAACCTGCAGTTATCTTATACGTTCAGTTATTTCACATCCAATCTTTTATGGTAATATTCTTAACAAAGCACAAACATGTCAGTATTCACCTCAAAAGCTTACAAAACCTTTAAACATACTTATTAAGAAGGAATATAGTTACGATACTGTTGTCAGGTCATTAAAGATTGCATATTTTGCTTTAATATTGATTCACTTATAGGGTCTTTGCATCGGAAGTAAACACATTTATTAAAAAAAAAAACCAGTTGTTGGCATGACACGGGTTATGTTCTTTTCATATATTTTATGATAGTATGATACTAAAACCCTAACGGGAAGGATTGTGCCTGATAATCATATGATGAAGATATAATCTTTCAATGAGTTTAATTGAGGTTCCGGAGCTGGCATGTCAGTTAACTGCTGGTAGTCTGCTGTTATTTATGTATTATTGGCATTTTGTTTATTTTCTTTTGTTACATCTTCTGATATCAGACTCGGACTTCTCTTGCACTGAATTTGAATGTGCGTATTGTTATGCGTTTACTTTTCTACATTGAGTAGAGGTATAGGGGGAGGGTTGAGATCTCATAAACATGTTTAACCCCGCCGCAATTTTGAGCCTGTCCCAAGTCAGAAGCCTCTGGCCTTTGTTAGTCTTGTATGATTTTTAATTTTAGTTTCTTGCGTATAATTCGGAGTCTAGTATGACGTCCATTATCACTGAACTAGTATACATATTTTTAAGGGGCCAGCTGAAGGACGCCTCCGGATGCGGTAATTTTTCGCTACATTGAAGACCCATTGGGGGCCTTCTGCTGTTGTCTGCTCTATGGTCGGGTTGTTGTCCGATGTCTGCATACAAGACAATTGAAATGTGTAAATCGTTTAATATTTCGTTTTGTTTGCCTGTACTAACGAAATACACGATAAATGGCGTCCAACGAAAAAAATGAATTGACAGTCCTTGAAAATTAAAAACAAATGATAAAAGCAACACAACAAATCGCCGAGTTGCGGCTTGAAACTCCCAATTTTTTTTATTAATTTTTGCGAAACTGATTAAGTCAATGATATTGTCGGATATGCATAATAAATGTAACTTATATCTAGATACACCTGAATGCAATGCTCGAGGCATGTAAATCATCATGTGATGAAAGCGAAGAAGATACAGGATTTTGCTGTAAAGAATACAGGTGTTGTCAACATATGGCTTCTTGCAATGGCGAGTGAACATGAGTCATCATCCTCATCTTCATCTTTATCTATATCATAGACGTGGTCGTTCTTCTCGTTTGCAAATTAACGCCATGATTACATCTTCATCTACATCATCGACGTCATATCATCTTCATCTTTATGAACGATATGTTCGTTCTTTTGCTTTTCCCAGTCCTCCGCATCATCATCCTCCACATCCTCCTCCTCATTATCATGATTGCCTGTTTATTTACAATGACACTATTTTGTTTACAGATAGGGAGGATTCCACATGTAGGGACACCTGTAACATAGGCGGAAATGAGTATATTGACATCACTACGATGTGTTCAGACAATACAAAATGTTGTAGGCTTTGTAATGGTAAGTTTGTATTATAAGGTGTTCGATAGAAAGAAAGCATTTAAATATACATACATTTGACCGTTAGTATTCTCGTTTGAATTATTTTACTTCTGTCACTTCGGGGCCTTCTATAGCTGATTATGTAGCATGGGCTTTACTCATTATTGAAAGGCGTGAGGTGACTTAAAGTTGTTCATTTTTGTGTCTTTTTGTCTCTTGTAGAGAGTTGTCTCATTTGAAATCATAACACATCTTCTTTTATATGTCACTTCAGGAATTGCATGTAACAAGGCAAGAGTAATACAGTTATTTTCCTTTCTATTGAGGTTTTTGAGATTTTGATTTTGGCATTTGATAAGGGCGTTCCGTTTTTTCTGTTATTTTTTCAATAAAACCATTTGAAAATATTCAAAATAAAATGCCATGAAAAGAATTCTAACAGTATATCTATCTTAAATTTATCTTGAAATTTGGCTAGTCATAAAAATATCAGGTTCAACCCAACATTTTTTCTAAAAAATGTCCTGTACCAAGTCAGGAAAAATGGCAATTGTTATAATATACTTTGCTTCTACATGTTCTATGTGTGTTGCATTTTAGTGTTTCTGTTGTGTCGTTGATCTCCTCTTATATTTGATGTGTTCCCATCGCCTTTAGTTTGTTTCACAGATTTGGGTTTTTTCTCACTCGATTTATGAATTTCGAACAGCTACCTTTATAAACAAACATCATGATACATTTACTCTGTCAACGTATCCAGATGTGCTTCGCTTGCGAGTTTGCCATTGTGTTTATTTTGATTTTATCTTTCAAATGATATTAACTGGGGTTGAAGTCATTTGCTCAGTGCTAGGAGCAAAATATCATTCTCGAAATCCAACATTTTGATTGGTTGATTTTTGAGTTTGAGTACAAAATTGACTCGAACTTTTATGACTTCACGTCCAAATTTTCACATCGGTAAACTACTCTTATTTTGCCTCGATTTCAACAAAAATAATGTTTCAACTTTCAAGTGGTAAATTTCCTGTTTCTCAGGACCAAACATTTTGCTCCAATGTATGACGTTACCACAGATTTCGTTAATATTCTTACTATCAAAACCGTAAAAACAGGTGTTTTATCCTAACACTAAAACTGGTCCAATAGGAAACCAGTAAAATAACAAAAATACCAAACTTCTAAACAGAATATTCTTCAGTAAAGGGCAAAATCAAAATCTCAACCACAGGCATAAAATAAAATAATAAAAAAAGAACTTCTAAACGGAATATTATTAAGTTAGGGGCAAAATTAAAAGCTGAACCACCTACCATGGATAACGTGGACACCCTCTGCAATGGACACTTGCTATGTTTACTGTCACAATCACATATTGTTTAAACTCGTTATGGTTATCATGGTAATGGTTGTTTGTCATAAATTATAAATATTAGGTCTTATAACCGATTGTGACATTTTGGCAAAATTAGGATTCGCAAGACTAGTGGTGCATTCACTTCATTTAACGGTACCTTTCTTCACGACTAACAGGGCGCCAGTTTGACTTGGCTATATGGTTAGTTATATCACCATATCAGATTGGGGATGAAAGATCCTACGAATCGTGAAGAGGGAATGCTATGCTCTCTTTAACTTTAATGGACCTTTAAAATAAAGGCAACAGTAGTATACCGCTGTTCGAAAGACATAAATCTATAGAAAGAAAACAAACAAACATTCTCGGATAGGATTGGCTGTGGCTGAAGCACAAAAAAAATAATTAATGTCCCCAACACAATATCTTCCATTCCAAATAAACTGCATTACTATCAAACCCTTATTGTATTATTGCTACTGTTTTTATGATCCTCAACATGCCACTACACATAAAGCAATTACCAACAATCATTTTATTGCTGAATAATAACTAAACTATTTGGTATTACAGAACAATGTGGTGGGAGTTTTACTGGACCAATGGGAAGTTTTTTCTCACCGAACTCTCCATCCAACTACTGCAATAGACAACATTGTCTATATACCATTACAGTTGAAGAAGGTTCTATTATAATGGTGATCTTTTCAAACGTTTTCCTGGAGATAGAGGGCGATTATGTTGAGGTAAACATATGTTCTTCAATTTGATAGATGCTATTTGTGTTTTTTTTTAATGTTTGTTTGTCTTGAGATTGTAACACAGTGATGACTGCTGTAACCATAATTTGGTTATTTTTCCGATTGAGTCTGTTTTGTTCACGCATCGTTTTAAAAATAAAGGAATTTGATGCGACTGTCATATAAGTGGAGGTATAAATGCCTGTACAAAGACAAGAATACAACAGCTGTTGTCCATTCGTTTGATGTGTTTTATTATTTGATATTGCCATTTGATTGAGTTCTTTCCGTTTTGAATTTTCCTCGGAGTTCAGTATTTTTGTGATTTTAATTTTCTATATACATGAAATTATCTAAATAAAAGTACAGATTCCCGCTAAAGTTTAAATGGTTTATATCTCAAAAACAAGCACACGGACCCTTGCATATTTTTTTGCTAATTTAGTTCATTTAGATAAATCCTATCAATTCATATATTTTTTTAAAGCTTGTTATTGTAAAACAGAGTACCGAACATCAATAAGTAATATGACATTATCTTTTAATTACACATAATGAATACTAGAACATGTCGTAAGTGAATGTTTTGTTTTTGTACACCTATTTGTGACATTTTGTTCACGCATCATTGTCAATATGATGGACATTGCTACGAATGTCGTACAAGTTAGAGGTTTGTCGCTATGAAACCAGGTTCAATCCACCATATCTACATTTGAAAATATCAAGTCAGGAATATGACAGTTGTTGTTCATTCGTTTGCTGTGTTTTATCATTTGATTTTGCCATTTGATTGAGTACTTTCCGTTTTGATTTTTTTTTCGGAGTTCAGTGTTTTTGTGATTTTAGTTTTTTATATACATGAAATTATCTGAATAAAAATACAGATCTTGTGTCCAGGATAAAAAAAGAAGATGTGGTATAAGACAACTCTTAACAAGAGACCACTTGACACAAACATTTACAACTTTAGGTCATCGTACGTCTATCAACAATGAACATAGTCAGCTATAAAAACCCGTTTTCTAACAAGGATTAAAAATATTCAATTTTACTTCATGTTTTGAAGATCTTTCAATATCATCTGGTTGTTGACGGATTATTGCACATTTAAATTATAAATTAAGGCTAATGTTTCATTTGCTGATATCGTTATTAACACAATGGAAAGTAAAATCAAATGCTATCAGATCCTTGTAAATGTTGTAAAGAAGATTCTTCACAGCATCTGTTTTTTAATTAGATTAAAAATATTTTGGGACAGAAACTTTCAAAATCTTTGAAGCGTTCATTGTAAGCTTTTTGTTATAGTGATAGCTTGCTTTGATTTTTTCTCATAACTCATTATTTAAACGTTTACACACCTTCTAAAGGAAGTTTTTGAATTGTGTCTGATATTTGGAATCATCGTGTTATATCCAAGTAGTGCCATTCAAAAAGTGTACGCGCTTACCCCTACTTTTCTTTTTATATTTTTACAAATAGTTTCAAAAGCCATATTTTAAAATTTTATAAAATCCTTGTTATTTTTTTATAGTTTTTGAAAGAAAACAGT
The DNA here is from genome assembly GCA_037788925.1 of Mytilus galloprovincialis. Classification (NCBI taxonomy): domain Eukaryota; kingdom Metazoa; phylum Mollusca; class Bivalvia; order Mytilida; family Mytilidae; genus Mytilus; species Mytilus galloprovincialis. The sequence continues at coordinate 70,968,497 of CM075343.1, read as the reverse complement.
TTTACAAAGTTGAATGTATGCAAATCTAGAGAGAATTATTTCCCGCTAAATTTTAAATGGTTTATATTTGGAAAACAAGTAGACGGACCCTTCAATATTTTTTGCTAATTAAGTACCTTTAATCATATGCTATCAAATTTGTTTTTTTAAAAGCTTGTAATTGTAAAATAGAGTAGCGAACATCAAAAAGTATACTATTATCTTCTACTTACATATAATGAATATTAAGTGAACATGTCGTAAATGAACGTTCTGTTTTTGTAGACCATTTATGACATTTTGTTCACGCATCATTGTCAATATAATGGAAATTGCTACGAATGTCGTATAAGTGAGAGGTTAAGCGCTATGAAACAAAGTTCAATCCACAATTTTCTACATTTGAAAATTCCTGTATCATGTTAGGAATATTACAGTGATTTTCCATTCGTTTGACTTGTTTTGTCATTTGATTTTGCCATTTGATTAGGGACTTTACGATTAAATTTTCCTCGGAGTTCAGTATTTTTGTGATTATAACTTATAAAAAGTAAAGATCCGTTAAAACATTTATTTTCAATTTTTTTAAATTTAAAACTTGAATAAAGGAATAATGAAATCAAACTACAGAACCAAATTAAGCAAGACAATTATGACCCTTTCTGATTTTGTTGAATTCATATTGTAATATATTGTAACCCAAATTTGTTTCTTAATTTGAAAAACGACAAACAATTGAAATTATATTCTTTCTTTGAACAGATATATGATGCAGAAATTAAACCAGAAGCTTTACTGTATTATATAAATGTTAATGAGGCTGATAAAATCGAAGTAAACTCTACATCCAATAGAATGATAATTCGCTTTGTCTCCGATAGGTCACTCACCTATGCTGGGTTCCGTGTCAATTATAAAGCCATTTGGTAAGTACATATCATGACTTATAATCTGCATACCCCTCCAGATCAACTGAGACCTGATTGGTTGAGATCGTGTTGACCTGCAGTCTAAAGCTGTCTATGTTGTGTTTCGTTTACTCTTGTTTGTCTTTCGGTCTTTATCTATTTCCCATATTTTCGTTAGTTTTCTTCTGTATTTTGATCTGTATATTTTGATCTGTATATTGTGCTCCTTCTCTGATAACGTATAGTATTAGTTAATTACTTGTAGGCATAAACGGTCATTTTGATCTTAACATCATCGAAATAGTCTGAGCAATAATTATTTTAGTCTACATTTCAGACTTATCCACTGCAGTATATGTTTTACTGTTCAGATAAATGTTCTTGCAGTCAATCAAGTGCTGTTGAGTTGCTTTTGACACAATTCAATTGCCTACAAAATATTGTAATATTAATTAGACATATTCTAATTCGCCTTTTAAGAATCTAAGAAATCATGGGTAATTTCATTGTTCGTACCCCAAAATGAAATCAACGTCAGGTCATTGGTTGAATTTCAACTGTTCATGACAATTTTAACCAATCAAGACGTTTAGGTGTACACTGTTGAAAATATTACCCAGGATGCATTATATTCTGAAACGGCCAATTGACTACGTGCAAATTGCCTAATCAGACGTAAGAACCAATGTCGATGAGTCTGAAAATTTACTGAATGACGTTACATGACTTTATATTCAATTGGTCAGTCTATTAAAAGCAGTTCTGAATATCATTATATGAAAAAGTGTTTACAAGTATATTTTTATAAGTAACATGTAATTCCAGCTAAGAGGGGAGACAAACAAAAAAAATACATGTATAACTGTAAAAATAAACCAGATAAAAACAAAATAAAAACAAGTCCATGAAACCGGTTGTTGGTGGAGTTTGTGTTGTTCAGTCATTCAGTTTTCTATGTGGTGTTTTAAATACTGTTTTTTTGTCTTTTGTTCCTTTGGTCTTTTGTTTGCCGTGGCATGGTCAGTTTGTTCGTATATTAAGTAATTCAACTTCTTTTTCGTATCGTTTGCATCTTATCAACAAAAAGGAAAACAGTAAAAGACTAGCATCACTTCACAAAACACATGGTCTAAACCTCAAATTAAAAGCACCTGTCCTAAGGGACTGTAATTTAGTGGTTTCGTTAGGTCATTAGAGTCATATTTGTTTTCGTAATTTTTTAACATATTGATAAAACCGTAAGTTTCTCTCTAGAATTATTTCACACTTTTCTTGTCGACGCCTGTTTACGATAAAACAAATCAATTTGTTAAAATAATAGCAATCAAACTTCATTTTGTACACACGTTTTCGGATTGATAGATTTTCATAATCATGAAATTGCGACTGGAATGGAAAATATGTCACTAAGGCAACAACCCGACTAAAGAGCAGATAACAGCTGAATGCCATCAACGCGGCGAGAACATCTCAAACCCAAAGGTGGTTTAGTATATTAATATTTTAGAAGAGCGATGTGGACAACAAAATGCACGTAAACATCCTGACCAAAACAAAAGGTAAAGAAGAAAAAATACAAAAAGGCAACACTGACTGCGAACAGATTAATATGATTTGACTTAAACTAAGGATGTAAACAAACAAAATAATCTTTAAACAGGATTTATTTTTGATAAATAAACAATGGATAAACCTGGTTTGTTGGCTAGCCAAACTTTCCGCTTATATATCAATGTTAAATAATATCGCTAAACTTACAAAGTTTAACAAAGAAAATAACAAAGAACATCTTCCATTAACGACAGACAGCATAATACAGCATAAGACATCACAAACATTGGAAAGAGAATTAAACTATCAGATATAAGCAAATTTATTGTAGGATTTTTTTTTCAAAATATTTTTTTTTAAAGTATGTTATTGTATATCAGATAAATAATTATAGTCTTTTATTTTACAGATGACACACCTACGCCAAGTGACGCTACAGTTAAATAAACCGGATGTTGAACTGTAATCTGGATTAAATAATTATTTACGATTTTTTTTTATTTCGAAATGTAAATGTTTCCACTATGACAACTTCATCATACAACGACTTATGAGTTTGACTATCCCTTTGGTACCTTTTCCACTCTCAAACAACAACGAGACACATCTTTATGTTGACACCTCGGGATATCAGGATTTCTCTACGTCTGTCTTTTATTTGGTCAACTCTGCCATCCCTTGGTGTGTAATACGACAGGAAAAACACTGAATTGCGATTTTCATACAAATGAGATGTTTAGCTAGGTATAAACCAAGTTAAATTAACCCTTTTCTACATACGAAGATGCCTGTTCAAGTCAGGAACATGACAGTTGTTATCAGTTTGTTTGAAATCTTTTTAAACAAGATAGATCAAAGGCTTCACATGAAGGAAAGAGAACATTCATTTTTGTTCAGTTTACCAATAGAGATATTTATCAGCATGAGCAGCATTTTACATCACCAGGACATAACATAAAAAATAACTCTTTATTTTCAAAATTTGTTTGTTCCTATTGTATCCTACATTTACACCAAAATAATTGAACTTAAAGTATTAAAATATAAGCAAGCGTAGCAGCACTGTAACTTATACCAATACCTACAAACCGCCGTTATATGACTGTTCTTACTCGCCTTACTGGAGATCTAAACATAATTCAACATGAACATCTCCGAGAGATGATATATCATGGGCCCACGTTAAGAGAACTCCAACACATCAATTGGAATAATAACTTTAAAATAATTATTGATTCCATTAAGAAATACGGTAGAGCATGGGTTAAACGAGGAGAAGTTGAACTGGACACTTTGTCAGAATGCATCAAAACAGTCGGGTCTTTGATAAACGTCAAATTCTTAAGTAAAAAAAAACTATGCGAATGTTCGACCAAAGTCCATTTTTTTATAATCTTAACAACGTGTTATATTGTTCTTTCATTTGTCTTTGTTCTATTATTAGGTCTTTCCACTTTTCTGTGGAAATAACTATTGTTTTTCTTCTGATTATTTTTTTTTTCTTCCGCCAAATTTTGTTCTTGCGATAAACATTTGTTTCGCAATATGTCGCTTAGATATTTGGTATATGATATCGAACGGTTTATGCGCTTTTGAAATTTACCCTGTGTAACCGAATACTTTTCTTTGCAGGAGTTATCTCCCCAAACACTGTTTTCCTTGTGTCCACAACTCCTTCGCAACCGTAAAAGATTACGACAAATTTATTTTATAAAATTGCTCGTTATATCCTTCGCATGATTTGTCCAATTTCGACCGAACCAATATGAACGCTCCATATGAGAGTCATTTTCCTTTTTGTATTTGAAATTTTTAAGTGTATTTTAAACTAGAACACCATAAGTGATAGAGACCTAGGATCTTTTGATTTGAGGTCCTTGGTCCAAACAAATGAAAATTAGGTCAAGGTCAAAGGTCATGGTCGTATTTTAGATTTTTATTTGTTTTTGATTTCCCTACAATTTGGAATGGTTATAGATACAGAAAATTTAAGTATTGAAAAATGTTTGGTACTTCAAGGGGCAACTTCGTTACGTTATGACTGTATTGGTTTTACCATTATGTAAGGGACCTAACCCCCATTTATGGTTTATAAAAAGCCATTATTAGGCAAAACTGTTAAACAAAAGGTCCTTGACCCATAGGGTCTTTTGCAATGACATTGTGGAGCAATGACCTTGACGAAGGTCGAAAGGTAAAAGGTCAAGGTCATGTACTAAGACGAAAATTATGTGATTTTGGCACTATTTAAAGAGTGTTATGTGTGTTTGAATTCCAACCAACCAACCAACCAACCAATCAATCAATCAGTGCATGCATGTTTCCGTCTCATGTGTTTAATATGGGGTCTAAGATCTCATTTATTTCTTTTCCACTTGTTCCAAGAAACACTATCCAACGTGTTTAACCAACCAACGTGTTTAGTCAACCAATCAACGTGTTTAACCAGCCAATCAATCAATCAATCAATAAGTGCATGTTTCCGTCTCATGTGTTTAATATGGAGTCCAAGATCTCATTTGCTTCTTTTTCGCTATATTCAAGAAACACTTTCCAACCAACCAACGTGTTAAACCAACCAACCAACCAACCAACCAACCAATCAATCAATCAATCAATCAGTGCATGTTTCCGTCTCATGTGTTTAATATGGAGTCCAAGATCTCATTTGTTTCTTTTTCGCTTATCTCAAAAACCCTATGCAACGTGTTTAACTAACCAACCAACGTGTTTAATCAACCAACCGTTGTGTTTAATCAACATATAAACATGTTTAACCAACCAACCAATCAATCAATCAGTGCATGTTTCCGTCTCATGTGTTTAATATGGAGTCCAAGATCTCATTTGTTTCTTTCTTGTTTGTTTCAACCTATCCCACGTGTTTAACCAATCAACCAACGTGTTTGATCAACCAATCAACGTGTTTAACTAACCAATAAATCAATCAATCAATCAGTGCATGTGTACGTCTCATGTGTTTAATATGGGGTTCAGGATCTCATTTGTTTCTTTCTCGCTTGTTTTAGGAAACCTATCCAAGGTGTTTAACTAACCAACCAACGTGTTTAATCAATCAACCGTTGTGTTTAATCAACAAATAAACATGTTTAACCAACCAACCAATCAATCAATCAGTGCATGTTTCCGTCTCATGTGTTTAATATGGAGTCCAAGATCTCATTTTTAATTTTGTTTCTTTCTCGTTTGTTTCAACCTATCCCACGTGTTTAACCAATCAACCAACGTGTTTGATCAACCAATCAACGTGTTTAACTAACCAAGAAATCAATCAATCAATCAGTGCATGGGTACGTCTCATGTGTTTAATATGGGGTTCAGGATCTCATTTGTTTCTTTCTCGCTTGTTTTAGGAAACCTATCCAACGTGTTTAACCAACCAACCAACCAATCAATCAATCAATCAGTGCATGTTTCCGTCTCATGTGTTTAATATGGAGTCCAAGATCTCATTTGTTTCTTTTTCGCTTGTTTCAAGAAACCCTATCCAACTTTTTTAACCAACCAACCAACGTGTTTAATCAACCAATCAACATGTTTAACCAACCAACCAACCAATCAATCAATGTATGCATGTTTTTGTTTCATGTATTTAATACGGGGTCCAATGTCTGATTTGTTGTTTTTTTTCCGCCTGTTTCAAGGGACCCTATCCCACGTGTTTAATTGATCAACCAACCAACAAACCAACCAACCAACCAACCAATCAATCAATCAATAAATCAATCATTGTATGCATGTTTCCGTTGTGTGTGTTTAATACGGGGTCCAAGTTCTCATTTGTGTTTTTTTTTCGCTTGTTTCAAGAGACCTTATCTCAAGTGTTTACGTTATAAACCAGCCAACCAACCAATCAATCAATCAATCAATCAATCAATATGTATGACAGTTTATTTATTACAGTATATTTTTAAACAATATGGAAAGAAAAAACTCTCAATTATTCAAGATTTTGAATTTTAATATTGTTCTTACATCTCTTCTGAAAAAAAAAATCCACATGTACTCTGAAACTACAAATCCAATCGACCCCAAACTTTGCAGTCAGCAGGGCATACATATACTAAAGGTTCATAAAACAACATGGTGCAGATATCTCTCAAGACTTTTCCTAGAGAAAAAAAATGGCAATACCGTAAAAATCGCTTGCTAGGTCCGTAAATCTCAGTGACATCCTCCAATAAAATATCCGCTCCTAGATTGAAATACTAATCTGTGTTACAAACAGGTGCCGAAAAATGTACATTATCAGAAAATAATCCTTAAAATGAATGTGTATTAAAGTTACACCGGATCAATTAAATCCAAAACATGCACTGCTGGTGAACTGTGATCAAAATGTCAATTTTGAAATGACAAAAGAAATTACATTGTGTACATTCCGTCTCTATACATGTTGTCTGTTCAACGTCCCCACCTGAAAAGAAATAAAATAAAAGTTTTCGTTATTATAAACCCGCGTCACGTGATGTCTCCTCAATCTGGCGCGAGCGCTGTACCTAAAAAAAAAAACTTTCCAAACTAAACATGAAACTTCTCCGGTAACAATAATATAGACCCCATACAGAAACAAACAAACAAACAAACAAACAAACAAACAAACAAACAAACAAACCCCCCCCACCCAATTCAATTTCAAAGGGGGAAAGACCGCCTCCAATTGCTTTCTAAAAGCAATTGATTTATATTTAATATTACTTTTACTGTTGGATTGTTTCATATTACATCCATCTAACGTGGCTCGTCAATGTGTTTATATTATCTTTCATTTTTTGCTGGTGTGTTTTTTATATGCGACTTTTGTGTTTCTTTGGTTTTTATAACGTGACTCTGTACTTTAAAAAGTAAAAACACAAAAATACTGAACTCCGAGGAAAATTCAAAAAGGAAAATCAAAAATCAAAAGGCAAAATCAAAAGTCCAAACACATCAAACGAATGGATAACAACTGTCATATTCCTGACTTGGTACAGGCATTCTCTAATGTAGAAAAATGGTGGATTGAACCTGGTTTTATAGCTAGCTAAACCTCTCACTTGTATGACAGTCGTATCAAATTCCATTACACTGTCAACGAGGCATGAACAAAACAATAAAATTGAGAATGGAAATGGGGAATGTGTCAAAGAGACAACAACCCGACCAAATAAAAAACAACAGCAGAGGGTCGCCAACAGGTCTTCAATTTAGCGAGAAATTCCCGCACCTGGAGGCGTCCCTCAGCTGGCCCCTAAACAAATATATACTAGTCCAGTGATTATGAACGCCATACTAATTTCCAAATTGTACACAAGAAACTAAAATTAAAATAATACAAGACTAACAAAGGCCAGAGGCTCCTGACTTGGGACAGGCGCAAAAATGCGGCGGGGTTAAACATGTTTGTGAGATCTCAACCCTCCCCCTATACCTCTAACCAATGTAGAAAAGTAAACGCATAACAATACGCACATTAAAATTCAGTTCAAGAGAAGTCCGAGTCTGATGTCAGAAGATGTAACCAAAGAAAATAAACAAAATGACAATAATACATAAATAACAACAGACTACTAGCAGTTAACTGACATGCCAGCTCCAGACTTCAATTAACCTGACTGAAAGATTATGATTTCATCATATGAACATCAGGCACAATCCTTCCCGTTAGGGGTTTAGTATCATACCATCATAACATATATGAGAAGAACATAACCCGTGTCATGCCAATAACTGTTTTTAGAATAAATGTGTTTAGTTCCGATGCAAAGACCTTATCAGTGACTCAATATTAACGCCAAAATATGCAATCTTTAATGACTTGACAACAGTATCGTAATTATATCCTTTCTTAATAAGTCTATTCAAAGGTTTTGTAAGTTTCTGAGGTGAATACTGACACCTTTGTGCTTTATAAAGAATATTTCCATAAAAAATTGGATGTGAAATACCTGAACGTATTAGAAATCTGCATGCTGAGCTATATTTACGAATGATGTCTTTATACCGATGATAAAATTTAGTAAATGTTTTGACTAGTTTGTGATATCGAAAACCCTGGTGTAATAATTTTTCAGTAATACATAAATTTCTCTCGTTAAAATCTAAAACATTGTTACATACACGAGCGAATCGTACAAGTTGAGATATATATACACCGTAAGATGGTGACAAGGGAACGTCACCATCTAAAAACGGATAGTTAACGATAGGAAATGAAAAATCATCCCTTTTATCATAAATTTTAGTATTCAGTTTTCCATTAGTGATATATATATCAAGATCGAGAAAAGGGCAGTGGTCATTGTTAGTATTAGCTTTATTTAAAGTAAGTTCAACAGGATAAATTTCATTAATATACATACTGAAGTCGTCATTATTGAGAGCCAAAATATCATCCAAATATCTAAAAGTATTATTAAATTTGTTTATCAGATGTTGTTTCGATGGGTCTTTGCTTATTTTTGTCATCAATTGTAACTCATAACAATACAAAAACAGGTCCGCAATAAGTGGTGCACAGTTAGTCCCCATTGGAATTCCGATAATCTGACGATATATGGAATCCCCAAAGCGAACAAAAATGTTATCTAGTAAAAATTCAAGGGCATATATAGTATCAAAGCATGTCCAATTAACATAGTTTTTTTGTTTATTGCTACTAAAAAATGACCTAAAAGAGTTTGAACATATATATTCACATTCTGATTTTTTGAATGCCCATTTAATTAGGTGTGTGAATTTTTTCTTAATGAGAATGTGAGGCAATGTGGTATACAGGGTAGAAAAATCAAAACTTTGAACAGATTCAAAATCACCAATATAAGCATTCAATTTATCAAGTACTTCCAACGAGTTCTTGACACTCCAAAAGTAATTTATTCCACTATTTTCGAAGGCCTTATTTGAACAATTTATTATCAGGTTTTTAATTGTACCAAGTGTGCTGGTAAGAAGAATAGACAATTTAGTAGTTGAACAGTGGCTTGAAGACGAAATAAATCTATATTTGTAAGGGGTTTTGTGTAGCTTCGGAAGCCAATACATAGTTGGGACTTTCATTGTATTTGGTTCTGCTTGTAAAGCGGTGGCTAAAAGTTTATGTTTGTTACAGATTTCGTTTTCTGAAAATGGAGTCAGTTGGAATGTTGGTGAATTGGTGATTTCCTTTTTCAGAACCTCAATGTAAAATTTACGTCAATAACATACTCAAAAAGTAAAAAATGTCAAAAAGGGGTACAGCAGTCAATATTGTGTTATCATCTTAATATCCCTATAAAAACAACAAATGTTACGAAGAAGCACAAGAAGGCATAAATCAAATTTAACATACTCATTTTGTTTTTCTTATACGACTTAATTTATCTATGTAAAGTCTACCCATAAAGGATAGAAAATTTCAGTCTGGTGTAAAATTGCGCGTTTGGAATTCGCACAGGTAGACATAAAAATAATGTTGTCGTTCAAAGTATGACGGCATACATAAATGCAGAGTCACGTTAAGTTGATATAACAGAAAACAGATTTAACAGTAAAAGTAATAATAATTAATAAAATAATTGTGTGGTTCAAACGTTTGGTATCACGGGATACATAAGTATAGTTTCACGTCAAATGTATATCATAAAAAACAGACTTAACAGAAAAAGTAGTATTATTGAATAAAATAGTTTTGTCATTCATAGTATGTCAAGATCCATAAGTAAAAGTAATATTAATAAATGAAATAATTTTGTCGTATAAAGTATGATGTTTTACATAACCACAGAGTCACTTCAAAAGAATATCTCAAAAAACTGACTTAACAGTACAAGTAACATTAATAAAGACAAATAAAATAATACTATTACACGTTATTAACATGATAACCAACGTCAGTACGCAAAATCTATACTTCAAGACCATCTTGTATTATTAATGAAGTTGATACGGAATATTTATCAACAAGTTCTTGGTATCTTCCGGTGAACTTTTTTAGAAAAAGGACAAGACGTTCTTTGACGGTAAACGGACAGAAAGTCACAGGACAAAAAGTCACAGGACATAAAGTCACAAATTTGATAGGACAAAAAGTCACAGGACAAAAAGTCACCAATAATTTGGTGACAATTGTTTGAATATATAAGAGAAATATTTACTTTTTAATACATATATTCATATTAAAGTTTAGGAAATGTGTCATTATACTTGAAAAATCAAGATTTATTTAATTTTAATCAGGCAAAAGATACATTTCTTGGCACCATGAAGCCATTTAAGTGCCAAACCACTTTGACTTTTTGTTTTTTTAACAATTATTTGATCATCTTTGATATTGTTTTGATAAATTTTGTTAACATAGTTGGTTTATATACTATAGTTCAAGAAAAATACAAAAATATTTTTGTAGAAATAAGCAGTTTTTATTCAAAGAAAATAATCAGAAAAAATGAATTGTGACTTTTTGTCCTGTGACTTTTTGTCCGTGACTTTTTGTCTGTGACTTTTTGTCCTGTGACTTTCTGTCCTACATTCTCTTTGACATACCCCTGGTTCATCAACTTTCTGCTCAGACACTGGTGACGTTTTACAAAGTCTGAATAGGAGCTGTAAGCTCTTGAATACCTTATAAGTTGGGAAATGTATATTCCATATGCAAGTGAAGTTGGTATATTACTACTGAGGTGGGAGAAATTGATAATTTCAAAATTAAAATCGTCTCGTTTGTCATAGATTCTGGTATTGAGATGACTGTGTATGTCAAATTCGAGGTATACGTCTAAAAATGAGGCGGAGGAAGCCGTGTCTGTGGTCTCTTTAATTTCTAGTTCTGGTGGGTATATTAATGGAACCCAATCAGAAAAGTTCGGATTGTTAATGGAAAGAACATCATCAATATATCTGAAAGTGAAATTAAATAACCTGGCTTCTTTGATCTTCTTGTTTTTGACAAGTGTCGGAAGGAACTCCGATTCATATGAAAACAAGAAGAGGTCGGCAAGGAGAGGCGCACAGTTTGTTGAAAAAGTCTACCTTCAAATTCAACAAATATGTTGTCAATAAGAAACTCCAGCATACCGAACGTGTTCCTCTGTGTAGTATGTTTTACCCTTTTGTTCCTTATTAACAAAATATGTCTTATGGTATCCCAAAGTATGACATTGTTCTATCATATGTCATTATGATATATTTCTATTATGAATTAGAAAATACGTTGAACCACAAACGACAAAATTATTCAATCGCGTAGTGGAATGAACTATTTGTGGCTTCTTATAATTCTATATAACTTTTGGACTATTTTAAATCTCGGTCTATTTCTGAAATTAATTCTTAAATACTTTTGATTTTTTAACCCTGTATGCTAACATTTGCCCATGTGAAATTTTAAAATTGTTTGTAAATACATTAAAAGACAATTATATGTGATGTAAGCAATTGTCTGACGTCACACACGCGAATCAATGAATGTGTTTGTAGATAGATGTTTTTGTGTTCTGTTAAATTGTTCCTTCTAAAAATTGTTACCCGATGATAACTGCTGTACCCATATTCTGACTATTTTACTTTTTATGTCTGTTTAGTTCACACATCATTGTAAATATAACGGAGTATGATGAGACTGTAATCAAATTGAGAGGTTTATCGCTTCAAAACCAGGTTTTATCTACCATTTTCTACATGGGAAATGCCTGTACCAGGTCAGGAATATGACAGTTGTTATCCCTTAGTTTGATGTGTTTGAGCTCTTGATTTTGCCACTTGATTAGGATTTATATATATAAATTGACTATGAGGGTCGGTTGAAAACGAAACTTTACAACAAAAGATATGTTTTGAGCTTCCCAATAGTGAAGCATTTGGAAGCTGTAATCATCACTACACAAATTTTATGGACGCCATCACGAGTTGGTTGACCGTTACAATGTATGTAATATCTGTTATTTAGATGATATCGGATATGTTTGTTATGTCGTTACTACAATCCCTTTCCCTTTTCACGAATGTGACCTACCGAATTATACTTTTTACCCTTATTTGTGATATTTTTACCTATTGTGGATGTTTGTTTAGTTCATGAACCATTATCAATATTATTAGATTTGATGCGACTGTCGTACAAGTGACAGGTTAAGCGCTAAAAAACTAGGTTCAATCTACCATTTTCTTCATTTAAAAATGCCTGTGCCAAGTCAGGAATATGCCAGTTCTTGTCCATTCGTTTTTTATGTGTTTTGTCATTTAATTTTGCTATTTGATGATAGATTTTTGGATTGGATTTTCGTCTGAGTTCGGTATTTTTGTGATTTTACTTTTTTCAGAGTCAAAGAGGTTGTACATCATCTCTTCAGGAAAGTAATCGTAGTTCATATACACACATATAGTCGTATTCCTGTATGAAGGGAGGTACAGGTATTGACATTGATATCAACAGTTCTACAAACACCTTATAAGATCCTCAAATCCTTTTCCCAAATGCGACCTCCCAAATTAGGCTTATTATCGGGTATTTGCTAACATGAGCAGCACGACATGTGCAACATGTGGAACTAGATCTACTTACCCTTTCGGAGATTCAGATTTATTTGTAAGTCTGGTGTTTTTTTTTCAATTATAATTCAATTTGGAGTTAAGTGTTGCGGGGCTTTTAACAACAACAAAAAACCATATAAACAACTGAACATAAAACACAACACAGAACACTCAACACTGATTTTCATGGATTCATGGATTCTCAATGACTTATAAAATGTCTTTTAATGCTTTGCTGTAACACCAATCCCCATTTATATATATAAAACATTTCCATCATTTAGCAAACGCAGTCAATCAACTAAATAAGTGGATAATTTTAGATTCAAATTCATTATATGTGTTAAAGAAAAAACAATCAATTTGACGATAGCTCTTGGAGAGGAGTTACATATAATATACTTCATTAAAAATTAATTTTTCATGATCTGGGAAAACGAACGTTTCTTATTTTTCGTTATTTTGCTTCACATAAATAAATTAAAATCCTACCAGAACTGTGCTTTCACTATTTATTGTTTTACTATAACTATTGTTTTTAAGTATTAAAAGATAAAACAATTATTGAAAGACATCAAGTGTTGAAAATGGCGTTAGAAGAACAGAAACAAATTGCATAATGAAAAATAGAGACAAATAACATTGTAATAGCAAACATTGATCAATGATGCAAAATATTGTGAATATGCAAATATTATAATATTAACCTGACAAACAATTATGTTCACAACACAGAATAAATTCATTTATTTCTGTTGTTTTCGTGGAAAATATAAACTTCATTGAACGTTTGAAATTGTCATGTACACGGCTCACTTCCACTCACAAAATCTACGAAAATTGGTATGCTACAAATAATAGGGAATATACAGTATCATAAGTATGCTGCATTTTATTTTTTCGAATCATTCCCGATTTTATTCTGTCGATCTGTTCTTCCAAAGGTATCTTTCTTCTGCAGATAAACCAATACAACAATTCCTGATAATTTTCTAAGTCAATTCTCTCAACTCATATCCATATCATATCAAGACACAAATATCAAAATATTTGGAAATCAAAATAAAACCATGGTAAAATCATTGATCCATTCCTTTTTTATAGGAAGGGTGAAATGGGGGGGGGAGGCAAGATTAGTGTTCGTGTACTACATGTATACATTTTTGGAATGTAGTTTAATTAAACGAATTAAATGAAACTATCGTAGAGTGGTTGTATCGGGCACATATTAAGGCTTATAATAAGAACGTCTCCTTGCAATTATAATTTTATTGGAACTCTGAATATTTAACGTCACAATAACGGTGACGTCGTGTACATAGAGAGCGGTACAGAGTCTGCTCTTTCAAACTTGTCCTCATGACTAGTCTGCATCAGCCCTAAAAAAGCAGACATGAGGTCTGGTCTACTAGGGACAAAGTTACTCTGAATATTTAACGTCACAATAACGGTGACGTCGTGTACATAGAGAGCGGGACAGAGTCTGCTCTTTCAAACTTGTCCTCATGACTAGTCTGTATCAGTCCTAAAAAAGCAGACATGAGGTCTGGTCTACTAGGGACAAAGTTACTCTGAATATTTAACGTCACAATAACGGTGACGTCGTGTACATAGAGAGCGGTACAGAGTCTGCTCTTTCAAACTTGTCCGCATGACTAGTCTGCATCAGTCCTAAAAAAGCAGACATGAGGTCTGGTCTACTAGGGACAAAGTTACTCTGAATATTTAACGTCACAATAACGGTGACGTCGTGTACATAGAGAGCGGTACAGAGTCTGCTCTTTCAAACTTGTCCTCATGACTAGTCTGCATCAGTCCTAAAAAAGCAGACATGAGGTCTGGTCTACTAGGGACAAAGTTACTCTGAATATTTAACGTCACAATAACGGTGACGTCGTGTACATAGAGAGCGGTACAGAGTCTGCTCTTTTAAACTTTTCAATATATTTCAATAAATCGTTGTCAAAGCCTATCCCAGCACCCCAACTCCATATATCACAAGGTGTTTCGAACATCTATTTAGACCAATTAGAATTAACTAATTGACCATGGCCATGTCCATCATCAGGAGCCCAAGCAATTGCATAGTGACACTTATTATAAAAATACTGTAATTTTTATTAGGGGCTCGACACCTCATGATCTGTCTAACTAATATTGTTCTATACTCTTTATCTACTTAACCATGTTTATTAATTTAACAAACAAAGTATAGAATCTATTTTCATAATCTGCAACATATTAATTATTCAGAGTTGCTGATGTTACTGTGTCTTTCAAGTTTTTATGCCTACGGAAAGCAAACAGAGGCCTTTTATCAAATAAAAGTTTTGCCTCTTCGTCATCCTTTAATTTATCCCAGTGTTTTAAGATAATAAATGAGACAGATATATATGATATATAGGATACAAATAAGTTTTTCATTGAAAAAAGTTAAACTCTTTTAACAAAACAGTGAAGAAGGAATAAATTGAAAAGTGTGCCTAATCGAACATCGGAATTGGTTAATATGACAATGGTTAGAATCAATCCGCAAAAACTGTGAAATCATACATCACAGATATACAACAAAACTGACCAACCGATGTGGGTTGTGGTCTTTTTTTACAACTGGCATAATCCAATGTTAGACTTGATGCTTTAATTCGGTTTCCCCCTCGGCTCTTGCGCTAATAAAACATAATCGACTTATTTGTTTGAACGTATGATCGAAAACAAAATAGATTGATTTACGACTTAAAAACTATGAGTCGTTTTACTATCATCATTTTACACGTAGGGATGATTGTTCGAAACAGAAGTTTTTTTTAAATATTGATTATGAATTACAAAAACGAAGTATGTTGCAGGTAACATATTTTATTAACAACTCCTTTCTGATATTATTTTCACTTTGTGCATGTCATGAAGGCAAATCATCTGCAAAATAAACATGAATTGAAATTAAAATGAAAATTATTCATAAATGAAAATAATAAATAACATTAGTTCTTGATCGATACTCCATAACAAAATAACATTTAGGTGAAAAATCATATGTAATACGCCTAGTGAAATCAGACGGTGTAGCTTTCAAATTTATCATTTGAATAACTTTGCACAATTTGTACATACCGTTAGCTAATAATACGTTACAATCATTGTTGTCTTTTGAAATAAGTGTTTGTAATTTCGAGCGTAGTATGTTATGTCGTACTTATAGAGTGTTGCAAAAAGAAGCAAAACATATTTCATATTGTCCAAATATCATGTAATTTTTCGCACTGGTTGATAGTAAACACAATCAATTTTAAGAACACTGTTTTCTCTCATTGTATATTAAAAACAGGATAAGTAACTCAATGTAAAGGTATACATGGTGTAGCACAAGACTGTTTTTTCATATTTATTTGAGCTGTTTCTTATATATGCATATAAATTCATAGATACTAGGATGACATTTTGTATTCATACCAGACACAATTGTCGCCCACACAATAGTTATCACTGACGCACGAATCCAAAGAAGTTTTTTTTTTTTTAAACACTAAGTTCAAGAGCATTGTGGTCCAAAATTTCTAACTTTAAGTATTTGAATGCACTACAACTGTATGGTGAATGTCATCATACAGTTATATTTTATTTTGCATTGTTGACGGCATCTAAATACTCTCAACAACTATACATATTGTATTAGAAACAGTTATTTTTTATAGGAACTCTTCAAACATAGTAATATATTATCCTTTGCTTCATTCAGAAAATGATAATCGTTTAACGCTAACATAAATGTTATGGCAGTTTGTATAACATTCTGTAGTAAGATAGATAAATAATATGAAAAAGACGTTGAGTTAACGTAGGATACTATTTTAGTTAATATCTTGACTTATTATGATTTGGTATAATCATAGCGGAAAGCTTTCCGAAAAAAAATGAGCAAGAATTGCTGTATTTGTAGAAATCATGTATCATGATCAAAAAAACCTTCTCAACTTGATGTATATATCAATTTTATTTTAATTTGTAACGAACGAAAATGTCGATCATTTCATAAGCTGTGACTCTCACTACCTGAGTGTAAATTCACATTGCGATAAGACGTGTCACGTAACTTGTCTATCCCACATTCATGTATTTGGTTTTGATGTTATATTTGTTATTCTCGTGGGATTTTGTCTGATGCTTGGTCCTTTTCTGTGTGTGTTACATTTTAGTGTTGTGTCGTTGTTCTCCTCTTATATTTAATACGTTTCTCTCGGTTTTAGTTTGTTACCCCGATTTAGGTTTTTGTCCATGGATTTATGAGTTTTGAACAGCGGTATACTACTGTTGCCGTTATTTACTTACAGGTTTTACTGTTATCAGAGTCTAAGTAAACTGCACTATTTGTTTAGGGTGAGGGTAATGGTTTACTGTAAATTTCACTTACTGTAGTGTTTTGTAAATTGCACTGAACCAAGTAAAGGGATTGATAAAATCAGAAGTGAAGACAATTAACATTTTGTTGGAAGTCGAATTAAATTCTAATCCTTCAAAGTGTCCACCATCTAATGTGGCCAGTGATGTATTTGTGCTAATTTCGCCATCATAAACCTACTCAAAAATATGTTTTTAAATATGTAAAAATGTTTAAATTTCACATCACATCGACACGTCCACCATCACAATGGGTATCACTATATAAATCAAAATATAAATACTTTCTGAATCATCTGAGATCAACCGCTTCATTGTAATGATTGGTATTTGTTATACTACTGCATACCCGAATTAAACATGTATTGACAAAACTACTATTTTGTAATATTTAGTAGTTTCTGAATCTTCCGAATCAAATTCTGAATCAACCGCTTCATTATAATGATTGGTGATGGTTATATGTAAAATGCAGTACAAGGTTTTGTACAGTTGTTATCCTTCGACCTTGCTATTTTACATCACGATTTTAGGCTTAATAAACTATTTTTTTAACCTTTGAAAATGACATTTTGATAATTCCATCTCTATTTGTACACAAGAAAACACACAAAAAACTACATCCTACACGAATTAAACATGTATAAAACCACTATTTTCTAATATTTAGCATTATCAAAACAAGTATGAATGCAAGAATAATATTAATATAGCATGATATTTATTGTAATCTAATTGTTTAATATATGTGTATACCTGAACTGTATCAAAACTGGGTTCCAAATCGAGGAAAGTAAAGTCCAAATGGAAGAAAGTAAAGTTCAACATTACTTTAGATCCTTCCTCAACTATTGTAAGTACATAGTTGTTCAACACAATAGTGTGAAGGATAATGAGGTGATGTAAAAGTTCCCTCTGGTCCTTTAAAAGTTCCACCACATGTAACTGTAATGGTAAAAAATGTACATGTTTATTCGAAAAATTATTGTATCAACATAGATGTCTGTTTTTGAAAGATAAAATATTACTTTTCATCTTGTTAAAACCTGTAAAACAATATGGTAACCTTGCCTTTGAACAACATCTTGAAGAACGACTGTCGAATCTTACAAAATGAACCTAAATGACATTTTAAACAACATCGACATATAAAATATACCCTTATCATGTATTAACTATAGAAAGTTTAAAGAATTTGGTATACCCTATAGCGGGTTATCTGTTCAGGTGTAAAATTTCAAAATTCGCAATGAAAAAGGTATAAATGCCTGATGACATTACATAGGAAGAATATATCTTTTAATAGGTAATTTGAAAAGAAGGTATAAGATATCTGCATATCGTCTCAAAGTCAAAACAGAAACTAATTCCATCACCAAACCTCGTTCCATATGATATATATCCAATCTCGACAATTAAATTTTACTATTCAAAACGCTCGTCGACTCTCGATTTTAATTTTAAAAATCTATCAGTCTTGAGAGGATTAATATCGTATCATACTCGATGCAATGGTTAAATCTTTATGTATACAATACGTTTAACGAGATAAATTTCACTGAATTAAATGATCAATCGCGTGGTGTATGCTATGTTTTGATTGATACAAAAACTTACGACAACAGGGCTTGCAACATTTATCACTTCCTGAACAATTTCCAGCGTTGTCCGTATACTCAGTTTCCCAATCACACCTGTCAGTACTACTTTTACAGTTGCAATCTACTGAAGCTGTTAAATGATAAGTTTTTTGTTTTTTTAATAAACATGACATTGTGTTGTTATTTTGTCTCTCTTTTCACTACCCAAAAAAAGGCACCAGCAGAATACCGCTGTTCAAAATTCATAATGAAATTGAGAAAGGAAATGGTGAATTTGTCAAAGCGACAACAACCCGACCATAGAGCAGACAACAGCCGAAGGCCACCACTGGGTCTTCAATGTAACGAGAATTCCAGCACCCATAGGTGTCATTCAGCTGGCCCCTCAAAAATATGTATACTAGTACAGTGATAATGGACGTCATACTAAAATCCGAATTATACACAAGAAACTAAAATAAAAAATCATTCAAGACTAACAAAGGCCAGAGGCTCCTAACTTGGGACAGGCGCAAAATTGCGGCGGGGTTAAACATGTTTATGAGATCTCAACCCTCTCCCTATACCTCTAGCCAATGTAGAAAAGTAAACGCATAACAATACGCACATTAAAATTCAGTTCAAGAAAAGTCCGAGTCCGATGTCAAAAGATGTAACAAAAGAAAATAAATAAAATGACAATAATACATAAATAACAACAGACTACTAGCAGTTAACTGACATGCCAGCTCCAGACCTCAATTAAACTGATTGAAAGATTATGTCTGCATCATGTGAATATCAGGCACCATCCCTCCCGTTAGGAATTTAGTATCATACTATAATAAAATATATGAGAAGAACATAACCCGTGTCATGCCAACAACTCTTTTTTTTTTTTAATAAATGTGTTTAGTTCCAATGCAAAGACCCTATAAGTGAATAAATATTAAAGCCAAAATATGCAATCTTTAATGACCTGACAACAGTATCGTAACTATATCCCTTTTTAATGAGTCTATTTAAAGGTTTTGTTAGTTTCTGAGGTGAATACTGACATTTTTTTGTGCTTAAAAAAGAATATTTCCATTAAAAAATTGGATGTGAAATACCTGAACATATAAGATGTCTGCATGTTGAGTTGTATTTATGAATTATTTCCTTATACCGTTGATAAAATTTAGTAAAAGTTTTGACCGGTTTGTGATATTGAAAACCCTGGTGTAATAATTTTTCAGTAATACATAAATTTATCTCTCTAAAATCTAATACATTGTTACATACACGAGTGAATCGTACAAGTTGAGATATAAAACCATCATGAATCGATTAAGAAAAAAACAACCAAATCCGGGTTACTAAGTTAAACTGAGGAAAACATATTAAATATAAGAGGAGAACTACGACACAACAGAAACACAACACTAAAATGTAACACACAGAGAAATGAACTATAACATTGGACATTTAAATAAAACAAATGGTGGGTTGAACCTGGTTTTGCGTATAGCCAAACATAGCAATCATATATGATCTGTGTTGAAGACCTATAATGGTTTTCTTTGATAAGTTGTTACTTGGATGAAGAGTTGTCTCATTGGCACTCATACCATATTTTCCTACGTCTATCTACATAATCTATAAGCAGTAAAAATCCTGAAATTTTCTGACCATTTCTCATTAAAAAAGGTAAACAAATCTTGAAAACAGAACTAGTATTTGTGACACACATTTTACTAACCTAGATGTATGGAAGTGACATGTAATTACATTTACTTGCACATTACTTGTTTAAAAAAATAAAAGTGATCTACTTTACTATACAACGGGTAAGATATTTGTGACATACCAATGCATGTAGGCGGCTCACAACATCTGTTTGTATTGCAAAAAGGTCCTATACCTGTATCTTGTTCATTAACATCACACACAGGTTTAATCTCTCCGTTTTTGGCTTTACACTGAGCATACTGAAGTGTGTCTTAGAATAGATAAGAACGACAAGACAATGTACATATACATTATAAAATGAGCTACATTAGTTTTACGATTTCTCGCAAAGAAAGTACTATTACAAATATTTAACATTTAGTCTTTATGAACTTTTTTATTAGATATTTAAATCTAAGACTGTTGTTAGGCTTCATAATTTCTAAAAAAAAAAACACATCTGCGTTTGCTTTTATTTTCTTGTAAAAAAAATCTAAGTTATTGTCATGTATTTTAGAAAATTAATTAACGAAAAAATGGTATCGTTTTTATGAACCACCTGAAATCAATCAATAGTAACATGCGGTTTACATACCATTGCATGGTTGGCAACATCTATAACTATTGCGGCAACACGGACCTGTGTCTTCGTCATCTACAGCACACGTTTGTTTACATATTCCACCTACAGCTTTGCATTGACGTGTATCTAGATATACAATTGATACAAATCTTATATTTATTTTTTTAGAATCCCTATTCTAATCTTACAAAATGTAGAGTAAAAAAAATTCTGTTTACATTCCTGCTGGTTAACTGTTAGTTATAACATAATGTGACTGCTGTTTACTTATTATGTCTTTCAGTTTTGTTCACCAATAATGGTCAATATAATGGATGTATATGTGACTGTTATGGAAGTTACATGTTTGATAAGCTATAACACCAAGTTAAATTTATCATATTTAACTGTTTCAAATCAGGAATATGATAGTTGATATCAATTCGTTTGATGTTTTGATCTTTTCTTTTTAACATTTCATGAACGACTATTCTTTAGAAATTTGATCCAGTCAACCTGTATTTTTATCATTTATTTATTGGTCAGTTTTATAGCGTTTGGTATGCGCAATAAGATCAAACAGAAGTAAATTGATTTTAAATAATATGAAAAGTATATATTAGAAATTTGATTATTTTTACTGACTATTTAAAATTGTAAAAATCAAGTAAGCCTGGCTACTTATTATCATAGGTTGTTAAACAAACAGATAAAACTAAACATTTTCGTTTTAAATTAGATCGAAAAATACGTATCTAAATGCAGTCATTTGTATTCAAAACAAGACTGTAATCAACTCGAAAAAAACAACTAAAAAAGAGTTAAACTTTATTTTACATACATAATTGTACTTTGATTCTGCATTATTGTATAAAACCACATCACAAATTTGAAAAAAAATAGGACAACAGCAAATTCTTGTCCCTAGTTTACAAAAATATTATATATTTCCAAATAACGATAAAAAAGTCTTACTTTTAACTTGATGAATTGTTACTGCTGCAGCACACACAATGAAAACGGCAAGTACACATACAAATTTCATCTTGGTGTTCGACTCAGAACATGTAAATTGTAAGTAATATATGTATGAATATATATGTATATATATATATATATGTAGTATTGTTCGCGGGTTTGTCCTGTTATAAACAAACACGTTTTACCACGTTGAAAGCTATATTTAGATACATTGTTTCAATCTGTTGCATATGTAGAGAAAAGGTAAGCACAAATTTGTATTCAGACATTTTTAAAGATTGCTATAGAATTACTAATCGAAGAATTCAAATAGAGAAAAATATCCAACGAGTGACTGAACAACACATTAATTCACGAATGCTCGTAGCGCATGAGTTAATTATCAGTGTTGTCTGGTCACGAGTTGAATATATTTCGATATTTGAATTTTTTAATTAGTTATTTTCTTTATTACATTAAATAAAGAAAGACTAATTAAAACAATTTTTCTTTTAAAGAAATTAATGTTAAACATGTAAGGAAATATATCTTTTTTCGACGCATTTGCAATATGTTTTGATCCGCCGTTATCGACGTCTTGAAAATGCCTATAGTTGTATGACGTCAGAGAGTGAAATAACCACTGACTATGCGGTATGGGATTGGTTCATTGTTAAAGGCCGTACGGTGACCTATAGTTGTTAATGTCTGTGTCATTTCGGTCTCTTGTGGATAGTTGTCTCATTGGCAATCATACCACATCTTCTTTTTTATACGTTTATTTCACATGTCAAATTATCTTTTTTTAACTGGGAAATCAATGTAATTCAGTACAACCAATGTAATAATAAAGTTTAATCAACTATAAAAATTGCAATGCACTGGAGGGCACTTAGATGGATCTTATACAGGATATGTTCTGTACTTCGTAACTACAATACCGTTCCCTTTCATGAATTTGACCTACCGAATTAGACTATTTACCGGATTTGTTATCTTATAAGCAACATGACGGGTGCCACATGTAAAGCAAGATCTGCCTACCCTTCCAAAGCCCCTGCGATCACCCCTGGACTTTGGTGGGGTTCGTGTTGTTTATTTTTTAGTTTTCTATGTTATGTCCTGTGTAATATTGTTTGTCTGTTTGTCCTTTTCATTTTTAGCCATGGCGTTGTCAGTTTATTTTCGATTGATGAATTTGACAAGCTATACATTATTTATTAATTAATTATCTGATCATTCTTTTTGTCTTAGATTTGTTCAACAAGAACAAGTAAAATTCATAAATGGACTGTTATATATTTGTTAAGGGGCCATATGAAGGACGCCTCCGGGTGCGGGAATTTCTCGCTACATTGAAGACCTGTTGGTGACCTTCTGCTGTTGTGTTTCTATTATCGGGTTGTTGTCTCTTTGACACATTCCCCATTTCCATTCTCAATAATATGGTGTATAGTGGTTTTTTATTGGTCAAATAATCAATAAAACTATGAGTTCTAAACAAGCTAAGGTAATCTATTCCTGGGATAAGAAAACCATTAGTCTGTCGAAAAAAATTAAAGTTTTGTCACAGGAAATTTATAAAAATAACCATATAATAACTTGTTCAAATACTTGTATAAGTAATGCCTTTCAAAATACTGTGTAATTAATTATTTTTGGAGCGTCAAAAAGCTCTATATACCACTTTGCCTCATAATCTCATTAAGAAAAAAGTCACACACCTAAATTAAATGGGCATTTAAAAAGCTAGAATGTGATACATATGTTTGAAATCTTTATGTCATTTTTAGTAGCAATAAACAAAAGAACTATGTCAATGGGACATGTTTTGATACTATAACTGCACTTCATTGTTTTACTAGATAACATTTGTGTTCGCTTTGGAGATTCCATATATCATTATGTTATTTAAAATAAGGATCTTACTCTGTTACAAACCCTCATTCAAAACTATACAAACTTCAAGCTATAATTTCGGATATTGCAAGTCACAGACTTTTCAAGCCAGTTCGCATTGGAAAAGATGAAAAAGAGAAAAGATCTTTTCTAAATCTTTCCTTTGCCAACAAAGGTCTCGATGGCGTCAACCTAGGCAATATCCTTCATCATAAATTAGTTCAATCGAAAATATCTCCTTATTTCAAAGACCAGTCTGTACCAATAATGTCTTATACCTATACCAAACCTATTGCAACTAAAATTTTCAATTACAAACGCGTTTTGCAGAATCTCGATATTGACGACTTCAAGTCTAAACCTCCTGATTGCACTTGTGCTAGTTCCCAATTCATATATAATCCTGCTGGCCACGTTATTACCGGTGACCTTAACATTGTTAATAACACTTCTCTACGAAATGTGTTATCGAAAGGTCCGAAATATCGTGAGCCTAAATCCATCAATTAGAAATACAACTTTAAAATTTTGATGGACTCAGTCGAGGATTATGCCAGGCAATGGGCTAAACGTGAAAAGAAAGACGTAGACACTCTATCCGAATGGATTAAGGCAGTAAAGTCGTTAATACAAATCAGAATCAAGAAACTGAATGGGTCCATCAATGCCCATGCTAGGTCAATCATTAAAGACCCAAATGTTGCTAAACACTTATCCGACCTCCATGATAAATATGTTGTTGTCCCCGCAGACAAAGCCCCAAATAACATCGTTTTTGTCTGTAAAAGTCACTACATTAATTGCTTGATAAACGAATTAGGTATAGACAATTCACTTGGAAACTCAACATATACCCTCACGACACTTACCAAAGAGGAAATCCTGGATAATCATAGGTCTGTTCTTTGTTCCTTTGGTATTTCAACCAAAGATGAAGAACTGGATCTTCCATCACTGTATTGGATACCTAAACTACATAAGTGTCCTTAAAAACAACGGTATATTGCTGGATTTTCCAAGTGCTCCACGAAACCTCTTTCTAAATTATTAACATCTATTTTATCAGCAATCAAAGACGGGCTGTGAAACTGCCTATTCTAGCGGTGGCGTGAATCAGATTCCAAAGATCTTTTAGAGTACATACAATCTAACTCTCTTTCATCTTGTAACGGTATTAAAACATTTGACTTTTCTACTCTTTACACACGTATTCCACATTCCAAACTAAAAGACAAATTGAAAGAGTTGGTATTACTTTGCTTCATCAAAAAGAATGGCCAACGTAGATACAAGTATCTTGTCTTAGGGAGGGATAAATCATACTTTGTAAAGAATCACTCTGATTCAAACAAAAAATTCTCTGAAACCGATATTATCAAGATGCTTGATTTCTTGATTGACAACATATTTGTAACGTTCGGAGGACGTGTTTTTCAACAGACTGTCGGCATCCCAATTGGAACAAACTGTGCCCCTCTACTTGCCGACTTGTTTCTTTATTATTTGTATGAGGCTGAATTCATGCAGGAACTTCTTAGGAAGAAAGATAAGAAGTTAGCAATATCCTTTAACTCTACTTTCCGCTATATAGATGACGTTCTTTCACTAAACAATTCAAAATTTGGTGACTATGTGGAACGCATCTATCCCATCGAATTGGAGATAAAGGATACTACAGATACAGTTAAGTCGGCGTCATATCTTGACTTACATCTAGAAATTGACAATGCGGGTCGGGTGAAAACAAAACTTTACGACAAAAGGGATGATTTCAGCTTTCCAATTGTGAACTTTCCATTTCTAAGTAGCAACATTCCAGCAGCACCTGCATACGGGGTATATATCTCCCAATTGATACGATATTCCCGTGCTTGCATTTCCTATCATGATTTTCTTGATAGAGGGTAACTGCTCACAAGGAAGCTATTAAACCAAGAGTTCCAAATGGTGAAGTTGAAATCCTCCCTTCGTAAATTTTACGGACGCCATCACGAGTTGGTTGACCGTTATGGAATAACCGTTTCACAAATGATATCGGATATGTTCCCTACGTCGTAACTACAATCCCCTTCCCTTTCATGAATGTGACCTACCGAATTAGACTATTTACCGGATTTGTAATCACATAAATAAAGGCAACAGTAGTATACCGCTGTTCAAAACTCATAAATCCATGGACAAAAAACAAAATCGGGGTAACAAACTAAAACCGAGGGAAACGCATTAAATATAAGAGGAGAACAACGACATAACACCGAAACGTAACACACACAGAAACGGACCAAGCATCAGACTAAACACCACGAGAATAACAAATATAACATGAAAAGCAAATACATGAATTTGGGATAGACAAGTACCGTGCCACGTCTTATCTCAATTTCTCAAAAATAAGAGAAAACACAAACGACTCAACATTAAAATGCAACACACACAGAAACGAACAATAATATAACAATGGCCATCTTCCTGACTTGGTACAGGACATTTTTAAAGGGGAATAAAAGTGGTGGGTTGAACCTGGTTTTGTGGCATGCCAAACCTCGCACTTTAATGGCAAAGTTAAATATAACATTGCAATGGCAACATAATATTACAGGACTACAATAAAAATTAATAGAACATATTAGACAAAGAAAAACATGATTAATAGATAAAAAAAAAAGCATCAGGTTTAAAATTCAATACGCCTAAAACGCGCCTTGTCCACACAAGACTTACAAGTGACGCCCAGATATAAAAGATCGAAAGTGACAAAAGTACAAAGTTGTACAACACTGAAGATCAAAAGTTGAAAAGGTTTCGCCAAATACGGCATTGTTTTTATGCCCGGGATAAGAACATTCTTATTATATAGAACAATTCATGCTATTGCAAACAGTAAATTTTAACAAATGAATATGAAAGAGATATACATAAAGAAACTGAAGTATTAACTAATTACAGAAAACTAAACCCGAATACATAACGCCAAGATATAAAAGATCGAAAGTGAAAAAGGTACAAAGTTGTACAACACTGAAGATCAAAAGTTGAAAAGGTTTCGCCAAATACGGCATTGTTTTTATGCCCGGGATAAGAACATTCTTATTATATAGAACAATTCATGCTATTGTAAACAGTAAATTTTATCAAATGAATATGAAAGAGATATACATAAAGAAACTGAAGTATTAACTAATTACAGAAAACTAAACCCGAATACATAACGCCCAGATATAAAAGATCGAAAGTGAAAAAGGTACAAAGTTGTACAGCACTGAAGATAAAAAGTTGAAAAGGTTTTGCAAAATACGGCATTGTTTTTATGCCCGGGATAAGAACATCCTTATTATATAGAACAATTCATGCTATTGCAAACAGTAAATTTTAACAAATGAATATGAAAGAGATATACATAATGAAACTGAAGTATTAACTTATTACAGAAAACTAAACCCGAATACATAACGCCCAGATATAAAAGATCGAAAGTGAAAAAGGTACAAAGTTGTACAACACTGAAGATCAAAAGTTGAAAAGGTTTCGCCAAATACGGCATTGTTTTTATGCCCGGGATAAGAACATTCTTATTATATAGAACAATTCATGCTATTGCAAACAGTAAATTTTATCAAATGAATATGAAAGAGATATACATAAAGAAACTGAAGTATTAACTAATTACAGAAAACTGAACCCGAATACATAACGCCCAGATATAAAAGATCGAAAGTGAAAAAGGTACAAAGTTGTACAGCACTGAAGATAAAAAGTTGAAAAGGTTTTGCCAAATACGGCATTGTTTTATGCCCGGGATAAGAACATCCTTATTATATAGAACAATTCATGCTATTGCAAACAGTAAATTTTATCAAATGAATATGAAAGAGATATACATAAAGAAACTGAAGTATTAACTAATTACAGAAAACTAAACCCGAATACATAACGCCCAGATATAAAAGATCGAAAGTGAAAAAGGTACAAAGTTGTACAGCACTGAAGATAAAAAGTTGAAAAGGTTTCGCCAAATACGGCATTGTTTTTATGCCCGGGATAAGAACATCCTTATTATATAGAACAATTCATGCTATTGCAAACAGTAAATTTTAACAAATGAATATGAAAGAGATATACATAAAGAAACTGAAGTATTAACTAATTACAGAAAACTAAACCCGAATACATAATGCTATTAAAGTTTAACACAGAATAGACACACACGAATCAGTCCAGGCGTCAACGTAATTTAAAAAAATGTGACGTCACATACGATGGCGAAAAGGCACAAACGTTATGCCACATTTGAATTTATGAAATTTAGAAACAGCATGACGTCACATATGAAAAACTATCAAAGTGAGATAGAATTAGGATTGATTTAAGATTATATTAGAACTAAATACTGATAATTCATTTAAACAAAATGCATATTGCAATACCTATTAATAACAATCAACTGCAATATACATATGTCCAGTCTGCCATGATACCAACTTCAAACGCAAATAATCGTTCAAAAATTAATATAATTAATAAAGGCGGTGATCAATTTTTCTATCCGTAACACCCAATTATAACAAAAAGACGTCAACACATTTGACAAAATCCGATGAGAACCACAAACATAACACTAAACATGTAAACTAAATACATCAATTTGGGATCAACAAGTACAGAAACACGTCTTATAGTAATGCGAATTCACATTCAGCAAAACAGTCACAATCGGGAATAAGTCACGTTTGGTTATTAAAAGATTAGACGACATAATGACAAACCACAATCTACCATGTGATAAAAATGTCCTTAGCTAGTTAGGTTAAAGAGACATCATATGGATCCACCAATTCGTGATGGTGTCCATAAAATTTACGGAGTGTCAATTTTAATCTGTCCTCCTCATAACTTTGTTGGAGCAGTTTCTGCGTAAGGAGCACACTCCTGTATATGAAGTCCGTATAGTGTGAACAAGCACGTGAATAACGTATCAATTGTGATATGTAAACACCATACGAAGGGGCAGAGGGTATGTTACTGCTGAGAAATGGGAAATTGATAATTGGGAAGTTGAAATCGTCCCGTTTATCATAGATTTTCGTGTGATACCAAAGGGACAGTCAAACTCATAAATCGAAAATAAACTGACAACGCCATGGCTAAAAATGAAAAAGACAAATAGACAAACAACAGTACACATGACACAACATAGAAAACCAAAGAATAAACAACGCAAACCCCACCAAAAACTAGGGATGATCTCAGGTGCTCCGGAAGGGAAGGAGATCCTGCTCCACATGTGACACCCGTCGTGTTGCTTATGTGATAACAAATCCGGTAAATAGTCTAATTCGGTAGGAGGTCACCTTCATGAAAGGGAAGTGGATTGTAGTTACGACGTATGGAATGTTTTTGTAGGATCAATGGAGTAGTTTCTTAATCATGTTAATGCTAACTGTATTGAAGACTTGCTCATTTTGATAGGTCACTGGTCAATATTTTACACGTAAAGGTAGTCGGTAAGATAAATTCGTTACATAGTGTGCTAGTGACGTAATACGGTAAATATGGGGTCAGTAAATTCTACTGACCCCATATATACCGTATTAGGTCACTAGCACACTATGTAACTAATAGTATATCATGTGTTGAATATGGGATTGAATAAAACATAATAATTAATATCAGTACCACTCATTTCTTGTTACGACCATTGTATGGGTCGCTTTGTATACCACAAGTATGCATGCAATTATCGTGCTAAAAATCAGAAGTCCTGTTATGTTTTCAGTTGATATGAGTTTTATTTTTTAGCTATAAATCCTGATTCAAGATGCATTAAGTAGCATTGAGCTGCTATATACATGTAGTGTTTGCATTTGAAATTGTAGATATTGTTCTTTGCGTGTAAGGGGAATAGAACACGGACACGATCACCAGTCAGTGAACGGTATCTTAAAGATGAAGTGAAGTCAACA
Source organism: Mytilus galloprovincialis (assembly GCA_037788925.1). NCBI lineage: Eukaryota > Metazoa > Mollusca > Bivalvia > Mytilida > Mytilidae > Mytilus > Mytilus galloprovincialis. The sequence continues at coordinate 70,938,481 of CM075343.1, read as the reverse complement.
CTCACAATTATACTTAACAAGGTTAATAAATTGTGATCTTAAGGACACGCTTAGAAAACTGTTCAAATACCAAAAATTGTATACTATACTTATTCATAAATCATATAAACATGAGACATTGTACTTTTTCAACAAATTTTCAGACGAATAAAGTTATTATTATCATAATTATTCACAAATATGTTACAGAACATTTGAAAAATCTACTAATTAGATGTAATTATTTCCGGTTGTACAACATGACAAAATTCCAATAATGCAAAGACATTTCAAAGTACTTTATAGGTACCCTGTACTTGTATGATTTTCCTCCTTTACTATTAATAAAATACAGAATGGAAATGGGGAATGTGTCAAAGACCAACAACCCGACCGACAATAGAACATACAGCAGCAGAAATTCACAAATAGGCCTTCAATGTAGCGAGAAATTCCCGCACCCACAGGAGTCCTTTATTGTTTCTGCAGATTTTTTAAGTTGTTCAAGAATTATTCAAATCCCGGCCTGTTAGTTAATTTGATCATATCATATATTCCTATTTATTTAAGTATTGTTATTGGCAGGACTTATTTGAAATTTTGTAAAAATTACTCTTTTGATGCAAACACAATGACAGCTATAAACGAAAGGAAAAGTTATGTAATACCTAGTCCATAGATCTTTTAAACCTTTAACTATCCTTGTACAACATTTACGAGTGTAAATCGTGGTTGTGGTGTAAAGTAAATCTATACAAGAGTTTAATTTAAGGACAAAAAGATGTTTCAAATTCAGAACACAAAAATAATGATGATTTTTTTTTCTCTCAAATTATTAATGATTACGACATATAAATGTATATTACTGATCAAGTATAATGCAAAATATATCGTTTAATCTATATTTTCAATAACTTACACATACATCTAACACATATAACAGGTATGGCTATCAAACGATATTCACCTCAGCGAGTGCCGTTTATTTATATCGTAGGTTTCCACTTGTTTTGACCATCCAGTATTCATGCAATGATCGTGCCTAATATCAGAAGTCCTATCATTTTTTTAAGTTCATATCAGTTTTATTTTCTACCTATATTTAAAGAATTAAAATGCTTAAAATAGTATTGAGCTGCTATATACATGTATTGTTAGCAATTGGAAGTGTAGATATTGTCCTTTGCGTGTAAGGAAATAAACGACACGGACACAATTACCAGTCAGTGTACAGTATCTTAAAGATGAAGTGAGATCAACACTCACAATTATGCTTGACAAGGTTAATGATCGTTATCTTGAGTACATGCATAGAAAACCATTCAAATACCAAAGTTTATAAAGTTAAATGTTCATTTGTATACTATAGCATTTTCATAATTCATATAAACATGATACAATGTACTTTTTCAACAAATTTTGCAGACAAATAAAGTTAATAATTATCATAATTATTCACAAATATGTTACAGAACATTTGAAAAATTTACTAATTACATGTAAATATTTCCGGTTGTACAACATGACAAAATTCCAATAATTCAATGACATTTGAAAGTACTTTATAGGTACCCTGTACTTGTATGATTTTCCTCCTTTACTATTAATAAAATTCAGAATGGAAATGGGGAATGTGTCAAAGACCAACAACCCGACCGACAATAGAACATACAGCAGCAGAAATTCACAAATAGGTCTTCAATGTAGCGAGAAATTCCCGCACCCGCAGAAGTTTTTTATTGTTTCTGAAGATTTTTTAAGTTGTTCAGGAATTTTTCAAATCCCGGACTGTTAGTTAATTTGATCATATCATATATTCCTATTTATCTAAGTATTGTTATTGGCAGGACTTATTTGAAATTTTGGAAAAATGACTCTTTTGATGCAAAAACAATGACAGCTATAAACGAAAGGAAAAGTTATGTAATACCTAGTCCATAGATCTTTTAAACCTTTAACTATCCTTGTACAACATTTACGGGTGTAAATCGTGGTTGTGGTGTAAAGTAAATCTATACAAGAGTTTAATTTAAGAACAAAAAGATGTTTCAAATTCAGAACACAAAAATAATGAACGATTTTTTTTCTCTCAAATTATTAATGATTACGACATATAAATGTGTATTACTGATTAAGTATAATGCAAAATATATCTTTTAATCATTATTTTCAATAACTTACACATAGATCTAACACATATAACAGGTATGGCTATCAAACGATATTTACCTCAGCGAATGCCGTTTATTTATATCGTAGGTTTCCACTTGTTTTGACCATCCAGTATTCATGCAATGATCGTGCCTAATATCAGGAGTCCTATCATTTTTTTAAGTTCATATGAGTTTTATTTTCTACCTATATTTAAAGAATTAAAATGCTTAAAATAGTATTGAGCTGCTATATACATGTATTGTTAGCAATTGGAAGTGTAGATATTGTCCTTTGCGTGTAAGGAAATAAACGACACGGACACAATTACCAGTCAGTGTACAGTATCTTAAAGATGAAGTGAGATCAACACTCACAATTATGCTTGACAAGGTTAATGATCGTTATTTTGAGTACATGCATAGAAAACCATTCAAACACCAAAGTTTATAAAGTTAAATGTTCATTTGTATACCATAGCATTTTCATAATTCATATAAACATGAGACAATGTACTTTTTCAACAAATTTTGCAGACAAATAAAGTTAATAATTATCATAATTATTCACAAATATGTTACAGAACATTTGAAAAATTTACTAATTACATGTAAATATTTCCGGTTGTAAACATGACAAAATTCCAATAATTCAATGACATTTTAAAGTACTTTATAGGTACCCTGTACTTGTATGATTTTCCTCCTTTACTATTAATAAAATTCAGAATGGAAATGGGGTATGTGTCAAAGACCAACAACCCGACCGACAATAGAACAGACAGCAGCAGAAATTCACAAATAGGTCTTCAATGTAGCGAGAAATTCCCGCACCCGCAGAAGTCCTTTATTGTTTCTGCAGATTTTTTAAGTTGTTCAAGAATTATTCAAATCCCGGACTGTTAGTCAATTTGATCATATCATATATTCCTATTTATTTAAGTATTGTTATTGGCAGGACTTATTTGAAATTTTGGAAACATGACTCTTTTGATGCAAAAACAATGACAGCTATAAACGAAAGGAAAAGTTATGTAATACCTAGTCCATAGATCTTTTAAACCTTTAACTATCCTTTTACAACACTTACTGGTGTAAATCGTGGTTGTGATGTAAAGCAAATCTATACAAGATTTTGATTTAAGAACAAAAAATTGTTTCAAATTCAAAAACAAATAATGGATGCACTTTTTCCCTAAATTATTGATGATTACGACCTGTAAATGTATATAACTGGTTAAGTATAATGCAAAATATATCTATTAATCTATATTTTAAATAACTAACACATATAACAGGTATTGTTTGCATTTGGAAGTGTATATATTGTTCTTTGCGTGTACGGAAATAAACGACACCGACACGATTAGCAGTCAGTGTACAGTATCTTAATAATGAAGTGAGGTCAACACTCACTCGTGAGTGATTTTAAAATTGCTTCGTTAAAGGAGACTATGGAAATTCAAAATACATTTAAAACCATACTGACTCTCGTACTTTATATTTAGGAAATTCACAAATATAATGATTAGTTTCATTCTTATTCATAATAATTTACCATAAAATAACATTTTGTAGCTATAAATATTATCAAAACGAATGTTTTACATATGTATATATATATACAAAGTTAAATTCAAGAAGTGAAAGTCCAATAAAAATGGCAACTTCGAATGCTTTGTACTGTCTTTGGCCTTTTGACTTTTTTACAAGTTTCAATGATCAGTCTATCGAAACGGACCATGCTTTGGGAGTTTACAATTATAATCCTGATAGTTGTTATCAGTGTGTTTTTTTATAATAACCCGCGGAAAGACTGGAAAACATGAGTCATATTAACGACTCGATGCAACAATGATGAATGGGAATTGCGATAAGACGTATCACGGTACTTGTCTATCCCTAATTCATGTATTTGATTTTGATGTTATATTTGTTATTCTCGTGGGATTTTGTCTGATGCTTGGTCCGTTTCTGTGTGTGTTACATTGTAGTGTTGTGTCGTTGTTCTCCTCTATTATTTATTCGTTTCCCTCAGTTTTAGTTTGTTACCCCGATTTTGTTTTTTGTCCGTGGATTTATGAGTTTGAACAGCGGTATACTACTGTTGCCTTTATTTATTGGTCTAGAATCCTAAATTCAACAATTTTGGTTTTACACAACGGCTATAGTTTAAGATGGTACAGGGAACCGGCCGCAATAATCAAGGTAAGCCATTAAATGTCAGCACAAGAACTGGTGTACCTAGTCAAAGAAGGTCTGAATCGAAGTCATAATCCTTATATTATGATTTTGCCAAATTAAAGCATTTTTTGTTATGATATTGTAATTATTATATCTATTAAAGTTGGCCTAATTTGTTTTGTGTGGCCTGATAGTTGTTAACAAAATAATCTTATAACTGTGCAGTTTAGAAATCACTGGAACAATCACAGAATGATTGGAACTTTCCATTTGACTTACATAATGATTCCAGAATGATCCTAATAAAAGATGCGTAATTTAAACTTCTGCATTTTACTAGAATCTTCCGTTGTAACTATCTAGGACGTTCAATTTCTAGAGTGTTCTAGAAGTTTCCGTGACAACTATATATATACAGACACTAATGATTAACTTTCAGACTTAGACATCGATAGACATTAGTATTCCCAGCATTTGGATTGACAAAGACTTGCCTTCAAAATTCCTTTGTGAGAACCCTGGTGCTACTGAACTTTGCTAATTTTTCAATAAAACATTTGTGAACGTTTTTTTTTTTGTATTGGAGGATCGTTACGAAGGACTTAATCGAATCTAGAATGTGCAATAGAATAACGGACTAATATGACATATTGATTTTACTATTTTTTAATGATATTCATTGAACTATGAAAACAAATGTAACATATTCTAGCATATGAGCGCATAGAAAGATTTTGATTAATACAAATCAGTGTGTCTTAAACATTCCTGCAACTTTCTTGTCGAGCATGCTAAATTGATAAACAACTGTACAATGTTTCTTACATTCATCACCAATAGTTGCTTGCATGATGTCAAATGTCGCTATTCTCCATATTTCATTATCACATCTGTACTTGTACTTTATATGACAATTATTCCAAATGTTTCTGTTCTTATCCTTTCATCTGCCGTTCACTATTTCTAACAAGTTGTCGATCTATATATCTTGTTATGATATGTTAAGAATGCATGTTTCTCTGGTCTTTATTTTTTGTCTAATTTGCATTGTTTATATTGTGAGTTTAATCTAAATGTTCCTATTCTAAATGTTTCATTAGGTCTTTCCACTTTTCTGTGGAAAGACCTATTGTTTTTCTTCTGATTATTTTTTTTTTTTTCTTCCGCCTAATTTTGTTCTTGCGATAAACATTTGTTTCGCAATATGTCGCTTAGATATTTTGTATATGATATCGAACAGTTTATGCGCTTTTGAAATTTACCCTGCGTAAACAAATACTTTTCTTTGTAGGAGTTATCTCCCCAAACACTGTTTTCCTTGTTATAGCATCTCCTTCGCAACCGTTAAAGATTATGACAAATTTATTTTACAAAATTGTTCGTTACATCCTCAGTAATTTTTGGCGTATTTGGATCGAAGCGATTCGAAGAAATTTTATAGGAGTTATCTATCTTTTCGGAATAAATTTGTCGGTATGTTTTTTTAACTCATAAACCGTTAACCGTATAACCCTGGAATGTTTTTATTTGAGTCCCCTGATTCCTAACTTAGAAAATTAGGTCAAGGTCAAAGGTCAAGTTCATATTTTAGATTTTCATATGGCTTTGATTTCCCTATAACTCTTGAACGGTTATAGATACAAAAAAATTAAGCAGTGAAAAATGCTTGGTACTTCAAGGGGCAACTTTTTTTACATTATGACTATATTGATTTTACCATCATGTAAGGGACATAACTCCCATCGATGGTTTTTAAAAGGCCATTTTTAGGCAAAACTCTTAAACAAAAGGTCCTTGACCCATAGGGTCTTTTGCAATGACCTTGTGGAGCAATGACCTTGACGAAGGTTACAAGGTCAAAGGTCAAGGTCATCAAATTATGTGGTTTTGGCACTATTTAAACAGTTTTATGTGTGTTTGAATTTCAACCAACCAACCAACATACCAACCAACCAACCAACCAACCAACCAACCAACCAATCAATCAATCAATCAATCAATCAATCAATCAATCAATCAATCAATCAATCATGATTATGATCAATCAACCAATAATGATCATGATCAATCAATCAATCATGTTTCCGTCTCATGTGTTTCTTATATGGTTCAACCAACCAACCAACCAACCAATCAATCAATCAATCAATCAATCAATCATGATCATGATCAACCAATCATGTTTCCGTCTCATGTGTTTAATATAGGGTCCAAGATCTTCTTTGTGTCTTTTTCCGTGTTTCAATTGACCCTATCCAATGTGTTTAACCAACCAACCAACCAACCAACCAACTAATCAATCAATCAATCAATCAATCAATCAATCATGATCAATCAATCATGTTTCCGTCTCATGTGTTTAATATAGGGTCCAAGATCTTCTGTTTCTTTTTCCGTGTTTCAATTGACCCTATCCAACGTGTTTAACCAACCAACCAACCAACCAACCAACCAACCAACTAATCAATCAATCAATCAATCAATCAACCAATCAATCAATCATGATCATGATCAATCAATCATGTTTCCGTCTCATGTGTTTAATATAGGGTCCAAGATCTTCTTTGTTTCTTTTTCCGTGTTTCAATTGACCCTATCCAACGTGTTTAACCAACCAACCAACCAACCAACCAACTAACCAATTTATCAATCAATCAATCAATCAATCAATCAATCAATCTGTATGACTGTTTAATCATGACAGTTTATTGAAGGAACAAACTCTCAATTATTCAAGAAAAATTGAAATTTAATATTGTTCTTACGTCACTTCTGAAAAAAAATCCACATGTTCTCTGAAACTACAAGTACAATCGACCTCAAAATGTGCAGTCAGCAGGGCATACATGTACTAAACGTTTATAAAAAGACTTGGTGAAGATATCTCTCAAAGCTTTTCCTAGAGAAAAGAAAAGGCAATGCCGTAAAAATAGCTTGCTAGGTCCGTAAATCTCAGTAAAAACCTACAATAAAATGTCCGCTCCGAGTTTGAAATACTAATCTGTGTTACAAACAGGTGCTGAAAAATGTACATTATCAGAAAATAATCAATAAATGTGTTTTAAAGTTACACCGGATCAGTTAAATCCAAAACATGCACTACTTGTGAACTGTCATCAAAATGTCAATTTCCTACAATGACAAAAGAAATTACATTGTGTACATTCCATCTCTATAGATGTTGTCTGTTTAACGTCCCCACCTAAAAAGAAATAAAAAGACTATCTTTTCGTTATTATAAACCCGTGTCACGTGATGTGGCGCGCGCGCTGTACCTAAAATAAAAGAAAAACTTTCCAAACTAAACATGAAACTTCTCCGGTAACAATAATATAGACCCCATACAGAAACAAACAAACAAACAAACAAACAAACAAACACCCCCCAATTCAATTAATTTTACAGGGGGAAAGACCCCCTACAATTGCTTTTTTAAAGCAATTGATTTATATTTATTTATTTTATTTCTAAATATTGTTAAGTTATCTTATCTTTATCGTAAATTCTAATAATTTCTGTGTTCTTTATACTTTGACAACTTTCCCTCAATTCGTTGTATTTGCATTTTTTTATTCCTTTATTATTTATCGGTTGGTCTCTTAGCTGTCAGACATTTACTACTAAATTAAAGTACAACCGGTTGCATACGAAAATATGTGTATTTTTTTGTCTGTTTGATTATTATTAACAATCATTGTATATATAGTTTGTAACATGTCATTTACTTAAAAATTAAAAATATTCGTGCATTAATAAAATATGAATAATTGTCTATCTATGGCGTTGATTATACTTGTTTTAACCAATATAAATAACGGTACAATACAACGATCAGAAAGCTTTGCTTTTTGAAAACATTTATTGAGCAACACGACGAATGCCACATGTGGAGCGTGATCTGCTTACCCTTCTGCAGCACCCGATATAGCCCCAAGTTTGGAGTTGGTGTTGCTCAGTCTTTAGTTTTTCTATGTTGTTTCTTGTGTACTATTATTTGTCTGTTTGTCTTTTCAATTTTTACCCATGGCGTTGTCAGTTTATTTTCCATTTTATGATTTTGATTGTTCCTCTGGTATCGATCTGTTGCCTCTCTTTTTGACGTCAACAATGATCAGATATTTAATTAATTAGCTTATTTGATAATTGGTTTTCAGTTTGTAAAAATGCAAATGCATGTATAATATAACATTGTATAGTGCAGTACAATTATTAAAGTTGATTAAACATTCACAAACATAATCAATGTCTGAATATAAATGGATACCTTTTTTCTTCGTGTATGCAACAGATTGAAACAGAAAATTTAACTACTGTACAATACTAGTTTGTCAATGCAAGAAACTTGCTTTTTGAAAATATTAGTAAAGCTGAAATTTGGAAATGCGACCCATCGAGGGCATTGCAACTTTTAAAGTTGATTAAACTGTACAAACTTTAACATGTTTAACCAATATCTGAATACAAAATTATACCTACGTTTTCTCTACATATGCAACATATTGAAACAATTACCCCAAATATATCATTCAACGTGGATATATTTGTACTTTTATAACACGACAATTCAGCGATCAACACCTAATATATAGTGTCGTTGATACATTAATGATAATTTTCATTTCCATACATCACATACAGTAACATTTACAAAACACATCGTTGTGTATATGAAAGAATTTAGTAAAAGTTTAAAGTTTAACTTTGACATTTATTAACTGTTTACATGTGAGTGTATAATATGGTTAGACAGACGTGCGTGTCGTCTACATAAAAGACATCAGTGGCGCTAGATTGTATGTCATAGTATGCTAACTTTTAACGGCATCAAATGACCTATAATTTTACCGGTTGGTACGTTAAAATGTGCATTCTAACTGTTAAGTTTTATTTGTTTGACACTTTTTTATTTCAATACACAATACAATCTCGAATACAATTTTTAACATACTCATTATGCATATGTTGATTACACATTTCTATTGATTTTTATATAATTTTTGTTTAAATGAAATGTGCGCTTCCGTGTACTGCTGTACGAGAATAAAAGTGCTACTGCATCATTCATGTATAGGCAATGAACTCAGAGCGGTCTGGCATAATTTTTCCTGTAGCTCAACTGGACCTGTGCATTTAAAACGCAATGCAAAAACAATCTTTAAAGAACATATTGGCAAATGAGTAGGAAATTAATAGCATTTGCTTGGTTTGTATCAGAAATCTTACACTTGCAGATTTCTACTATTTCGTTGGTTTCGTAAATATCAAAATAATTTTCAAATTCGAGTTTTTGTTTAAAAGGCCGGTACCAAAGTGATTTTGACGCGTTTTCCATTTCACTATGCCAGTTGAGTTCAAATTGATCTTTCATACTCTGAAAAACTGTCTTTACCAAACATCCCGTGTTTATAGAAGCTTCATCATCAATGAATGTAGGAGATTTAGAACTATTTCTTCGTTTTGTTTAAGGGAGTATTGTTTTTGTTAGATTCGTGTTGATCAGTTTTTAGTTTTCAAGTTGTGTTTAGTAGACTGTTGTTTTGGCATTCCGTCGTTTTTCGTTTTTTTAGCCATTGTGTAGAACGCCACATGTAAGATAACTTAGGAGTTAACCTCTGTAAGGATACAAATGAACATAAATGTGCGTCTTCATACATCACATACATTAACATGTACTTATCAAATAGTTGTGTATATGAAAGAATTTAGTAAAATTTTTAAGTTTGACAATGACTTTTTTTTACTGTTTACATGTTAGTGTATAACCTGGTTAGACAGTCGGGCGTTTTGTCTACAAAAACGTCAACAGTAGCGCTAGACTGTATGTCATTGAATGTTAGCTTATCTTTTTAACGACACAAATTTACCTATAATTTTACTGGTTGGTAAATCGCATGTCGCAATGTGCATTCTAACTGGTTGGTTATATTTGTTCGACACTTTATTCTTTCAATACATAATACAATCTCGAATACAATGTACCTTTTAATTGATTTGTTTGACACTTTTTTTCTTGTAATACACAATACAATCTCGAATACAATTTTTAACATACTCATTATCCAATATTGACCAATGTTAAATGTTACTTAACATGTAATTTTGTAGGTTTTTAGTTTTACCTGAAAGAACATTGTTACATACATGTACTCTTCCGTGGTTGGTGCATATGTTGATTACATATTTCTATTGTTTTTTATATAATTTTTGTTTAAATAAATTGAGCTTGGTTTCTTTCAGCATTTTTAAGAACAGTTTTGACTGTAAGTATTGGTGATTTTGTCGCAGTCAATGCCATATTGTAGAAATTTTTGTTATGCAATATTTACAAGCTTGGTTTAGTTTAACGTTAGTCGTTGTGGCAATTTGATTGTTTACATTTATAGAAGTTTTTTAAACGATAGGATTTTTCTCGGCTACATTCTCTTCGAAAAGAGAACTGTATATTGATCCTTCGAATGTCAACTTTATAAGGTTTACTATTGCTTTTTATTTTTGTATATTCACTAAATCAAAGTCCTCATTGTATAGGTTGGGGTTACTTAATGGTTATAGTTAAATTTCCGTTTAACTCATTACCTATTATTCCAAGACACACTTTTGAGAACCTATATTGATGTCTTGTCCTTGTCTGCATGTTTGTTTTTATTGTTTTTGTTTTTAACGATTGTGTTTATTGTTGATGAACCCCTTGATATCCTTTTCATAAATAAGGTATTTCGTGAGACGTTTCTTATATATCGCGAGACTTACCTTTTTACAAATATAGCTCCATGTAGATAGAAGAGTTAATGGTTTGTCCACAACTACATAACGGTGGAATATTCGAGACATCTTTTGGTATAATAAACATTTCTAAAAATTAAGAAGATGAAGTATAATGTCCAATAAGGCAACTTTCAATCCAAGTCACAATTTGTGAAAGTAAACCATTATATAAAATTCGCCAAAATCCATAACTTTGACTGAAAGATGAATAAAAATCTATTTGCCAAAGACAATGTTTTTAACATTTTGTAAATAAAGCTATTTCAATAGTTAAAACACCAAAATTAAAAGAATTTTTTCCCGGGAAAAATTTTGCAAAATTTTAACAATATGAAATTTGACAGGACAACAATAGCATAACTATATATTCCATACTGGTTCATATTATTGAAAATCCATACTATAATGCCTATAAAACATTCATTTAATGGATATAAAAGGCCGATTGGATCAAACATAGCATGATTTTAACCTTTTATCTTGATAGAAACTCAACTACAGGGAACATTCCTTTCAAAGGCAAATCCTTGAACTTTTTTTATTTTTAAATCATTACATGACTAAACCTTCCTCCTAACAGAATATGAAGATGATCTAGTTACCTTCGCTCTTGATGACTTTGCATTGATTTATCTGAGACAGGCACTAAAGTCGATATTCAGGAGTCTTTTGATATTGAAAGGACCAACATGATATTGAAAGGACCAACATGATATTGAAAGGACCAACATGATATTGTAAGGACCAACATGATTTTGAAAGGACCAACATGATATTGAGAGGCACCTACATCTATATGTATCCTTAACAAGATTCACATGTACATGTTGTATATTTATACCATGTAAGCATGCACATTTCAATGATCATATCATGTGTTTTATTGTATTGATTGTTTTGTTTATTTAGATATAGGAAGATGCGGTATGAGTGCCAATGAGACAACTCTTCATCCAAATAACAATTCTAAAAAAGTAAACCATTATAGGTCAATGTACGGCCTTCAACACGGAGCCTTGGCTCACACCGAACAACAAGCTATAAAGGGCCCCAAAATTACTAGTGTAAAACCATTCAAACGGGAAAACCAACGGTCTAGTCTATATAAAATTTTAAAAAAAACGAGAAACGAGAAACATGTATAAATTCATACAATCATACATTAACATAACTGACAATTTAAACTGTAATCATGTTTAAGTTATTCAGTAGTTTAACCATACACTTAACCGTCAGACCATTTTTTCTACAATGTAGTGTATCCATACATTTAACCATCAGACCATAGCATCAATTTTCGATGGAAACTTTTTTTTTAGAACGGGATACTTTATTTCAAACTGTTCATTTGTATTGAATAATTCATTGTCTTGTTTTTTCAGAATATATCTTCATTATTTTAGATACTGTCTTATATTTATGATGAGATTTTCTCACTGGCATAGTACATACCTAACCAATCTACGATTTTGAGATATATTAGCACTTATTTCGCTCGTTCGGTTACAGCCGACTTGTAGAAAACAGTTCTTTGTTCAAGACTCGTAGAAGAAAATGTGCTTTTTTGATCAAAATAATGCTCTCCAGTTACACATTTAACATCTCATAGTATCTCGAGTAGTGTTGCTACATTGACCAACTGATGCTGGTTTGATAGAAGTACACGATGACTGTGAAGCATTACTTTGTAATTTTTGCTTTGATGTACTTTCGTATCTACTGTTTATTTTTAAACCAATTGAATAATAAAGCAGCAATGAAAAGCCCGATAGATTACAGTATTGACGAAACACGCCCGATATATAACGACATTGCCGAAATACATTCTGGTTTATTTGATGGCACCAATGATTCAAGTAATGAAGTACAACCAAAGAAAGCGAAAGGAGAAATTACATGAAAACCAAAAAAACTGCTACAAAAACCGTTTTTACAAGAACTCCGATCAGACCAGACGAATATACCTTAGAACAATGGATTTCTGATAGAAATAGAATAGAATATTGCTATGGCTATATCATTGCATAATTATTCAAATTTATATTTTTAATTATCAATGGTTTTTATAAATCCAAGATTCATTCATGGCAGCATAGGGGGAGAAGAAATAAATTATTTTCGAAACAAGTCGGACGAAGGTGAATACCTTTAAAAGTTATAAAGGGGATGTTTTAGGATTATGTGTTTAAACTGTAAAAAGATTTCAAATGGCAAATATGAGAAACAAGACCGTAAAGCCAGATGGGTAAACGTTATAGTGTGTTCTTATAACACTTATGACAAAGGTCTTACTTTTTTCACTTTCGATCTTTTATATCTGGGCGTTACTTGTAAGTCTTGTGTGGACAAGGCGCGTTTTTGGCGTATTGAATTTTAAACCTGATGCTTTTTGTTATCTATTAATCATGTTTTTCTTTGTCTAATATGTTCTATTAATTTGTATTGTAGTCCTGTAATATTATGTTGTCATTTCAATGTTATATTTAACTTTGCCATTAAAGTGCGAGGTTTGGCATGCCACAAAACCAGGTTCAACCCAGCACTTTTATTCCCCTTTAAAAGTGTCCGTACCAAGTCAGGAAGATGGCCATTGTTATAGTATTGTTCGTTTCTGTGTGTGTTGCATTTTAACGTTGAGTTGTTTGTGTTTTCTCTTATTTTTGAGAAATTGAGATAAGACGTGGCACGGTACTTGTCTATCCCAAATTCATGTATTTGGTTTTCATGTTATATTTGTTATTCTCGTGGTGTTTTGTCTGATGCTTGGTCCGTTTCTGTGTGTGTTACGTTTCGGTGTTATGTCGTTGTTCTCCTCTTATATTTAATGCGTTTCCCTCGGTTTTAGTTTGTTACCCCGATTTTGTTTTTTGTCCATGGATTTATGAGTTTTGAACAGCGGTATACTACTGTTGCCTTTATTTACCAGGTTTTATGATTTTGCTATTGCTTTAACGAGGTTTGAATATGCAAATTGGTATCACATTATGACCTGCTGGTTTAACACTTTTATAATGGCAAAACATTTAAGGAGATTAAAACGAAATTTAACAGTATTATGGATAGATGCGCATCCAAAAGGCAATTTAGATGAAACGTGGAAGGCTTTACAAACACGTTCTTTGAGCACGCCTCTTATACCAACGAAGATGATATGGAGTATAAATAGGTACGACAGTTTACTCAACCAACACCAACTATTTATTCCTTATACAGAAGAGTTCAGAACGATTTTCTTGAAGACTTATTGGATAGATGATTCCAATAAACTTGATTGTGACCGAGTCAACATCCTGGTAATATTAAGACATGACTACATCGCTCATCCAAGGAATCCAAAGGGGAAAGTACCACGAAAACTGAAAAATGCAAACAAAATTTTGACCAGCTTATCCATTTGTTTCACTAGCGTTTGTGTATAAGCAGTTCAAATTGACAGTTATTCAATGAACAAACAATTAGAAATTATATCGAAAACAGTCATTTTGATTGGTGTACATGGTATCGGTTTAAGTCATACTCTGTTTCTTCCAAAACATGCCGGAGTTATAAAACTTTATCCTATTAAGGTCAGTTTTGGAAATGAACATTTCAAAGCATTTGCAAGATGGAGAAATTGAAAATAGAAAATGAAGATGACAGTTGTACATAATTATGTTTCACCTAATTATTTTACGGATTTGGTTGCTAAAATAATAGAGAAATTTAGATCAAAATCCGGAATGAAAAAACACAGTGAAGGCATTCTATTTGGACAAAACAGGGAGATTCGAAGAATCTAGAAACAACAGCATTACATTGGAGAAATAATGATGGGTGCCATATGTGGAGCAGGACCCTTCTGGAGCACCTGAGATAATCCCCAAAATTGGGATTCGTGCTGCTGAGTCTTTAGTTTTATATGTTGTGTTTTGTGTGCTATAGTTTGTCTGTTGTTTGTTTTCTTTTTTAGCCATGGCGTTGACAGTTTATTTTCGATTTATGAGTTTGACTGTCCCTTTGGTATCTTTCGTCCCACTTTTGTATCAAATGTTTTTCGATGGGTCTTTGCTGATTTTAGTCATGAATTGAAACTCATAGCAATACAATATATTCAGAGTTATGTTTTTTTATACATCAATATTCAAAATTGATTATTCATAACTTTTCATTTGAAAAATATCTCCACATTTGTATTTCTATACTATTTTCCATGACATAAAGTACCAGTGAAATAAATACAAATTCAGGTTTGTCTCATGATATGTACCTGTCAGTCTGATAAGACAATCAATCAGTAAATTTATGTAAATTTTTAATTGATTTTTTTTCTGAAATCAAATGGCAATTTATTGTAACCTAATAAAGAATTATACAAATAGTGTTATATGCCAGAATCCATATTTATTTTCGACTTAAAAAACGAACACTTCATAGTGATCACGCGGTCAGACTATCAAATAAACATGGTCAAGTTGGAATTCGATAACACCTTCGGGTCCCCCTTTTTTGTATAGAAAAAGAAAACAACACCTGACGTTTCGCGAATTTAACACATGGTATGAAAACAAACATAAGATAAGTGATATTATACTTACAGTTTGATACTCGAGTCATGTTTTCTGTCAGGGACATCATCAAATCGTATGAAAACCTCACAAACAGCTGATAGGTACTTGCTTGTTTTGATGCCTTTTCAAGCTTTGAAATGCATTGAGTGTAAGAATAAATGTGACGACAACCAATAGAAACGACTACATGACGTCATAATTAGATTGCGATAGAATCGTTGAAACCTTATGGAGAACTGCCTTAACATTACTGCGTTGACTTCACTTCATCTCTAAGATATCGTACACTGACTGGTTATCTTGTCGGTGTCGTTTATTTCCTTACACGCAAAGATCAATATCTACACTTCCAAATGCAAACAATACATGTAAATATCAAATCAATGCTATGTGATACATTTTGATTCTTTAAAAAAAGGTAGAAAATAAAACTCATATGAACTGAAAATATGATAAGACTTCTGATATTGAGGGCGATCATTCATGACTACTAGATGGTCAAATCACGTGGAGACCAACGATATAAATTAACGACACTCGCTGAGGCGAATATCGTTTGATAGACATACCTGTAATAGGTGTTAGTTATTTAAAATATAGATTAATAGATACATTTCGCATTATACTTAATCAATTATATACATTTATATGTCGTAATCATCAATAATCTAAGCAAAAAAGTGCTTCCATTTTTTGTTTTTGAATTTGAAACATCTTTTTGATCTTAAATTAAAATCTTGTATAGATTTGCTTTACACAACAACCACGACTTACACCCGTAAGTGATGTACAATGATTTTCAAAGGTTTAAAAGATCTATGGACCAGGTATTACATCACTTTTCATTTCGTTTATATATGTCATTGTTTTTTGCACCAAGAGAGTCCTTTACAAGAATTTCAAACAAAATCTGCCAAAAAAATACCTAAAAAATTAGGAATATATGATATGAACATATAAGTCAATGGTTCGAGATTGGAATAATTCTAAAACAATTTAAAAATCTGCTGAAACAATACTTAATTGTGAAGGAGGAACATCATACACGTACAGGGTACATATAAAGTACTTTAAAATGTCATTGCATTATTGGAATTTTGTCACGTTGTACAACCGGACGTATTTACATGTCATAAGTAGATTTTTCAAATGTTCTGTAACATATTTGTGAATAAATATGATAATTATTAACTTTATTTGTCTACAAAATTTGTTGAGAAAGTACAATGTCTCATGTTTATATGAATTATGAAAATGCTATAGTATACATATGAACATTTAACTTTTATACAATTTGGTATTTGAATGGTTTTCTATGCATGTACTCAAGATGACGATCATTAACTTTGTCAATATAATTTTGAGTGTTGACTTCATATATCTTTAAGATACTGCACACTTCTAATGCAAACAATACATGTACATAGCAGCTCAATGCTATTTTATGCATTTTTATTCTTTAAATATAGGTAGAAAATAAAACTCATATGAACTAAAAAAATTATAGGACTTCTGATATTAGACACGATCATTGCATGAATACTGGATTGTCAAATCACGTGGAAACCTACGATATAAATAAACGGCACTCGCTGAGGCGAATATTGTTTTATAGCCATACCTGTTATATATGTTAGTTATTTACAATATAGATTAAAAGATATATTTGGCATTATACTTAATCAGTTATATACATTTATAAGTCGTAATCATCAATAATTCGAGAGGAAAAAAGTTCGTTCATTATTTGTTTTGAATTTGAAACATCTTTTTGTTCTTAAATTAAAATTTTGTATAGATCTTCTTTACACCACAACCACGATTTACACCCGTAAGTGTTGTACAAGGATTTTCAAAGGTTTAAAAGATCTATGGACTAGGTATTACAAAACTTTTCAATTCAGTTATAGCTGGCATTGTTTTGTATCAAAAGAGTCCTTTTCAAGAATTTCAAATTAATCCTGCCAATAACAATACTTAAATGAATAGGAATACAAGATATGATCATATTAACCAATAGTCCGGGATTTGAATAATTCTTGAACAATTTGAAAAATCTGCAGAAACAATAAAGGACTCCTCCGGGTGCTGGAATTTCTCGCTACATTGAAGACCTATTTGTGAACTTCTGCTGTTGTCTGTTCTATGGTCGGTCGAGTTGTTGTCTCTTCGACACATTCCCTATTTCCATTCTCAATTTTATTAATAGTAAAGGAGGTACAACATACAAGCACATTGTAGCTAAAAAGTACTTTAAAATGTAATTGCATTATTGAAATTTAAAAAAGTACATGTCATAAGTAGATTTTTCAAATGTTCTGTAACATATTTGTGAATAATTATGATAATTATTAACTTTATTTGTCTACAAAATTTGTTGAGAAAGTACAATGTCTCATGTTTATATAAATTATGAATATGCTATAGTATACAAATGAACATTTAATTGTTTTTAATTTTCGTATTTGAACGGTATTCTACGCGTGTACTTAAGATCACAATTTATTAACTTTGTTAAGTATAATTGTGAGTGTTGACTTCACGTTCATCTTTAAGATACCGTTCACTGTTGGTCATGTTCGTGTTCTTTTCCCCTTACACGCAAAGAACAATATCAACAATTCCAAATGCAAACAATACATGTATATATCAGCTCAATGCTACTTTGTGCATTTTGAATCATTATATATAGCTAGATAATAAGACTCATATAAACTGAAATATGTTTTTAGTTTATATGAGTTTTATTTTCTAGCTATATATAACTTTTAGCACGATCATTGCATGAATAATTGTTGTAAACCAAGATACCTATACGATGGTCATAACAAGAAATGAGTGGTACTGATATTAATTATTATTTTTTATTCAATCCCAATCAACACATGATATAGGTTATTTACATGTACTTCATATTCTATAACCGGACAAATCGATTTAATACTAAACAGAAGATTTCATTATACATTAGCATGTTATTATCATGTATATAAATGTTTTAATTCCACTTGGATGAAATGCACACCACAATTAAAAGTCATATTTAAAATCATTTAAAAACAAATCCACGTAATCTATAGGTTTTGTGTGTTGTTAAAACGTATTGACCCATTCCCAATATATTAATTACTATTAGTTTGTTGTACATGCAAAACAAAAACAATCAATTGAATGCGCTTGTAAACTTATTAATCATAAATCAATAACAAAATGGTAACCTTAAGATTTACATGTTACATTGTCTATAGATGGATAATTAACGATAGGAAATGAACAATCATCTCTTTTATCATAAATATGTGTAATCAGCTTTCCGTTAATTTTATGGATATCAAGATCGAGAAAGAGCAATGGTCATTATATGTATTAGCTTTTTTTAAAGTAAGTTCAACAGGATAATTTTTTTTAGTAAACATACTAAAATCGTCATTATTGACAACCAGTATATCATCAAAATATCTAAAAGTATCATTAAATTTTTGAAGCAAATGTTTTGCGATGGGTCTTTGCTGATTTTAGTCATGAAACTCATAGCAATACAAAACAACAGGTCCACAATAACATAGTAAGACCCTTTTTTGAATTTCAATAACTTGATGATCCAAAGCGAACACAGGTTACTTGTGCACGGTAAGACCCTTATTTGAATTCCAATAACTTGAATATATATGGAATCTCCAAAGCGAACACAAATGTTATCTAGTAAAAAAATGAAGGGCAGTTATAGTATCAAAACATGTCTCATTGACATAGTTCTTTTGTTTATTGCTACTGAAAATGACATAAAAGATTTTAAACATTTGTAATCCCATTCTAGCTTTTTAAATGCCCATTTAATTAGGTGTGTGATTTTTTTCTAAATGAGAATATGAGGCCATGTGGTATATAGAGTTTTTGACGCTCAATTCGTAATTAATTACACTTCTTTTAAAGGCATTACTTATACAAGTGTTTGAAAAAAATATTATATGGTCATTTTTATAAATTTCCTGTTACAACACTTTGAAATTTTCGACAACCAAGGATTTTCTTATCCCAGGAATAGATTACCTTAGCTTGTTTAAAACTTATAGTTTTATTGATTGTTTGACCAATACACAAATCCATTTATGAATTTTTCTTGTGGAACAAATCTAAGAAGAAAAGAATGATCAGATAATTAATTAATTAATATGTAATGCACTTATGTAAAGCTGTATAAGAGGGTCGCAAAAACAGAGGGACAGTCAAACTCATCAATCGAGAATAAACTTACAACGCTATGGCCAAAAATGAAAAGGACAAACAGACAAACAATAGTACACATGACACAACATAGAAAACTAAAGAATAAACAACACGAACCCTACCACAAACCAGGGGTGATCGCATGTGCTCCGGAAGGAAGGGTAAGCAGATCCTGTTCTTCATGTGGCACCCATCGTGTTGCTTATAAGATAACAAATCCGGTCTAATAGTCTAATTCGATAGGACACATTCATGAAAGGGAAGGTGATTGAAGTTACGACGTAAGGAACATATCCTGTATAAGTGCACATCTAAGTGTCCTCCAGTGCATTGCAATTTGTATAGTTCATTAAACTTTATTATTATATTGATTGCAATGAATAACATTTATTTCCCAGTTAAATAAAAACTGATAATTTCACATGTGAAATAAACGTATAAAAAAGAAGATGTGGTATGATTGCCAATGAGACAACTGACCACAAGAGACCAAAATGACACAGACATTAACAACTATAGGTCACTGTACGGCTTTCAACAATGAGCAAAGCCCATACCGCATAGTTAGTGGTTTTTTCACTCTCTGACGTCCTACAACAATAGGCGTTTTCAAGACGTCGATAACGGCGGATCAAAACATATTGCAAATGCGTCGAAAAAAGATATATTTTCTTACATGTTTTACATTAATTTCTTTAAAAAAAATCCATTTGCCAATGTAATGAAGAAAAATAAATAATTCAAAAATTCAAATATCGAAAAATGTTCAACTCGTGACCGAACCACACTAATAATTAACTCATGCGCTCGAGCATTCGTGAATTAATGTGTTGTTCGGTCACTCGTTGAACATTTTTCGATATTTGAATTTTTCGATTAATAATTTTAAAGCAATCTTGTCTAAAAATGTCTGAATACAAAGTTGTGCTTACTTTTTCTCTACATATGCAACAGATTGAAACAATGTATCTAAATATAGCTTTCAACGTGGAAAAACGTTTTTGTTCATAACAGGACAAACCCACGATCAATACTACAAATACATACATATATATATATATATATACATTCATAAATACATTACTTACAGTTTACTTGTTCTGAGTCGAACACCAAGATGACATTTGTATTTGTACATGCCATTTTCATTGTTTGTGCTGCAGCAGTGACAATTCATCAAGTTAAAAGTAAGACTTCTTTATCGTTTTTTGAAAATATATTATATTTTTGTAAACTAGGGACAACAATTTTCTGTTGTCTCATTTTTTTTTAAATTTGTGATGTGGTTTTTATACACTAATGCAGAATCAAAGTACAATTATGTATGTAAAATAAAGTTTAACTCGTTCTTTTTTAAGTTTGTTCGAGTTGATTACAGTCTGGTCTTGAATACAAATGACAGCATTTAGATACGTATTTTTCGATCTAATTTTATACGAAATTGTTTACTTTGATTTTTTTTAACAACCTATGATAACAAGTAGTCAGGCTTTCTTGATTTTTACAAATTTGAATAGTCAGTTAAAGAGTATATTTTCTAATATATACTTTTCGTATTTTCTAAAATCAATTCATTTCTGTTTGGTCTTATCAAAAGTTATAAAACTGACCAATAAATAAATGATAAAAAATATAGATTGACTGGATAAAATTTTTAAAGGAAAGTCAGGAAATGTTAAAAAGAAAAGATAAAAAACATCAAACGAATTGATATCAACTATCATATTCCTGATTTGAAACAGTTAAACATGAGAGGTTTAACTTGGTTTTATTGCTTATTAAACTTAATATTTCCATAACAGTCACACATAAATCCATTATATTGACCATTATTGGTGAACAAAATTAAAAGACATAATAAGTAAACAGCAGTCACATTGTGTTATAACTAACAGTTAAACCAGCAGAAATATAGACACAGTGTACAATTAAGAATAACACTATTATTTTCTATATTTTCTAAGATTAAATCAGGGATTATCAAAAAATAGAAATTATATTTGTATCAATTGTATATCTAGATACACGTCAATGCAAAGCTGAAGGTGGAACATGTAAACAAACGTGTGTTGACAATGAAGTAGACACAGGTCCATGTTGCCGCAATAGTAATAGATGTTGCCAGCCGCCTACATGTAATGGTATGTACAAATGTAACACACGAAGGAACAACATTCGATACAAAAATTAAAAAAAAACTTTTACATATTTGGATGATATCTTGGCTCTCAATAATGACGACTCCAGTATGTATACTAAAGAAATTTATCCTGTTAAACTTACTTTAAATAAAACTAATACTAACAATGACCACTGCCTTTTCCTCAATCTTGATATCTATATCATTAACGGGAAGCTTAATACAAAAATTTATGATAGAAGAGATGATTTTTCCTTTCCTATCTCTTGTCACCATCGTATGGTGTTTATATATCTCAACTTTTACGATTCGCTCGTGTTTGTAATAACGTATTAGATTTTATCGAAAGAAATTTATGTATTACTGAAAAATTATTACATCAGGGTTTTCGATATCACAAACTAGTCAAAACATTTACTAAATTTATCATCGGTATAAGGAAATAATTCGAAAATATACCTCAACCTGCAGTTATCTTATACGTTCAGTTATTTCACATCCAATCTTTTATGGTAATATTCTTAACAAAGCACAAACATGTCAGTATTCACCTCAAAAGCTTACAAAACCTTTAAACATACTTATTAAGAAGGAATATAGTTACGATACTGTTGTCAGGTCATTAAAGATTGCATATTTTGCTTTAATATTGATTCACTTATAGGGTCTTTGCATCGGAAGTAAACACATTTATTAAAAAAAAAAACCAGTTGTTGGCATGACACGGGTTATGTTCTTTTCATATATTTTATGATAGTATGATACTAAAACCCTAACGGGAAGGATTGTGCCTGATAATCATATGATGAAGATATAATCTTTCAATGAGTTTAATTGAGGTTCCGGAGCTGGCATGTCAGTTAACTGCTGGTAGTCTGCTGTTATTTATGTATTATTGGCATTTTGTTTATTTTCTTTTGTTACATCTTCTGATATCAGACTCGGACTTCTCTTGCACTGAATTTGAATGTGCGTATTGTTATGCGTTTACTTTTCTACATTGAGTAGAGGTATAGGGGGAGGGTTGAGATCTCATAAACATGTTTAACCCCGCCGCAATTTTGAGCCTGTCCCAAGTCAGAAGCCTCTGGCCTTTGTTAGTCTTGTATGATTTTTAATTTTAGTTTCTTGCGTATAATTCGGAGTCTAGTATGACGTCCATTATCACTGAACTAGTATACATATTTTTAAGGGGCCAGCTGAAGGACGCCTCCGGATGCGGTAATTTTTCGCTACATTGAAGACCCATTGGGGGCCTTCTGCTGTTGTCTGCTCTATGGTCGGGTTGTTGTCCGATGTCTGCATACAAGACAATTGAAATGTGTAAATCGTTTAATATTTCGTTTTGTTTGCCTGTACTAACGAAATACACGATAAATGGCGTCCAACGAAAAAAATGAATTGACAGTCCTTGAAAATTAAAAACAAATGATAAAAGCAACACAACAAATCGCCGAGTTGCGGCTTGAAACTCCCAATTTTTTTTATTAATTTTTGCGAAACTGATTAAGTCAATGATATTGTCGGATATGAGTCATCATCCTCATCTTCATCTTTATCTATATCATAGACGTGGTCGTTCTTCTCGTTTGCAAATTAACGCCATGATTACATCTTCATCTACATCATCGACGTCATATCATCTTCATCTTTATGAACGATATGTTCGTTCTTTTGCTTTTCCCAGTCCTCCGCATCATCATCCTCCACATCCTCCTCCTCATTATCATGATTGCCTGTTTATTTACAATGACACTATTTTGTTTACAGATAGGGAGGATTCCACATGTAGGGACACCTGTAACATAGGCGGAAATGAGTATATTGACATCACTACGATGTGTTCAGACAATACAAAATGTTGTAGGCTTTGTAATGGTAAGTTTGTATTATAAGGTGTTCGATAGAAAGAAAGCATTTAAATATACATACATTTGACCGTTAGTATTCTCGTTTGAATTATTTTACTTCTGTCACTTCGGGGCCTTCTATAGCTGATTATGTAGCATGGGCTTTACTCATTATTGAAAGGCGTGAGGTGACTTAAAGTTGTTCATTTTTGTGTCTTTTTGTCTCTTGTAGAGAGTTGTCTCATTTGAAATCATAACACATCTTCTTTTATATGTCACTTCAGGAATTGCATGTAACAAGGCAAGAGTAATACAGTTATTTTCCTTTCTATTGAGGTTTTTGAGATTTTGATTTTGGCATTTGATAAGGGCGTTCCGTTTTTTCTGTTATTTTTTCAATAAAACCATTTGAAAATATTCAAAATAAAATGCCATGAAAAGAATTCTAACAGTATATCTATCTTAAATTTATCTTGAAATTTGGCTAGTCATAAAAATATCAGGTTCAACCCAACATTTTTTCTAAAAAATGTCCTGTACCAAGTCAGGAAAAATGGCAATTGTTATAATATACTTTGCTTCTACATGTTCTATGTGTGTTGCATTTTAGTGTTTCTGTTGTGTCGTTGATCTCCTCTTATATTTGATGTGTTCCCATCGCCTTTAGTTTGTTTCACAGATTTGGGTTTTTTCTCACTCGATTTATGAATTTCGAACAGCTACCTTTATAAACAAACATCATGATACATTTACTCTGTCAACGTATCCAGATGTGCTTCGCTTGCGAGTTTGCCATTGTGTTTATTTTGATTTTATCTTTCAAATGATATTAACTGGGGTTGAAGTCATTTGCTCAGTGCTAGGAGCAAAATATCATTCTCGAAATCCAACATTTTGATTGGTTGATTTTTGAGTTTGAGTACAAAATTGACTCGAACTTTTATGACTTCACGTCCAAATTTTCACATCGGTAAACTACTCTTATTTTGCCTCGATTTCAACAAAAATAATGTTTCAACTTTCAAGTGGTAAATTTCCTGTTTCTCAGGACCAAACATTTTGCTCCAATGTATGACGTTACCACAGATTTCGTTAATATTCTTACTATCAAAACCGTAAAAACAGGTGTTTTATCCTAACACTAAAACTGGTCCAATAGGAAACCAGTAAAATAACAAAAATACCAAACTTCTAAACAGAATATTCTTCAGTAAAGGGCAAAATCAAAATCTCAACCACAGGCATAAAATAAAATAATAAAAAAAGAACTTCTAAACGGAATATTATTAAGTTAGGGGCAAAATTAAAAGCTGAACCACCTACCATGGATAACGTGGACACCCTCTGCAATGGACACTTGCTATGTTTACTGTCACAATCACATATTGTTTAAACTCGTTATGGTTATCATGGTAATAGTTGTTTGTCATAAATTATAAATATTAGGTCTTATAACCGATTGTGACATTTTGGCAAAATTAGGATTCGCAAGACTAGTGGTGCATTCACTTCATTTAACGGTACCTTTCTTCACGACTAACAGGGCGCCAGTTTGACTTGGCTATATGGTTAGTTATATCACCATATCAGATTGGGGATGAAAGATCCTACGAATCGTGAAGAGGGAATGCTATGCTCTCTTTAACTTTAATGGACCTTTAAAATAAAGGCAACAGTAGTATACCGCTGTTCGAAAGACATAAATCTATAGAAAGAAAACAAACAAACATTCTCGGATAGGATTGGCTGTGGCTGAAGCACAAAAAAAATAATTAATGTCCCCAACACAATATCTTCCATTCCAAATAAACTGCATTACTATCAAACCCTTATTGTATTATTGCTACTGTTTTTATGATCCTCAACATGCCACTACACATAAAGCAATTACCAACAATCATTTTATTGCTGAATAATAACTAAACTATTTGGTATTACAGAACAATGTGGTGGGAGTTTTACTGGACCAATGGGAAGTTTTTTCTCACCGAACTCTCCATCCAACTACTGCAATAGACAACATTGTCTATATACCATTACAGTTGAAGAAGGTTCTATTATAATGGTGATCTTTTCAAACGTTTTCCTGGAGATAGAGGGCGATTATGTTGAGGTAAACATATGTTCTTCAATTTGATAGATGCTATTTGTGTTTTTTTTTAATGTTTGTTTGTCTTGAGATTGTAACACAGTGATGACTGCTGTAACCATAATTTGGTTATTTTTCCGATTGAGTCTGTTTTGTTCACGCATCGTTTTAAAAATAAAGGAATTTGATGCGACTGTCATATAAGTGGAGGTATAAATGCCTGTACAAAGACAAGAATACAACAGCTGTTGTCCATTCGTTTGATGTGTTTTATTATTTGATATTGCCATTTGATTGAGTTCTTTCCGTTTTGAATTTTCCTCGGAGTTCAGTATTTTTGTGATTTTAATTTTCTATATACATGAAATTATCTAAATAAAAGTACAGATTCCCGCTAAAGTTTAAATGGTTTATATCTCGAAAACAAGCACACGGACCCTTGCATATTTTTTTGCTAATTTAGTTCATTTAGATAAATCCTATCAATTCATATATTTTTTTAAAGCTTGTTATTGTAAAACAGAGTACCGAACATCAATAAGTAATATGACATTATCTTTTAATTACACATAATGAATACTAGAACATGTCGTAAGTGAATGTTTTGTTTTTGTACACCTATTTGTGACATTTTGTTCACGCATCATTGTCAATATGATGGACATTGCTACGAATGTCGTACAAGTTAGAGGTTTGTCGCTATGAAACCAGGTTCAATCCACCATATCTACATTTGAAAATATCAAGTCAGGAATATGACAGTTGTTGTTCATTCGTTTGCTGTGTTTTATCATTTGATTTTGCCATTTGATTGAGTACTTTCCGTTTTGATTTTTTTTTCGGAGTTCAGTGTTTTTGTGATTTTAGTTTTTTATATACATGAAATTATCTGAATAAAAATACAGATCTTGTGTCCAGGATAAAAAAAGAAGATGTGGTATAAGACAACTCTTAACAAGAGACCACTTGACACAAACATTTACAACTTTAGGTCATCGTACGTCTATCAACAATGAACATAGTCAGCTATAAAAACCCGTTTTCTAACAAGGATTAAAAATATTCAATTTTACTTCATGTTTTGAAGATCTTTCAATATCATCTGGTTGTTGACGGATTATTGCACATTTAAATTATAAATTAAGGCTAATGTTTCATTTGCTGATATCGTTATTAACACAATGGAAAGTAAAATCAAATGCTATCAGATCCTTGTAAATGTTGTAAAGAAGATTCTTCACAGCATCTGTTTTTTAATAAGATTAAAAATATTTTGGGACAGAAACTTTCAAAATCTTTGAAGCGTTCATTGTAAGCTTTTTGTTATAGTGATAGCTTGCTTTGATTTTTTCTCATAACTCATTATTTAAACGTTTACACACCTTCTAAAGGAAGTTTTTGAATTGTGTCTGATATTTGGAATCATCGTGTTATATCCAAGTAGTGCCATTCAAAAAGTGTACGCGCTTACCCCTACTTTTCTTTTTATATTTTTACAAATAGTTTCAAAAGCCATATTTTAAAATTTTATAAAATCCTTGTTATTTTTTTATAGTTTTTGAAAGAAAACAGTTTTACAAAGTTGAATGTATGCAAATCTAGAGAGAATTATTTCCCGCTAAATTTTAAATGGTTTATATTTGGAAAACAAGTAGACGGACCCTTCAATATTTTTTGCTAATTAAGTACCTTTAATCATATGCTATCAAATTTGTTTTTTTAAAAGCTTGTAATTGTAAAATAGAGTAGCGAACATCAAAAAGTATACTATTATCTTCTACTTACATATAATGAATATTAAGTGAACATGTCGTAAATGAACGTTCTGTTTTTGTAGACCATTTATGACATTTTGTTCACGCATCATTGTCAATATAATGGAAATTGCTACGAATGTCGTATAAGTGAGAGGTTAAGCGCTATGAAACAAAGTTCAATCCACAATTTTCTACATTTGAAAATTCCTGTATCATGTTAGGAATATTACAGTGATTTTCCATTCGTTTGACTTGTTTTGTCATTTGATTTTGCCATTTGATTAGGGACTTTACGATTAAATTTTCCTCGGAGTTCAGTATTTTTGTGATTATAACTTATAAAAAGTAAAGATCCGTTAAAACATTTATTTTCAATTTTTTTAAATTTAAAACTTGAATAAAGGAATAATGAAATCAAACTACAGAACCAAATTAAGCAAGACAATTATGACCCTTTCTGATTTTGTTGAATTCATATTGTTATATATTGTAACCCAAATTTGTTTCTTAATTTGAAAAACGACAAACAATTGAAATTATATTCTTTCTTTGAACAGATATATGATGCAGAAATTAAACCAGAAGCTTTACTGTATTATATAAATGTTAATGAGGCTGATAAAATCGAAGTAAACTCTACATCCAATAGAATGATAATTCGCTTTGTCTCCGATAGGTCACTCACCTATGCTGGGTTCCGTGTCAATTATAAAGCCATTTGGTAAGTACATATCATGACTTATAATCTGCATACCCCTCCAGATCAACTGAGACCTGATTGGTTGAGATCGTGTTGACCTGCAGTCTAAAGCTGTCTATGTTGTGTTTCGTTTACTCTTGTTTGTCTTTCGGTCTTTATCTATTTCCCATATTTTCGTTAGTTTTCTTCTGTATTTTGATCTGTATATTTTGATCTGTATATTGTGCTCCTTCTCTGATAACGTATAGTATTAGTTAATTACTTGTAGGCATAAACGGTCATTTTGATCTTAACATCATCGAAATAGTCTGAGCAATAATTATTTTAGTCTACATTTCAGACTTATCCACTGCAGTATATGTTTTACTGTTCAGATAAATGTTCTTGCAGTCAATCAAGTGCTGTTGAGTTGCTTTTGACACAATTCAATTGCCTACAAAATATTGTAATATTAATTAGACATATTCTAATTCGCCTTTTAAGAATCTAAGAAATCATGGGTAATTTCATTGTTCGTACCCCAAAATGAAATCAACGTCAGGTCATTGGTTGAATTTCAACTGTTCATGACAATTTTAACCAATCAAGACGTTTAGGTGTACACTGTTGAAAATATTACCCAGGATGCATTATATTCTGAAACGGCCAATTGACTACGTGCAAATTGCCTAATCAGACGTAAGAACCAATGTCGATGAGTCTGAAAATTTACTGAATGACGTTACATGACTTTATATTCAATTGGTCAGTCTATTAAAAGCAGTTCTGAATATCATTAAATGAAAAAGTGTTTACAAGTATATTTTTATAAGTAACATGTAATTCCAGCTAAGAGGGGAGACAAACAAAAAAAATACATGTATAACTGTAAAAATAAACCAGATAAAAACAAAATAAAAACAAGTCCATGAAACCGGTTGTTGGTGGAGTTTGTGTTGTTCAGTCATTCAGTTTTCTATGTGGTGTTTTAAATACTGTTTTTTTGTCTTTTGTTCCTTTGGTCTTTTGTTTGCCGTGGCATGGTCAGTTTGTTCGTATATTAAGTAATTCAACTTCATTTTCGTATCGTTTGCATCTTATCAACAAAAAGGAAAACAGTAAAAGACTAGCATCACTTCACAAAACACATGGTCTAAACCTCAAATTAAAAGCACCTGTCCTAAGGGACTGTAATTTAGTGGTTTCGTTAGGTCATGAGAGTCAGATTTGTTTTCGTAATTTTTTAACATATTGATAAAACCGTAAGTTTCTCTTTATAATTATTTCACACTTTTCTTGTCGACGCCTGTTTACGATAAAAAAAAAAATCAATTTGTTAAAATAATAGCAATCAAACTTCATTTTGTACACACGTATTCGGATTGATAAATTTTCATAATCATGAAATTGCGACTGGAATGGAAAATATGTCACTAAGGCAACAACCCGACTGAAGAGCAGATAACAGCCGAATGCCATCAACGCGGCGAGAACATCTCAAACCCAAAGGTGGTTTAGTATATTAATATTTTAGAAGAGCGATGTGGACAACAAAATGCACGTAAACATCCTGACCAAAACAAAAGGTAAAGAAGAAAAAATACAAAAAGGCAACACTGACTGCGAACAGATTAATATGTTTTGACTTAAACTAAGGATGTAAACAAACAAAATAATCTTTAAACAGGATTTATTTTTGATAAATAAACAATGGATAAACCTGGTTTGTTGGCTAGCCAAACTTTCCGCTTATATATCAATGTTAAATAATATCGCTAAACTTACAGTTTAACAAAGAAAATAACAAAGAACATCTTCCATTAACGACAGACAGCATAATACAGCATAAGACATCACAAACATTGGAAAGAGAATGAAACTATCAGATATAAGCAAATTGATTGTAGGATTTTTTTTCAAAATATTTCTTATTTATTTTAATAAGTATGTTATTGTATATCAGATATATAATTATAGTCTTTTATTTTACAGATGACACATCTACGCCAAGTGACGCTATAGTTAAATAAACCGGATGTTGAACTGTAATCTGGATTAAATAATTATTTACGATTTTTGTTTATTTCGAAATGTAAATGTTTCCACTATGACAACTTTATCATACAACGACTTATGAGTTTGACTATCCCTTTAGTACCTTTTCCTCTCTCAAACAACAACGAGACACATCTTTATGTTGATACCCCGGGATATCAGGATTTCCCTACGTCTGTCTTTTATTTGGTCAACTCTGCCATCCCTTGGTGTGTAATACGACAGGTTAAAACACTGAATTGCGATTTGCATACAAATGAGATGTTTAGCTAAGTATAAACCAAGTTAAATTAACCCTTTTCTACATACGAAAATGCCTGTTCAGGTCAGGAACATGACAGTTGTTATCAATTTGTTTGAAATCTTTGTTTCCTTCTTTTTAAACCAAATATATCAAAGGCTTCACATGAAGGAAAGAGAAAATTCATTTTTGTTCAGTTTACCAATAGAGATATTTATCAGCATGAACAGCGTTTTACATCACCAGGACATAACATAAAAAAATAACTTT
This sequence comes from Mytilus galloprovincialis, assembly GCA_037788925.1. Taxonomy (NCBI): domain Eukaryota; kingdom Metazoa; phylum Mollusca; class Bivalvia; order Mytilida; family Mytilidae; genus Mytilus; species Mytilus galloprovincialis. The sequence continues at coordinate 70,907,548 of CM075343.1, read as the reverse complement.
TTATTTTCAAAATTGGTTTGTTCCTATTGTATCCTACATTTACACCAAAATAATTGAACTTAAAGCATTAAAATATAAGCATGCGTAGCAGCACTTTAACTTATACCAATACCTACAAACCGCCGTTATGTGACTGTTCTTACTCGCCTTACTGGAGATCTAAACATAATTCAACATGAACATATCCGAGAGGTGATATATTATGGGCCCAAGTTAAGAGAACTCCAACACATCAATTGGAATAATAACTTAAAAATAATTATTGATTCCATTAGGAAATATTTTTTGCTGGTGTGTTTTTTTATATGCGACTTTTGTGTTTCTTTGGTTTTTATAACGTGACTCTGTACTTTAAAAGATCCCGTCAGTATGATATTGTTCTATCATATGTCATTATAATATATTTCTATTATGAATTAGAAAATACGTTGATCCACAAACGACAAAATTATTCAATCGCGTAGTGGAATGAACTATTTGTGGATTCTTATAATTCTATATAACTTTTGGACTATTTTAAATCTCGGTCTATTTCTGAAATTAATTCTTAAATACTTTTGTTTTTTTAACCCTGTATGCTAATATTTGCCCATGTGAAATTTTAAAATTGTTTGTATATACATTAAAAGACAATTATATGTGATGTATGCAATTTTCTGACGTCACACACGCGAATCAATGAATGTGTTTGTAGATAGATGTTTTTGTGTTCTGTTAAATTGTTCCATCTAAAAATTGTTACCCGATGATAACTGCTGTACCCATATTTTGACTATTTTACTTATTATGTCTGTTTAGTTCACGCATCATTGTAAATATAACGGAATATGATGAGACTGTAATCAAATTGAGAGGTTTAGCGCTTCAAAACCAGGTTTAATCCACCATTTTCTACATAGGAAATGCCTGTACCAAGTCAGGAATATGACAGTTGTTGTTCCTTCGTTTGATGTGGTTGAGCTCTTGATTTTGCCATTTGATTAGGATTTATATCTAGAAATTGACTATGAGGGTCGGTTGAAAACAAAACTTTACAACAAAAGATATGATTTCAGCTTCCCAATAGTGAAGCATTTGGAAGCTGAAATCATCACTACACAAATTTTACGGACGCCATCACGAGTTGGTTGACTGTTACAATGTATGGAATATCTGTTATATAGATGATATCGGATATGTTCGTTATGTCGTTACCACAATCCCGTTCCCTTTTCACGAATGTGACCTACCGAATTATACTGTTTACCCTTATTTGTGACATTTTTACCCATTGTGGATGTTTGTTTAGTTCACGAATCATTATAAATATTATTAGATTTGATGCGACTGTCGTACAAGTGAAAGGTTAAGCGCTAAAAAACCAGGTTCAATCCACCATTTTCTTCATTTGAAAATGCCTGTGCCAAGTCAGGAATATGACAGTTCATGTCCATTCGTTTTTTATGTGTTTTGTCATTTGATTTTGCCATTTGATCATGGATTTTCCGATTGGATTTTTGTCTGAGTTCGGTATTTTTGTGATTTTTACTTTTTTCAGAGTCAAAGAGGCTGTCTATCATCTCTTCAGGACAGAAATCGTAGTTCATATACATATAATATATGAGCATATTCCTGTATCAAGGGAGGTGCAGGTATTGACATTGATATCAACAGTTCTACAAACACCTTATAAGATCCTCAAATCCTTTTCCCAAATACGACCTCCCGAATTAGGCTTATTACTGGGAATTTGCTAACATGAGCAGCACGACAGGTGCAACATGTGGAACTAGATCTACTTACCCTTTCGGAGATTCAGATTTATTTGTAAGTCTGGTGTTTTTTTTTTCAATTATAATTCAATTGTATGTTTCGGAGTTAAGTGTTGCGGGGCTTATAATGAAAAGTTATTATTTTTATTCAATAATGATAAAGTTTTTGAAAGTGTCGCCAGAACCTGCTATAGCATTTTAATCAGATGAAATGTTTTTTTTCATATAATTGATTATGCTGTATTTTAATGATATTCATGAGCAAATATATATTACATATAATATTTACAATATCGAATTGTTTTTTAATATTATTAATTGTACAGTCTCTCATAAATCTTTTAAGATTGGCACATACTATGTGAATTTAAAGTTTGTTGTTATGCATATATGTTTTATGTACCTGGATGAATATTTAATTGTGTAAATATATGTAATTGTATGTGTTGAGGAAGGCCCATTTCCTGTTTTTATATGAATGTATAATCACTCAATAACTAGATAAACAAAACATGATTAATCGATTGGAAAGAAAACATTCCAAATTGTGATTATAGTAATTAATATAGGTGTGATTTAATTTTAATGATTCATGTCACCTTCCTTTGCGTTTATTTTAATACAGTTTTTTTTATTTAGTTGTTGCATCAAGAAAGAAAAAAAATCCATTTACTTAATTATTAAAATCATTGATATAGGTAGCTGATCACAATACATTTTTATAAATTTTTAATTGGGTTTAATAATTCACTAGTTAGTTTCATTAGTCGCTCTTAATTATTAATCAAATTAACAAGTAGAGTTGTGAAACGAGGGATAAACAATACTCACAGTCACTCAGCAACTCATATTTCCCCTATCTTTTCATTTAACATAATTTATTTGTTTTGGATGTTGTATTTTATGAATAGGAAATTTATAAATTCAATGACAATGTAAGGTAAGAACTAAAAACGTTTTTGTTTGTATATTACGTTTAATAAGTTTAAGAAAGAAAAACATCAATTTACTTAGTTATTAAAATCATTGATATAGGTAGCTGATCACAATACATTTTTATAATTTTTTAATTGGGTTAAATAATTCAATAATTAGTTTCATTAGTCACTCTTAATTATTAATCAAATTAACAAGTAGAGTTGTGAAACGAGAGGTAAACAATACTCACGGTCACTCAGCAACTCATATTTTCCCTATCTGTTCATTTAACATAATTTATTTGTTTTGGATGTTGTATTTTATGAATAGGAAATTTATAAATTCAATGACAATATAAGGTAAGAACTTAAAACGTTTCTGTTTGTGTATTAAGTTCAATAAGTTTAAGAGGTTAGGTCAAGTTTTTATTTCCTTTGAAATATTTTTTACAATTTATTGGTAACAAGTATAAAAATAAAAACGTTACAATTTGACTTTGTTTCAAATAAAAATTCAATCATACCAACAATGTTACAAGTATTAGCACTTTTATATCGGTCAGGACATTACTCACGACAAAGTCGATGTTGGTCAGGTCAAGTTTTCTTACCCATAAAGTATTTTTCCCCAATTCTTTTCAAATAAGTATTAAATCAATGTTACTTTCTTGTCTGGTAACAAATTTGAAGTCAATCCGTCCAAAGATAAAAAATGAATTAGCAGTTTTATATTGGTCTGGACATTAATCATGGCAAAAACGTAGTTGGTCAGGTCAAGTTTTTTAACTATCAAAATATTTTTTTTAAATATTTTTTTCTTATATTTTTGTTTTAAATGTTTTAATCTTCCTTGGTATCGAATTTGAAGTATACCCTGTCAATAATAAATTAATGTTTAGCCTTATCATATCGGTCAGGACATTAATAGTTTGAAAGTCAAGTTGGTCAGGTCAAGTTTTCTAACTCTTAAAAAGAAATAATCTTTTATTTATTACAAATAAGTTCTCGTCTTGCTTGTTTCGAAATTTAAAGTAAATCCTTCCAATAATACATACGTAATTAGCATTTTCATTGCTGTCAGGTCATTAGTGTAACCCAATCACGCATGCGTAGTGGGAGTCGATACACCTGATCGTTTTATTAATGTTTTAAAGCGCGAACGGTGGTGTAAATACTAAGTCAGGGGAAATAATTCTTATGTAATTTCCAATCACGTAAGTACTATGAATTACTATAAAATTAACTCACACTTTTCTAATACATTTCTACCCTCTTGTAAATCAGTACTGAACGGCTACACTGTATACATTGTAATGTTATAATTTTGGTAAATTTCGTACTGTCACTTATCGTAAATATTCAGTACTGTTACAGTACTGACTTTTTTTTCAGTACTGTGAGATTAACGATTTTTCTCAGTACTGCACCAGTACTATTTGGTTTAGTACTGGAACAGTGCTGATTTCTTAAGTACTGCAACAGTACTGATTTTTTTTAAATAATGGTGCAATACTAATTTTTTTTAGTATTATTTCATTTCTGCTTCTAGACTGATTTATTTCAGTAATGATCAAATTCTTTATTGATATTTCAAGTTGTTAAAGTCACTTTTTTTGTAAAGTCCTTTTTTTTAGTCAATAAGGAGATGTTGTATGTATAATTAATTTGTAATGAGTTTGGGTTCTGTTGACATTTGTCTTTGAGAGCGATAAATAACAATACCAGTAATACCCTGAATCCATGATTAGGACATATAAACATCACTGCAGTATACATGTATTAGTGCAAAAGAATAATATACTTTGTAAACAATGAATTTAACTGAACACAAGAGTGTACACGCAGAAATGTCTCGCCTTCTTTACAAACCATTGATATTATGTTGATAGTCCTAAATATAAAGCTTTACTACAGCTATCACATAAACTTAACATGATCCAAGAAAATGAGGTCAAGGTCATATAAACTAAACGAGAAATACATGTTCACCTTACAATCATTCAATACACTTAATATAGTTGACCTATTGCTTATAGCTTCTAAGAAACATACTTAACCAAGATAACTAAACATTGACCAATGAACCATGAAAATAAAGTCAAGGTCAGATGGATCATGCCAGGCAGACATGTATAGCTTACAATCCTTCCATACAAAAAATAGACCAAAACACAAAACTTAAACACTGAGCAATGAACTATGATAATGAGGTCATGGTGAAATAAAACCTATGAGACTGACATGTACATCATAAAATATTTCCATACACCCATTATAGTTAACCTATTGCATATAGTATTTGAAAAAAAAGACCAAACTCAAAAACTTAAATTTGACCACTGAATCATGAAAATGAGGTCAGATGACACCTGCGAGTTTAACATGTAGACCTTACAATCATTCCATACACCAAATATAGTAGACCTATTGCTTACAGTATAAGAAAAACAGACTAAAACACAAAAACTTAACTATAACCACTGAACCATGAAAATGAAGTCAAGGTCAGATGATACCTGCCAGTTGGACATGTACACCTTGCAATCCTTCCATCAAATGTACTAGACCTATTGCTTATAGTATCTGAGATATGGGCTTGACGAACAAAACTTAACCTTGTTCATTGATCCATGAAATGAGGTCGAGGTCAGGTGAAAACTGCCATGACGACCTTGCAAGATATGCACATACCAAATATAGTTATCCTATTATACATAATAAGAGAGAAATTAACATTACAACAAATATTAACTTTTATTTCAAGTAGTCACTTAACCATGAAAATGAGGTCAAGGACATTGGACATGTGACTGATGGAAACGTGGTTACATAAGGCATCTCTATACAAAGTATGAAGCATCCAGGTCTTCTACCTTCTAAAATATAAAGTTTTAGAAGTTAGTTAATGCCGCCACCCCCGCCAGATCACTATACCTAGCTCGACAAAAACTAACTTATTGCAATTTTTATATTAGCTCTAAATATGCATGAAATATTTCCAACTGTACTTCATCAAACAATCAATCACCAATAGTTAATGTATATGTTGCAAATTATTATGCTAAATACAAGTGAATCTGTAATCTACTGCTCACTACTGATACCCCATCCCGCTTAAAGTATAAGGTTAACAGGGAGTTGTTAAGTGGTGAATGTGAAAACGCACCACACGGTATAGCTGACTCATATAAACCCTGAAACCAAATTTTTGAAATACTTGTAATTTTGTTTCTGAGAAAGGTGTGACGAAAAATATTCATGGGAGGAATGAACGGAATGAAGGATGGACAGATGGACGGATGGACTGATGGATGGACAGACAGAGGTAAAACAGTAATATAATAAACAACTAATGTCAATAAACAGTTGGAGCACTAAGAAAACTTATTTTGTTCGTAGATTTGCGTGATTGACAGAACGTGTTAAGTTTGCGCTAATTCATCTCACGTTTGGCGAAAATTATTCTGGCTTTGGTTTATTTTGATTGGTTACGTATTTGGTATCTCCAGTCCATCACAGTTAATCGCAGTGTAACCAGTATTATATGGCACAAAACATAATTGACCTAATCAAGTAACTTTTAACGTTAATCACTGATCCATGAAATGAGGTCGAGGTCAGGTGAATTCTGTCTGACGGACATGAAGACATTACAAGCTAGGAATCCATATACATGATATACCAAATAAAATTATCCTATTACTCATGATAAGTGGTATTTATATAAATGAAAATGAAAGTAGAGTACCTTTACCAAATATTTCATGCATTTTCAGGATTACAGATCAATTGAAGAAGAAGTTCCCGACTCTCTTTTAACCTTGCCAAAAACTTAACACAAGTGCAGTAGGATTGATACCGTTAATGATATACATGTAACAGTATATTTATAAAGGTTTGCCATGGCAACATAAACAAAAACACAGCTTTAATTTATTTTGTTTTAATATCATCATGATATAAGTTCTGATTGTTTCTAGTGAATAAGCACCAAAAACAAAACAAAAACAACATAAAACTTAACAATGGAAAATAAAAACACACAAAATATAAATATCTACAATTAGGGAAATAATAAATGAAGAAAAACAAACTAACGTTGCTAAATCCTAGGATTCAAAAGCTGGAATAATTAAAATAATGTCACCTTAATGCTAGCAATACTTTTATTAAAGCTACCTTTGAAGTCCTCTATCAGGAAAACTGATGTGATAATTAATCTGCTGGCCATTGAGTGGGCACAGAGTGAGTCAATGTATGCATAAGTCTTAACCTGTAGGTTCAATTGGTTGGACAGACAGCTTCACATTTCTAACTTTCATAACAATCATGACAATTCAAAATGGTTCACTTGTTCACTCTACATTTTAATTATTTCGCCCTCTAATTTCCCGAAAAACTCTACGATAAAACTATATGATTAAAATGTTGGACTGAAAATTTTAAAGTATGGAGTCTTCTAGTGTGAAAATCTGGCTCTAAAGAAGAAATATATTTCTTATTTTCATTTAAGCACAACTATTGATAACTATTAAAAAAGCTAATTAATTAGAATTTTAAAACAACTAAATAAAAATAAACTAAGCCAAAAACCATGTGCAAGAGTTGTTAAAATTTTTGTGATTTTGTAAATTTGCTAATAATGACTGAATTTACACTGGGAATTTACAAGAATCCTTCACCTGAAAATTGTAATGTGTTTGGCTTGCATAGAAACAACAGATGACGGCAAAACACAAAAGCATGAAATATCCTATACATGAAAATGATTTTATGTAAAAAAAATAGCTCATAGTCGTTCCTGATATGTGACATCCATCAAATTGTTTGGTATAATGTTGTACTGAAACTATCTATTTAAAATATTGAAATATTATACCACGTATACAGAATACCAACTTCTTATTGCAGAATTTTTTTTCTTGCCTGTCACTTTTTGAAGTTAATATCACTATGGTTTCAAATGTTGTTTATGTATTCATATAACAAAAGATAAACATTTGTCATATACATATATAACAAAAATATAAATCAAGAGTTTTTTGTAGCCATTCATTTTTTGAAGTCAATATCACTATACTTTATTAGCACAATTTTCAAATGTTGTTTATGCATTTATATAAGAAAAGAGAATATATTTGTACTTGCAAAATTCAAGAAATTAATTCTCTTATAAAACTATGAATAAACTGGTTTATCAAATGTTGTTTAAAATGATTGGACAATGTGAATATGCCTGTATGAAGTTGCAGCTTACAATGACAACATTGTTTAAAGAAATATTCTTTTTTAAGGATGTACTTAGGGGAGGTTTGGGAATTTGTGTCAGATGCTTTCGGAATTTTTGACTTTTTTCCTTCAATACAGATATTAGAATTCTTTTCATTTGATTTGAGACCCTAATAATACCATTGCAAATATAAGATAAGAGTCCGATTCAGCCTTTTCCGGCCATTTTATTTTAATCCAAACATCTTGAAAAGGAGCTCCATAACCCATAAATATGTTTAGCTTATTTTGTTCCTAAACTAATGTAAAGTATCAATTTTAATTTCTTGACTGTTTTAATTTCACCTCAATTTTTGATTTTTTCTTAATATCACCTAAGTACATCCTTAACAGTTCCACAACTTTAATTAATACTTCTTAAATCTTGAGCAACTAAATGTATGAGCTGAAAGTGTGAGTCTATGTAAGATAGCTTGACAGTTTATGTGAAACTTATGAATACATTTAAGAATAAAAATTCTACTCCAAAAAGACTAAATAGGCAAGGAAACAAGGACAAAAGAAAAAGAAAAAGAAGGAATAAAAAAATGCCCAACTAAAAGCACTAGAATATAAATATATCTAAATATAGAACATCTTTTATTTACATATATTAAAATATTACTTTATGTACAAAATAATTAGTATTTACAATTTTATAAATTTATATTTTCTACCATACCATTTTAAAGCACCTATCAGGATTTGACTACTAGGCATAAGTTTTGATATCAATGCAAATACCTAAATTTGAATTATTTTACAAAGAAAACTTCTCTAATTAAAAACAAGAAACAAATAAAAAAATCCCTGTAAAACTTCAGATTCTCAAATCTTCTCACGTGAAAAAATAATGAATTCACAAATTTCCGATGAAAAAAAATAATCCAATAAAAACTTTACTATTTTGACCATACAAAAAGATAACAAATTTTTCTAAATGATATACAAATAGTCAATTTTTATTTTCAAACCCACTTATGACATGAATTAACTATAAATTTACAAAATTGTTGCAGTAAAAATATCCCCCAAGAGTACAAAACCTTTGATACCTGATTATGGAAAGTTACACATTGTAATACTTGTCATCAACAACAGTATATTTCCTAGATGGAGAGGAGCATATTTAGCATACAAATTTTAAGTCATTCTTAAAAAATATAGAAAAATCTAAAAAAAACTTTTTAGAATTGAAAAATGTATCTACGAAAAATGAAACTGAATTTTAATAGGTTAAATTCTCTAAAATATCTAGAAAAACATTTTTAAAATTGTACAATGTATTTAGAATGAATAATATTTTGGTGAACATGGTGAATTAAGATATTGAATATGTTGGGTGTTCAATTTAAACAGACTGAATTCTAAAAAAAAATTAAGAAAACCTTTTTTAATTGATCAATGTATTTTAATTAAATAACATTTTAGTGAATTTATGGTATTGAACATGTTGGGTGCTGCAATTAAATAGGCTCAATTCTAACAAAATCTGGTTAACCTTTTCAAAATTGTACAATGTATTAATTTTGAATAAACGCTTGGTGAATTTTGATATAGAGCATGTTGGGTGTTGAATTTGAATAGATTAAATTCTACAAAAAATCTAGAAAAACCTTTTTTAAAATTGTATAATGTATTTAGTGTGAATAATTTTTTGGTGAATTTAGATATTGAATATGTTTGGTGTTAAATTAAACAGACCAAATTTTATTTTAATTTTTGAATAGTCATGTCCTACATTTCCACATCCATTTGAATGGAATTCCTCTCATAATACATGTAGGAAGTATAACTGTGACCTAATATGAATTCATCATTGTTCATATGTAAGAAAAACACACTATATCTACAAACAGCACTGATATACAGTTGTATAAACAACAAATGCATATTGAAAGACTAGTACTTGTTTCACAATTCTGTTTATAATCCCGGGGCCCACTACGCTACAATTTTAATTTCAATCTTGTGCAACTTTTGCCATTTATTCTACAATTAAACAAAAATATGAACAGATTTTATGTTGGTATGGCCATCAGAAAAATAAATGTTTGGAGGTATTTTTTAAACTACACCACACTAAATTTGTAAACAAAAATAATTCAGATGCTGAAATCAAAGTCTGAAATCTGAAATAAGCCGACTTTTATCATAATTTTTCAAAAAATCTTGACTTTTTTCTTCAAAAATTAATTCAATTTAAATATCATGATTAGGATATTTCAAAACATAACATTTTACAATTCTGAATGGAAGAAGAATTCTAAATTCTAAAAAGAAAAATATGGCATGAATAAAATGAAACGTCAGAAAATATTGTGAGGATCAATGCAAAAAATCTTTATCTGTTTAAAAGTTTCAAGATCTACGAAGAAATTATTAGAAAAAAAACCACAACTATATCAAAACTTTGGATGACAGTATATGTTATAATTATTAAATAGTACATGGCCTTGATAAGGCGAGATAAAATGCATATTGGTTATTTGTCACTTAATCACAGTCAATATCATAATATTCCGCTCCGTTGAAAAAAGGTCAGTGCACCAAGTACACTTCCTCCAGCGCGTTGTCCAAATATAGATGAGACCATGTAAGACTTTGTAGGCGACTTATCATTGGTCGATATAACCATCACATTAGATCCTGATGAATTATCATTGGTCGCTATATCTGTCATATTAGACATGCATGAGGTTCCACTGGCAGCAGAGTTGGCAGTCGTCGTCACGTCTGTGCTAGTCTGTGAACGTTGACCCCAGTTTCCAAGGAAACCATAAAGAGAGGATCCAGTGTTTTTGATTTTGGACATAAAATGTTCCGTTTCACTTTTATTATGAAGAACATCTGAAGGCACTGATTTCATATGGCTGTGAAAAATATTTCTGTCACTAGATGGCACTGTTGAACAGTTCACCCTCCGATTGTCTGTGACACTAAAGTTTTTATCCAAATTGTGTGTTTTACCTGTGTAAGAACCTGAGGTACCACCTTCTGTATAGTCAGAGCTGTTTGTTTTATTTTTATCAGTGTTTTCTCTGTCCAGTTTTTTAGGTAAGAGATCACTTGCTCCCAGAAGTGATGCCAATCCTAGCCCTGCTCCTTGCATGGGTGTAGATCCTATATTATGCGCATGCTGGGAAGCCATTCTTGGTGAGCAGACGAGAGGAGTTGAGGTACTGAAAATATAAAATATATCACGTGAACAAAGGGGGATAATACTGTTTAGTGTTTGTTTATCCATAACAAGGACATTGATCACTCAGAGTATAAGTCTCTTGATTTTGTTTTGTGTTGGGTTGCTGTTTCATTGACTTATAGCCCATATATCATAAGGCCAAAAAAAAAATACACGTGTTTCCACTAACGTGCTGAAAAAAATAGGGAAGGCAGGTAGGCAATATCATTTTATTTTACCATCATTTTTTTAGCTGGTTACTACTAGGGAATCAGTCTGACTTTAACAGTGCTTGTTCCAAAATGGCATAAAAAGTGTTAGGGTAGGCACTAAAAATTAAGGTAGGTATGGTTAGTGGAAACACATGTATTATTTTTTTTGGCCTAACATTATGAATAATTCAGAGGTCTTGAAATATTTTTTTAGTCAAGAGTACAGATATGGTGGTCTTAGTAAAAGTATGCTGGTCCACTATTTGCAGAAAATGAGATTGCCTAACAAATCATGGCAGTGTCTAGATTTCTTTTCCCCCTATAGTCTGTAAATTGTTGATATTAAGTATAAGGATATGTGGTATGATTGACAATGAGATACAATCCACCAAACAACAAATGATGTGGAGGCAAGCATCCATGTAGGTCAAAATACGGCTTCAAAAATGAACTATATAGTAAAAGAGTGACGAAAGATACCAAAGGGACAGTCAAACTCAGAAATCTAAAATAAACTGACAATGCCATGGCTAAAAATGAAAAAGACAAACAGACAAACAATAGTACACATGACACAACATAGAAAACTAAAGAATAAACAACACGAACCCCACCAAAAACTAGGGGTGATTTCAGGTGCTCCGGAAGGGTAAGCAGGTCCTGTTACACATGTGGCACCCGTCGTGTTGCTTATGTGATAACAAATCCGGTAAATAGTCTAATTCGGTAGGTCACATTCATGAAAGGGAAGGGGATTGTAGTTACGACGTAAGGAACATATCCGATATCATTTGTGAAACGGTTATTCCATAACGGTCAACCAACTCGTGATGGCGTCCGTAAAATTTACGAAGGGATGATTTCAACTTCACCATTTGGAACTCTTGGTTTAATAGCTTCCTTGTGAGCAGCAACCCTCTATCAACATGATCAAGAAAATCATGATAGGAAATGCAAGTACGGGAATATCGTATCAATTGGGAGATATATACCCCGTATGCAGGCGCTGCTGGAATGTTGATACTTAGAAATGGAAAGTTCACAATTGGAAAGGTGAAATCATCTCTTTGTCGTAAAGTTTTGTTTAGTAAGCTATGAAAAACCTGAAATTACAAATTATAAATCAATTTTATGAGAGGAAAACAACGGTCTAATGATGTACAAAACAAAAATAAATAAATATTATAGACAGCAATCAATGACAACCACTGAATTCCAGGCTCCTGACTTTGGACAGGCATAACATGTAAAACCATTCAAATTTTTACTAGAATTCCAAAATACATATTACTTCTTGCTATCTTTAAACAGAATGTGTAAATATAAATTATTTTAAAAAGGACAGTTAAAATAAAACAAAAATAAATAAATGAAAACTCACTCTGTTAAACTTTCTAAGTCACTATCACATTGCTCGTCCTCACTAAATAAAGGAAAAACAAAATGTCACAACGGATAAAACTTAACAACAAATACACAGTGTTTAGAAATACCAATGAAATATCACTTTATAGATTAGAGGCAAGAACAAATTATTTTGCATGTTCACAGTAAGATTAAATAGGTTACTACTTTGTCTCTCTAATGATATCACAATATGTAAGTATTCGATAAACAGAGTTAAAGAGAATTAAATGTGAAAAAACATCACATGACTTTACATGAAACAAAAATATGGAGAGCTCTGATTTTTAGTTTGAAAATACATGGAGAATGTGTCCATAGTACACACATGATGCCCCGCTTACATTTAACGATATAATGGAGCAGAGAATGGTAAAAGTGATGCACCCCAAAATTCACACTTGACTTGTGTTTTGTGGTAATAAGCATTGTGTATAGTTTAATCACATTTAGTTGAGGCAAACTAAAGTTAGAGAACAGAAACCAATTTCGGGACAAAGGAAGGTACGGACATGGGTACCACTAAATGCCCCCTCCGGTGAAGGCGGGAGCATAACAATTTGACAAAAAGTTCACAGGACTGATGGTAAGAGGTAAACCAGTATACCCCACCCCTCTACACCTTCCGAGTAGGTATACTGACTGTACTACATTAGATAATGTAAAAATACAATTTTATCTGTCATCATGGTCATATTGAACACTGATGAAGTTTGTCACTGTACTGAACACACTATCCTTTTACTTATTCATTAATGGATCTCAATGATCAATGGTATGCACGTTGAGTTAAGACATTCAAACTGTACATTGTCACAAATTCATGCAGCCTTAGCCTAAATAACACATTCATCAATTCAGGAAGTTCGCTTGTCATGTTTTGGAATTTTTTGTCAGATTTTCGGAATCCTCTGGTTTTATCCATTTGCCCATTGACCCCCATTTTTCTATTTATAAATCTTTTACATGTATATTGATAAGCCATCTGTAAAAGTCTTATGAAATTTTAATTATATTTTAATAGTTTTTGAGAACTTAAACTTGTCAATGATAAAGCTATGAAAAGTCAAGAGAGAATATTTTCCCCACAAAAATTTCAATGGCTAATATCTCGAAAACAAGCACATTGACCTATATATTTTTTTTTTGCTTTTTTTATTCCTTTATTAAACCCCTGTCAATATAAACTAGTGTTTTAAAAAGTTAATTATTTTGAAACTGAGAAGCGAACTCCCTTAAGGAAAATAGAAACTTATTCAATATTACTGTGATTAAGACTTATGTCTGATTTCTGTGCACACAACACCTGCAATGAACTTTTATTGATTTATAATCATATTATTAAATTTCAATGGTATTTTCAAATGCTGTATAATACAAAAACAAAAAGTTAAGAATAAAAGGCTAAAATTTAAGTCAACACAAAATTTAAACTTTCCCCTTTAATTTCAAATTTGGTATTGACTGTCAATTTTGATATTTTTTTAATTGTCATTCACTAATTCAAGAGATTCATAGTTTTGGCTGAAATAGGAAATATATTAATTCAACATGAATCTCCTTCTGAAATATGCAAAGTATAAGGAATGAAAATGTCAGGTTAAAATAAAGCTACTAGTACCCAGCTATAATTGCAATAATATGGAAATCACATTTGTTTTTAAAGAAAAAAGGATGATAATGTCAATCTTTTGATCACTGAATTTGAAAATCAAATAGTATTATAAATTTATCAAACACTTACAAATAATGTCTTGTCAAAGATGTTTATATAACTGAAATTTTTTCAGGTTAAGGCTTTTGCACATTTTTTATTTTATCATTTTGTGTATAAATTATCATTAAGGTCAAATATTTGCATATTGCCATATTTATAATGTTACATTGATGTCATAAATGATATCATACTAACTTATCGTTGTCAAAGAAATTATCAGAATTTTGAAATGACTGAAGAATTTTACTGCATTTGATTTTCAGTGCTAAATATTGGCGACCTTATTATATCTCCTCCTTTACAGTATTAGCAGAATGTCCCATAAACTTTTAGGAAAAATCAAATAAAACATACTAAAAATAACTGTTTGTTAAAAATGATGACTAAAACCTCAGCTTATGTGAGATGGTTATTTCAATTCATCCATAGTGGGAGTGGCAAAGAATGAACAAAAACTTTTTAAATTGTCCCAAGACCAAGCTGGTTAAGTAGATATGGTCTACAGTCTCAGCTGGTTAAGTAGATATGGTCTACAGTCGAAGTTGGTTAGGTGGATATTGTCCCCCCAGTTGGTAAAGGGGGAATGGTCCCCCAGTTGGTTAAGTGGATATGATCCCCCCCAGTTGGCTAAGTGGATATGGTCCCCATTCTATGTCCAATTATTGAATATGGTCCCCATTCCAAGTTCATTTAGTGGATATGGTCCCTGTTCCAAGTCCATTTAGTGGATATGGTCCCCATTCCAAGTCCATTTAGTGGATGTGGTCCCAAGCTTGAGCCTGTTAGTGGATATGGTTCTTGACCCAAGCTAAATTAGGGAAAATGGTCATTAGCCCCAGCCAGATAAGTGAATATGGTCCCCAGCCCATGCCTGTTAAGTGGATATGGTCACAAGTCTTACCTGGTTGAGTGAATAGCGTCCTAAGCCCCACCTGGTTAAGTAGATATGGTCCCAAGCCTCATCTGGTTAACAGGATATTGTCTAAAGCCCCAGCTGGTTAGGTGGAAATAATCCCCAGCCCTAGGTGATTAACTGGATATGGTCCCCAGCACCAGCTGGTTTAGTGTATATGGTCCACAGGCCCAGCTGGTTAAGGGGATATGGTCCCTAGCCCCAGCTGGTTAAGTGGTCCACAGTCACAGCTTGTCAAATGGATATGGTCCCCAGCCCCAGCTTGTTACTGGGTAAGTGTATATGGTCCCCTGCCACAGCCAGTTATGTTGATAAGGTCCCCAGCCGCATCTGTTTACGTGGAAATGCCAAAACTTTTAATGCCCCTGTCGCAGCAGAGGGGCATTAAGTTTTATCCTTGTCTGTCTGTACGTCGGTATGTGCGTATGTCCCAACATTAGTTTCCTTTCTCTCCTCGTCCAAATGTTATGAAACTGCTCATTCGTTACCACAAAACACAGATCAAGAAGACTTTTACTGTTCTTTCCCTTTAAAATGTTATATGCAAGTGAGAGCATTATCTGTGTCCCATTGAAATATTCTCCATTTATTTCTTCTTAATAAAACTTGGATGCAAAATGTCTTGTGAAGAATAGTTAAATTTGATAGTATTCCATATTTTAAAAGATTTAATGTGAGTGATCTGGAGTGTGCTGCCCTAAGTTACTAAGGTGAAAATGACAAGCTGCCTAAATTGAAATGTAGGATATCTTTTTAGTGGGCTAGGTGGAGAAGCTAGAAAATGTACCCACAAGGTGGCCTCTCCCTCTGTGGATGAGTTGATTGATTGATATTTGGTGTTTTAACGCCACTTTAAGCACAGCTATTTCGTGGCGGCTAGTCTTTATTTGTGGAGGAAGCCGGAGTTCCCGGAAAAAACCACCGACCTTCGATAGGAAAACTGACAATCCTAGTCAATTAAGATTGGAGTCGAGTACACCCGCACGAGCGGGGTTCGACTGACAACCTGAGTGTTGACTGGCTAGTGATTACAGTAGTAACTACGTAGACCACTCGGCCACCGAGGCCCCCTGGATGAGTAGAATAAGCTAACTAAATATTGGCTATTATGTATAAATAAGTGCTCATTAACTATATAATTACCTTAGATAACAAGACGGATGTCGTACTACAGAGTTTGCGTATGTATTGATAGTCCAGCTTTCATCCTGAGCTGTCCTCACAGGAAAATGTTCATAGTCATCTACAGTTACGAAAATAATACATATAGGAAGAATAATTGGTGGTATATATTGTGTATGCATCTTTTTTTATTTGCAGCAAGGCTAATTTACAGTGAAATAAATATTATGTAGCCTCTCTTTTTATTTGCATCACGGCTGATTAGCAGTGAAATAAATATAGTATATGCCTCTCTTTTTATTTGCAACACAGCTAATTCACAGTGAAATAAATATTGTGTACACATCTCTTCTTGTTCACATTTATTTTGCTTCTATAGATTTGAAAATTACAAAACTTATTGAACTGTCTCTGTTCAAAAAGAACATTTTCTACATTAAAACCAAAAGCATACTGATTTGAAAGTATAAATTTGTGAATTAAGAAACAATTTAAATGTAGTAAAAGACAAATTTCAATGCTTGTGTTTAAAATAGAAATTTGATTTTTTATTAAAATTGATCAAATTATCAAATTATCAAAATAACAAAGAGTTTTCTCCCTTACGTCACAATTATAATAATGATATATATATCCTTACCATCTTCTTCAAGATCACTGAGATTATGCTGTTCTTCTTCTAGATCAAGTTTTTTTTCTCCCTTGATCTGAACACCTGGCCGAGATTCAAATATGCCACCAATGTTTGGTGTGGCCAACTTGTGCCACTGCCTGAGAGTTACAGAACCTGATAATATACAATGTTAAATATATTTTTTTGGATTATTTTCCTTATTTTGTGGCTACAAATTTTCATGGATACTCAGATCAATGGTTTTGACAAAAACTGCGTATAAACCTACAATGTGTTATCTTTGATTATACTATTTAGAGCTTGATATATAATAGTCATCTACTTTAAATATCAGAGTTTTTTGGTCGTTGGTTGATATCTCCATGCCACATACCCTATGTTCTGCCTTTGGCGTGACTCAATATTTAGGTTGATATCTCCATGCCACATACCCTATGTTCTGCCTTTGGCGTGACTCGATATTGAGGTTGATATCTCCATGCCACATACCCTATGTTCTGCCTTTGGCGTGATTCGATATTGAGGTTGATATCTCCATGCCACATACCCTATGTTCTGCCTATGGCGTGACTCGATATTGAGGTTGATATCTCCATGCCACATACCCTATGTTCTGCCTTTGGCGTGATTCGATATTTAGGTTGATATCTCCATGCCACATACCCTATGTTCTGCCTATGGCGTGACTCGATATTGAGGTTGATATCTCCATGCCACATACCCTATGTTCTGCCTATGGCGTGACTCGATATTGAGGTTGATATCTCCATGTCACATACCCTATGTTCTGCCTTTGGCGTGACTCGATATTTAGGTTGATATCTCCATGCCACATACCCTATGTTCTGCCTTTGTCGTGACTCGATATTTAGGTTGATATCTCCATGTCACATACCCTATGTTCTGCCTTTGGCGTGACTCGATATTTATATATTCCGTCATTGTGTTATTGTGTTATGGTCAATTATGTATTCTTGTCTTTCATTTTTGTTGAAGTACTTTGTCTATAGAGTGTCTATATAGTGATTAAGATTATATCACAATCTGTGTTGACTACTGTACCCCAATTTTGAACATTTTTACCTATTATGTTTGTTTGTTTTGTTCACACATTGTTGTCAATATTATAGAATTATATGCGACTGTCATACAAGTAAGAGGTTTAGCTAGCTATAAAACCAGGTGTAATCCATCATTTTCTTCATAAGAAAATGCCTGTATCAATTCAGGAATATGATAGTTGTTTTCCATTTGCTTGATGTGTTTGAGCTTTTGATTCTGCCATTTGATAAAGTCCTTTCTATTTTGTATCTCCTTGGATTTCGGTATTTTTGTTATTTTACTTTTCCTTATCTCTAGGGCTGTTCCAGAATTAAGTATATGGAGAAAGATGTTAACAATACGAATTTTCATTCTACTCGTAAGGAGTTAGGACAAATACAACCACTCATATAACATTAATTGGAGTGCCTCCCATCCGCCAACAAATTAAATTTTAGAACAACCTTAGGGAGCTACCATTTGATTTTTATGGGGGGGGGGGGGGGGGGGGTGGGGGGCTAGGATGAAAAATTTTGTCCTGCTTTTTTTTTTAGTTGTAATCTCTGTCCTCCCTTTTTTTTTACAGTATTCGGTCCTGCCTTTTTTTTTTACTAGTTATCCTGACTTTTTACACAAATTGTCATCCTGCCTTTTTTTTTTACCAAGTTGCTCATCCTGCCTTTTTTTTTTACTCAAAACTCCTGTCCTGCCTTTTTTTTCAAATTTCATCCTAGCCCCCCCCCCCCCCCTAAAAATCAAATGGTAGCTCCCTTATCCCTTTTTTTATTTTATTTTAAAGATGTAAACATACCATTTCGGTGAAATTTCATCAATACAAATCCATAACAAAGGTATGTTTTCTTACCTTCCAAAGGCTTAACAATTCTCAACTTTTCTGGCAGACGATAATATGGGTTACTACTTCCTGTCATGCCTGATAAGCCACTTAGTCCACTTCCTGTTGTCAATATGCTGTCTGGTGTTTGACAAATACCAGGTGTTGAACTTTCATTTTCTGACCTAGAAAATCAAAACAGAAGTTTACTTTTATACACTACACCTGTTTAGATACACTGTCTATGTTATTTCTGATGATTAATGTTCAACCTCAATTCAAGAAGTAAGAGTTAGAATATCTTGTGTAAAACTAATGCAAAATATGCAGTTCTCAATTTACTATTATTCTAAAATAAATTTCTGACTAAACTCGAAAGGTTCTTACACAATAAAAAAAATCTAAGTCCTTAGAAAAGAATTTTGATCAACCAAGATATGTTTTGTTGCATCAATATATAAGCTGCGTCTGATAGAAATCGACCTCATGCAAGTGCACGTATGCATGTACCTGTATACGATAAATACTAAATAAAAGATGAAATATAAAAAAGAAGATGTGGTATGATTTCCAATGAGACAACTCTCCACAAGAGAACAAAATGACACAGAAATTAACAACTATAGGTCACCGTACGGCCTTCAAAAATGAGCAAAGCCCATATCGCATAGTCAGCCATAAAAGACCCCGAAATGACAATGTAAAACAATTCAAACGAGAAAACTAACGGCCTTTAATATTTATATAAAAAATGAATGTTGGTCTGTTTTCAAACAGTTGCAGAATTTCTGTAGAGATTTTCTGAACACGAAATAAGTTGACAGATGTATTGTTATTCATTTGCCTAAGGTCTATTTCTATTGGACGCAGTTCATATGATGTTCTCACGGATAATTTTTTTTGGCATGTTTCTCAATAACGAATTCTAGCAATAAAAGAAATCTCCCTTATCTAAATCTTATCACCAAATTATTCCACTTTGATTACATTTATATTTAACCCTATAATAGCATTATCTAACCCATACTTCTATAATCTATATAAATTTTCTGTAGACTTGTACACAAACTTTTTTTTTCGCAATAACAAAATCAAATATCTACGAAAATAAAATGTTCCTTATCCATGAAAATCGCAACCAACAAATATAAATGATTCCACAGTACATCATATGGACATTGAACTATAAATGACACTTGACCCATGTCGACATATAAAACTTCACTTCTATATCTACCACATTCGTTTAAATGGAAAAGGCTTTCTCCCACACTGATTGTAATGGATAAGACTTCCTCCCACATTCGTTTAAATGGAAAAGGCTTTCTCCCACACTGATTGTAATGGATAAGACTTCCTCCCACATTCGTTTAAATGGAAAAGGCTTTCTCCCACACTGATTGTAATGGATAAGACTTCCTCCCACATTCGTTTAAATGGAAAAGGCTTTCTCCCACACTGATTGTAATGGATAAGACTTCCTCCCACATTCGTTTAAATGGAAAAGGCTTTCTCCCACACTGATTTTAATGGATACGACTTCCTCCCACATTCGTTTAAATGGAAAAGGCTTTCTCCCACACTGATTGTAATCGATAAGACTTCCTCCCACATTCGTTTCAATGGAAGAGGCCTTGAACCCTTGCAGTCCTTAATCCACAAACCTCTGTCTTTGTCGTTTGTTTTCTTCCTCTTTATAATCCTGTTCATTCGCTCTCCTGAGTGATAATTTACGTAGAGCTGTCTCCAGGTCATTGGACCCAGGTATACCTGGTCTACCCAAAGAATGTCTGGTCCTAAAAAATATAAATAATATTTAATGTAAAAAAATGGGTGAAGATCAGACAAAAATCTTTTGAAATACTAGGGAAAACAATATACTATATTCCTCATGTAGGTGTATCACTGAATTGAAGATTCATTGGTGACTTGGGCTGTTTTCTGCTCTCTGACACATTCCCCATTTCCATTTGCAATTTTATTTCTCATTTCTGCCTATCAATGTTAAAAGTGGGCACAGTGAGGACATTAATTCTAGAAAATCTGATGTGCTTTCTAGAAAAATCCTATATAACCTCTAAAAAATCCTATATGCCAACCCCTCAGATTGGACATGACTATTTTTTTTCATCATAACTTATATGTCATTTGGTCTCTAGTGTAGATTTGTGTCATTATGTCTCTGATGTAGATTTGTGTCATTTGGTCTCTAGTGTAGATTTGTGTCATTTAGTCTCTAGTGTAGATTTATGTCATTTGGTCTCTAGTGTAGATTTGTGTCATTAGGTCTCTGATGTAGATTTGTGTCATTAGGTCTCTAGTGTAGATTTGTGTCATTAGGTCTCTAATGTAGATTTGTGTCATTTGGTCTCGTGTCATTTGGTCTCTAGTGTAGATTTGTGACATTTGGTCTCTAGTGTAGATTTGTGTCATTTGGTCTCTAGTGTAGATTTGTGTCATTAGGTCTCTGATGTAGATTTGTGTCATTTGGTCCCTAGTGTAGATTTGTGTCATTAGGTCTTTAGTGTAGATTTGTGTCATTTGGTCTCTAGTGTAGTTTTGTGTCATTTGGTCTCTAGTGTACATTTGTGTCATTAGGTCTCTGATGTAGATCTGTGTCATTTGGTCTCTAGTGTAGATTTGTGTCATTAGGTCTCTGATGTAGATTTGTGTCATTTGGTCTCTAGTGTAGATTTGTGTCATTAGGTCTCTGATGTAGATTTGTGTCATTTGGTCTCTAGTGTAGATTTGTGTCATTTGGTCTCTAGTGTAGATTTGTGTCATTAGGTCTCTGATGTAGATTTGTGTCATTTGGTCTCTAGTGTAGATTTGTGTCATTAGGTCTCTGATGTAGATTTGTGTCATTTGGTCTCTAGTGTAGATTTGTGTCATTAGGTCTCTGATGTAGATTTGTGTCATTTGGTCTCTAGTGTAGATTTGTGTCATTAGGTCTCTGATGTAGATTTGTGTCATTTGGTCTCTAGTGTAGATTTGTGTCATTAGGTCTCTGATGTAGATTTGTGTCATTTGGTCTCTAGTGTAGATTTGTGACAATTGGTCTCTAGTGTAGATTTGTGTCATTTGGTCGATTTGTGTCATTAGGTCTCTGATGTAGATTTGTGTCATTTGGTCTCTAGTGTAGATTTGTGTCATTAGGTCTCTGATGTAGATTTGTGTCATTTGGTCTCTAGTGTAGATTTGTGTCATTAGGTCTCTGATGTAGATTTGTGTCATTTGGTCTCTAGTGTAGATTTGTGTCATTAGGTCTCTGATGTAGATTTGTGTCATTTGGTCTCTAGTGTAGATTTGTGTCATTAGGTCTCTGATGTAGATTTGTGTCATTTGGTCGCTAGTGTAGATTTGTGTCATTTGGTCTGTAGATTTGTGTCATTTGGTCTCTAGTGTAGATTTGTGTCATTTGGTCTCTAGTGTAGATTTGTGTCATTAGGTCTCTGATGTAGATTTGTGTCATTTGGTCTCTAGTGTAGATTTGTGTCATTAGGTCTCTGATGTAGATTTGTGTCATTTGGTGTCTAGTGTAGATTTGTGTCATTTGGTCACTAGTGTAGATTTGTGTCAGTTGGTCTCTAGTGTAGATTTGTGTCATTTGGTCTCTAGTGTTGATTTGTGTCATTTGGTCTCTAGTGTAGATTTATGTCATTAGGTCTTTGATGTAGATGTGTGTCATTAGGTTTCTAGTGTAGATTTGTGTCATTTGGTCTCTAGTGTAGATTTGTGTCATTAGGTCTCTGATGTAGATAAGTTTAGGGGCCAGCTGAAGCTCGCCTCCGGGTGCGGGATTTTCTCGCTATGTTGAAGACCCATTGGTGGCTGTCGGCTGTTTAATGATGTTTAGTCGGGTTGTTGTTACTTTGACACATTCCCCATTTCCATTCTCAATTTTATTCTGTCATTTGGTCTCTAGTGTAGATTTGTGTCTTTAGGTCTCTGATGTAGATTTGTGTCATTTGGTCTCTAGTGTAGATTTGTGTCATTAGGTCTCTCTTGTAGATTTGTGTCATTTGATCTCTAGTGTAGATTTGTGTTATTAGGTCTCTGATATAGATTTGTGTCATTAGGTCTCTGATGTAGATATGTGTCATTAGGTCTCTAGTGTAGATTTGTGTCATTTGGTCTCTAGTGTAGATTTGTGTCATTAGGTCTCTTGTGTAGATTTGTGTCATTTGGTCTCTAGTGTAGATTTGTGTCATTTGGTCTCTAGTGTAGATTTGTGTCATTTAGTCTCTAGTGTAGATTTATGTCATTTGGTCTCTGATGTAGATTTGTGTCATTTGGTCTCTAGTGTAGATTTGTGTCATTAGGTCTCTGATGTAGATTTGTGTCATTAGGTCTCTAGTGTAGATTTGTGTCATTAGGCTTCTAGTGTAGATTTGTGTCATTAGGTCTCTAGTGCAGATTTGTGTCATTTGGTCTCTAGTGTAGATTTGTGTCATTTGGAATCTAGTGTAGATTTGTGTCATTAGGTCTCTTGTGTAGATTTGTGTCATTTGGTCTCTGATGTAGATTTGCGTCATTTGGTCTCTAGTGTAGATTTGTGTCATTTGGTCTCTGATGTACATTTGTGTCATTTGGTCTCTAGTGTAGATTTGTGTCATTTGGTCTCTGATGTAGATTTGTGTCATTTGGTCTCTAGTGTAGATTTGTGTCATTTGGTCTCTGATGTAGATTTGTGTCATTTGGTCTCTAGTGTAGATTTGTGTCATTAGGTCTCTGATGTAGATTTGTGTCATTAGGTCTCTAGTGTAGATTTGTGTCATTAGGCTTCTAGTGTAGATTTGTGTCATTAGGTCTCTAGTGCAGATTTGTGTCATTTGGTCTCTAGTGTAGATTTGTGTCATTTGGAATCTAGTGTAGATTTGTGTCATTAGGTCTCTTGTGTAGATTTGTGTCATTTGGTCTCTGATGTAGATTTGCGTCATTTGGTCTCTAGTGTAGATTTGTGTCATTTGGTCTCTGATGTACATTTGTGTCATTTGGTCTCTAGTGTAGATTTGTGTCATTTGGTCTCTAGTGTAGATTTGTGTCATTTGGTCTCTGATGTAGATTTGTGTCATTTGGTCTCTTGTGTAGATTTGTGTCATTTGGTCTCTGATGTGATTTGTGTCATTTGGTCTCTAGTGTAGATTTGTGTCATTTGGTCTCTACTGTAGATTTGTGTCATTAGGTCTCTAGTGTAGATTTGTGTCATTTGGTCTCTAGTGTAGATTTGTGTCATTAGGTCTCTAGTGTAGATCTGTGTCATTTGGTCTCTAGTGTAGATTTGTGTCATTAGGTCTTTGATGTAGATGTGTGTCATTAGGTTTCTAGTGTAGATTTGTGTCATTTGGTCTCTAGTGTAGATTTGTGTCATTAGGTCTCTGATGTAGATAAGTTTAGGGGCCAGCAGAAGCTGGCCTCCGGGTGCGGGATTTTCTCGCTATGTTGTTTAGTCGGATTGTTGTTACTTTGACACATTCCCCATTTCCATTCTCAATTTTATTGTGTCATTTGGTCTCTAGTGTAGATTTGTGTCTTTAGGTCTCTGATGTAGATTTGTGTCATTTGGTCTCTAGTGTAGATTTGTGTCATTAGGTCTCTGTTGTAGATTTGTGTCATTTGATCTCTAGTGTAGATTTGTGTCATTAGGTCTCTGATATAGATTTGTGTCATTAGGTCTCTGATGTAGATCTGTGTCATTAGGTCTCTAGTGTAGATTTGTGTCATTTGGTCTCTAGTGTAGATTTGTGTCATTAGGTCTCTTGTGTAGATTTGTGTCATTTGGTCTCTAGTGTAGATTTGTGTCATTTGGTCTCTAGTGTAGATTTGTGTCATTTAGTCTCTAGTGTAGATTTATGTCATTTGGTCTCTGATGTAGATTTGTGTCATTTGGTCTCTAGTGTAGATTTGTGTCATTTGGTCACTAGTGTAGATTTGTGTCATTTGGTCTCTAGTGTAGATTTGTGTCATTTGGTCTCTAGTGTTGATTTGTGTCATTTGGTCTCTAGTGTAGATTTATGTCATTAGGTCTTTGATGTAGATGTGTGTCATTAGGTTTCTAGTGTAGATTTGTGTCATTTGGTCTCTAGTGTAGATTTGTGTCATTAGGTCTCTGATGTAGATAAGTTTAGGGGCCAGCTGAAGCTGGCCTCCGGGTGCGGGATTTTCTCGCTATGTTGAAGACCCATTGGTGGCTGTCGGCTGTTTAATGATGTTTAGTCGGGTTGTTGTTACTTTGACACATTCCCCATTTCCGTTCTCAATTTTATTGTGTCATTTGGTCTCTAGTGTAGATTTGTGTCATTAGGTCTCTGATGTAGATTTGTGTCATTTGGTCTCTAGTGTAGATTTGTGTCATTTGGTCTCTAGTGTAGATTTGTGTCATTAGGTCTCTGTTGTAGATTTGTGTCATTTGATCTCTAGTGTAGATTTGTGTCATTAGGTCTCTGATATAGATTTGTGTCATTAGGTCTCTGATGTAGATCTGTGTCATTAGGTCTCTAGTGTAGATTTGTGTCATTTGGTCTCTTGTGTAGATTTGTGTTATTTGGTCTCTAGTGTAGATTTGTGTCATTTGGTCTCTAGTGTAGATTTGTGTCATTAGGTCTCTAATGTAGATTTGTGTCATTAGGTCTCTAGTGTCGATTTGTGTCATTTGGTCTCTAGTGTAGATTTGTGTCATTAGGTCTCTGATGTAGATTTGTGTCATTTGGTCTCTAGTGTAGATTTGTGTCATTTGGTCTCTAGTGTAGATTTGTGTCATTAGGTCTCTGTTGTAGATTTGTGTCATTTGATCTCTAGTGTA
Organism: Mytilus galloprovincialis; assembly: GCA_037788925.1. Lineage (NCBI taxonomy): Eukaryota > Metazoa > Mollusca > Bivalvia > Mytilida > Mytilidae > Mytilus > Mytilus galloprovincialis. The sequence continues at coordinate 70,881,751 of CM075343.1, read as the reverse complement.
GATTTGTGTCATTAGGTCTCTGATATAGATTTGTGTCATTAGGTCTCTGATGTAGATCTGTGTCATTAGGTCTCTAGTGTAGATTTGTGTCATTTGGTCTCTTGTGTAGATTTGTGTCATTTGGTCTCTAGTGTAGATTTGTGTCATTTGGTCTCTAGTGTAGATTTGTGTCATTAGGTCTCTAATGTAGATTTGTGTCATTAGGTCTCTAGTGTCGATTTGTGTCATTTGGTCTCTAGTGTAGATTTGTGTCATTAGTTCTCTGATGAAGATTTGTGTCATTTGGTCTCTATTGTAGATTTGTGTCTTTAGGTCTCTGATGTAGATTTGTGTCATTTGGTCTCTAGTGTAGATTTGTGTCATTTGGTCTCTAGTGTAGATTTGTGATATTTGGTCTCTAGTGTAGATTTGTGTCATTTGGTCACTAGTGTAGATTTGTGTCATTAGGTCTCTAATGTATATTTGTGTCATTTGGTCTCGTGTCATTTGGTCTCTAGTGTAGATTTGTGACATTTGGTCTCTAGTGTAGATTTGTGTCATTTGGTCTCTAGTGTAGATTTGTGTCATTAGGTCTCTAATGTATATTTGTGTCATTTGGTCTCGTGTCATTTGGTCTCTAGTGTAGATTTGTGACATTTGGTCTCTAGTGTAGATTTGTGTCATTTGGTCTCTAGTGTAGATTTGTGTCATTAGGTCTCTAGTGTAGATTTGTGACATTTGGTCTCTAGTGTAGATTTGTGTCATTTGGTCTCTAGTGTAGATTTGTGTCATTAGGTCTCTGATGTAGATTTGTGTCATTTGGTCTCTAGTGTAGATTTGTGTCATTAGGTCTCTGATGTAGATTTGTGTCATTTGGTCTCTAGTGTAGATTTGTGTCATTTGGTCGCTAGTGTAGATGTGTGTCATTTGGTCTCTAGTGTAGATTTGTGTCATTTGGTCGCTAGTGTAGATTTGTGCCATTTGGTCTCTAGTGTAGATTTGTGTCATTTAGTCTCTAGTGTAGATTTGTGTCATTAGTTCTCTGATGTAGATTTGTGTCATTTGGTCTCTAGTGTAGATTTGTGTCATTTGGTCGTTAGTGTAGATTTGTGTCATTTAGTCTCTAGTGTAGATTTGTGTCATTAGTTCTCTGATGTAGATTTGTGTCATTTGGTCTCTAGTGTAGATTTGTGTCATTTGGTCTCTAGAGTAGATTTGTGTCATTAGGTCTCTGATGTAGATTTGTGTCATTTGGTCTCTAGTGTAGATTTGTGTCATTTGGTCTCTAGTGTAGATTTGTGTCATTTGGTCACTAGTGTAGATTTGTGTCATTTGGTCTCTAGTGTAGATTTGTGTCATTTGGTCTCTAGTGTAGATTTATGTCATTAGGTCTTTGATGTAGATGTGTGTCATTAGGTTTCTAGTATAGATTTGTGTCATTTGGTCTCTAGTGTAGATTTGTGTCATTAGGTCTCTGATGTAGATAAGTTTAGGGGCCAGCTGAAGCTCGCCTCCGGGTGCGGGATTTTCTCGCTATGTTGAAGAACCATTGGTGGCTGTCGGCTGTTTAATGCTGTTTAGTCGGGTTGTTGTTACTTTGACACATTCCCCATTTTATTGTGTCATTTGGTCTCTAGTGTAGATTTGTGTCTTTACGTCTCTGATGTAGATTTGTGTCATTTGGTCTCTAGTGTAGATTTGTGTCATTAGGTCTCTAGTAGATTTATGTGATTTGGTCTCTAGTGTAGATTTGTGTCATTAGGTCTCTGATGTAGATTTGTGTCATTTGGTCTCTAGTGTAGATTTGTGTCATTAGGTCTCTGTTGTAGATTGTGTCATTTGATCTCTAGTGTAGATTTGTGTCATTAGGTCTCTGATATACATTTGTGTCATTAATTCTCTGATGTAGATCTGTGTCATTTGGTGTCTAGTGTAGATTTGTGTCATTTGGTCACCAGTGTAGATTTGTGTCAGTTGGTCTCTAGTGTAGATTTGTGTCATTTGGTCTCTAGTGTTGATTTGTGTCATTTGGTCTCTAGTGTAGATTTATGTCATTAGGTCTTTGATGTAGATGTGTGTCATTAGGTTTCTAGTGTAGATTTGTGTCATTTGGTCTCTAGTGTAGATTTGTGTCATTAGGTCTCTGATGTAGATAAGTTTAGGGGCCAGCTGAAGCTGGCCTCCGGGTGCGGGATTTTCTCGCTATGTTGTTTAGTCGGATTGTTGTTACTTTGACACATTCCCCATTTCCATTCTCAATTTTATTGTGTCATTTGGTCTCTAGTGTAGATTTGTGTCTTTAGGTCTCTGTTGTAGATTTGTGTCATTTGGTCTCTAGTGTAGATTTGTGTCATTAGGTCTCTGTTGTAGATTTGTGTCATTTGATCTCTAGTGTAGATTTGTGTCATTAGGTCTCTGATATAGATTTGTGTCATTAGGTCTCTGATGTAGATCTGTGTCATTAGGTCTCTAGTGTAGATTTGTGTCATTTGGTCTCTAGTGTAGATTTGTGTCATTAGGTCTCTTGTGTAGATTTGTGTCATTTGGTCTCTAGTGTAGATTTGTGTCATTTGGTCTCTAGTGTAGATTTGTGTCATTTAGTCTCTAGTGTAGATTTATGTCATTTGGTCTCTGATGTAGATTTGTGTCATTTGGTCTCTAGTGTAGATTTGTGTCATTTGGTCACTAGTGTAGATTTGTGTCATTTGGTCTCTAGTGTTGATTTGTGTCATTTGGTCTCTAGTGTAGATTTATGTCATTAGGTCTTTGATGTAGATGTGTGTCATTAGGTTTCTAGTGTAGATTTGTGTCATTTGGTCTCTAGTGTAGATTTGTGTCATTAGGTCTCTGATGTAGATAAGTTTAGGGGCCAGCTGAAGCTGGCCTCCGGGTGCGGGATTTTCTCGCTATGTTGAAGACCCATTGGTGGCTGTCGGCTGTTTAATGATGTTTAGTCGGGTTGTTGTTACTTTGACACATTCCCCATTTCCGTTCTCAATTTTATTGTGTCATTTGGTCTCTAGTGTAGATTTGTGTCATTAGGTCTCTGATGTAGATTTGTGTCATTTGGTCTCTAGTGTAGATTTGTGTCATTTGGTCTCTAGTGTAGATTTGTGTCATTAGGTCTCTGTTGTAGATTTGTGTCATTTGATCTCTAGTGTAGATTTGTGTCATTAGGTCTCTGATATAGATTTGTGTCATTAGGTCTCTGATGTAGATCTGTGTCATTAGGTCTCTAGTGTAGATTTGTGTCATTTGGTCTCTTGTGTAGATTTGTGTTATTTGGTCTCTAGTGTAGATTTGTGTCATTTGGTCTCTAGTGTAGATTTGTGTCATTAGGTCTCTAATGTAGATTTGTGTCATTAGGTCTCTAGTGTCGATTTGTGTCATTTGGTCTCTAGTGTAGATTTGTGTCATTAGGTCTCTGATGTAGATTTGTGTCATTTGGTCTCTAGTGTAGATTTGTGTCATTTGGTCTCTAGTGTAGATTTGTGTCATTAGGTCTCTGTTGTAGATTTGTGTCATTTGATCTCTAGTGTAGATTTGTGTCATTAGGTCTCTGATATAGATTTGTGTCATTAGGTCTCTGATGTAGATCTGTGTCATTAGGTCTCTAGTGTAGATTTGTGTCATTTGGTCTCTTGTGTAGATTTGTGTCATTTGGTCTCTAGTGTAGATTTGTGTCATTTGGTCTCTAGTGTAGATTTGTGTCATTAGGTCTCTAATGTAGATTTGTGTCATTAGGTCTCTAGTGTCGATTTGTGTCATTTGGTCTCTAGTGTAGATTTGTGTCATTAGTTCTCTGATGAAGATTTGTGTCATTTGGTCTCTATTGTAGATTTGTGTCTTTAGGTCTCTGATGTATATTTGTGTCATTTGGTCTCTAGTGTAGATTTGTGTCATTTGGTCTCTAGTGTAGATTTGTGATATTTGGTCTCTAGTGTAGATTTGTGTCATTTGGTCTCTAGTGTAGATTTGTGTCATTAGGTCTCTAATGTATATTTGTGTCATTTGGTCTCGTGTCATTTGGTCTCTAGTGTAGATTTGTGACATTTGGTCTCTAGTGTAGATTTGTGTCATTTGGTCTCTAGTGTAGATTTGTGTCATTAGGTCTCTAATGTATATTTGTGTCATTTGGTCTCGTGTCATTTGGTCTCTAGTGTAGATTTGTGACATTTGGTCTCTAGTGTAGATTTGTGTCATTTGGTCTCTAGTGTAGATTTGTGTCATTAGGTCTCTAGTGTAGATTTGTGACATTTGGTCTCTAGTGTAGATTTGTGTCATTTGGTCTCTAGTGTAGATTTGTGTCATTAGGTCTCTGATGTAGATTTGTGTCATTTGGTCTCTAGTGTAGATTTGTGTCATTAGGTCTCTGATGTAGATTTGTGTCATTTGGTCTCTAGTGTAGATTTGTGTCATTTGGTCGCTAGTGTAGATGTGTGTCATTTGGTCTCTAGTGTAGATTTGTGTCATTTGGTCGCTAGTGTAGATTTGTGCCATTTGGTCTCTAGTGTAGATTTGTGTCATTTAGTCTCTAGTGTAGATTTGTGTCATTAGTTCTCTGATGTAGATTTGTGTCATTTGGTCTCTAGTGTAGATTTGTGTCATTTGGTCGTTAGTGTAGATTTGTGTCATTTAGTCTCTAGTGTAGATTTGTGTCATTAGTTCTCTGATGTAGATTTGTGTCATTTGGTCTCTAGTGTAGATTTGTGTCATTTGGTCTCTAGAGTAGATTTGTGTCATTAGGTCTCTGATGTAGATTTGTGTCATTTGGTCTCTAGTGTAGATTTGTGTCATTTGGTCTCTAGTGTAGATTTGTGTCATTTGGTCACTAGTGTAGATTTGTGTCATTTGGTCTCTAGTGTAGATTTGTGTCATTTGGTCTCTAGTGTAGATTTATGTCATTAGGTCTTTGATGTAGATGTGTGTCATTAGGTTTCTAGTATAGATTTGTGTCATTTGGTCTCTAGTGTAGATTTGTGTCATTAGGTCTCTGATGTAGATAAGTTTAGGGGCCAGCTGAAGCTCGCCTCCGGGTGCGGGATTTTCTCGCTATGTTGAAGAACCATTGGTGGCTGTCGGCTGTTTAATGCTGTTTAGTCGGGTTGTTGTTACTTTGACACATTCCCCATTTTATTGTGTCATTTGGTCTCTAGTGTAGATTTGTGTCTTTACGTCTCTGATGTAGATTTGTGTCATTTGGTCTCTAGTGTAGATTTGTGTCATTAGGTCTCTAGTAGATTTATGTCATTTGGTCTCTAGTGTAGATTTGTGTCATTAGGTCTCTGATGTAGATTTGTGTCATTTGGTCTCTAGTGTAGATTTGTGTCATTAGGTCTCTGTTGTAGATTGTGTCATTTGATCTCTAGTGTAGATTTGTGTCATTAGGTCTCTGATATACATTTGTGTCATTAATTCTCTGATGTAGATCTGTGTCATTAGGTCTCTAGTGTAGATTTGTGTCATTTGGTCTCTAGTGTAGATTTGTGTCATTAGGTCTCTTGTGTAGATTTGTGTCATTTGGTCTCTAGTGTAGATTTGTGTCATTTGGTCTCTAGTGTAGATTTGTGACATTTGGTCTCTAGTGTAGATTTGTGTCATTTGGTCTCTAGTGTAGATTTGTGTCATTAGGTCTCTGATGTAGATCTGTGTCATTAGGTCTCTAGTGTAGATTTGTGACATTTGGTCTCTAGTGTAGATTTGTGTCATTTGGTCTCTAGTGTAGATTTGTGTCATTAGGTCTCTGATGTAGATTTGTGTCATTAGGTCTCTGATATAGATTTGTATAATTTGGTCTCTAGTGTAGATTTGTGTCATTAGGTCTCTGATGTAGATAAGTTTAGGGACCAGCTGAAGCTCGCCTCCGGGTGCGGGATTTTCTCGCTATGTTGAAGATCCATCGGTGGCTGTCGGCTGTTTAATGCTGTTTAGTCGGGTTGTTGTTTCTTTGACAAATTCCCCATTTCCATTCTCAATTTTATTGTGTCATTTGGTCTCTGGTGTAGATTTGTATCATTGCCAATCATACCACATCTTCTTATTTTTATATAAACCATAGTTAAAACAAGTTGAACTGTGAGTCATTGTTTATAAATGTCACCCTCGATATAAATATTGGATAGACAGGAAGGTGATGACTGATGGATGTAAAAAGCATCAAAAAGTATAACAAGGTAACTTATTTTCATAACATGCAACATTCTTTATAACCATTTTCAGAACATGAAAGTTGAAAGAACAATTAAGAATTGAATGCTTCTTTTTGTAATTTATTGGGGTGTAAAAGCGTTGACCGAAGTACATTTTGTACATTTTAAAAATGTGCGCACGGTCAACGCTTTTACAACCCTATAAAGTTACAAAAAGAAACATTCAATACTTATAATTACATTTTTTAGCTATCATCATGAAAACACATGTTTTTATATATTTTTTTATTTAATTCACCTGTGCACTTTATTGTTGGACCACTTGTTATCATGAATGAAAAGTTGTATTGAGCAATGCAACTGCTTACGGAATAACACGTGATGTGCAGTTAGCCAATCAGAATAAAGTATTATAATGAAACATACATCTAATGTAATTAATGTTGTATATCCGTTTTGATTGTGTTTTTTTTTTTTTTATGTTCAGCAAATACTGTGGATCCATTCATTTTCGGGGGTACAAATTTTCGTGAATTAAGGAAAATTTACATTTTTGCAGATATTTGATTTGTGGTTTTACAAAAATCTGCATACATGTTCAAGAAAAATTTGAAATTCGTTGCACATTAAAATTTGTGGTTCACGAAAATTGGTATCCCACGAATAACAGTGAATCTACAGTACACATAATGAGGTGTTGTGACTATATTACCTACCCATATAAACCATCAAGATCACCGCCTGTTGCATCGCTTGGTCCAGATTCAAGATCAGAGAAGTACATAGAACTTCTGTTCGAAACAGGGGCCGATTCAATACTGTCATTCAAACTATAATTAGATGCCCCTAAATGACTACCGCTTCGTATAGAACTACAGCGTGATCCAGACTTCTTGGCTGCTTTTACTGTCTCGAAAACTTTCCAATTATGGACCCTGAAAAGATAACATATATACATGTATTGTACATTGCAATTGCTATATTGATAGTTGGTTGATGTCCACTTCAAAGTATATATGAATATTCAATGTTTGTTGTTGTTCGTGTTGAACGTTTAGCATTTTCATGGTTTACAGTTTTAATATTTGGCAGAAGTCAGGATACTAGAGTGAAAACTTGAGTAAAATACTTCTGGCCACGATCCAGAAAGTAGGTTAGTGGAGACCAGAGTCAAACACACTTCGCCACGATCTAGAAAGTAAGTTAGTGGAGACCAGAGTCACGATCTAGAAAGTAAGTTAGTGGAGACCAGAGTCAAACACACTTCAACACGATCTAGAAAGTAAGTTAGTGGAGACCAGAGTCAAACACACTTCGCCACGATCTATAAAGTAAGTTAGTGGAGACCAGAGTCACGATCTAGAAAGTAAGTTAGTGGAGACCAGAGTCAAACACACTTCGCCACGATCTAGAAAGTAAGTTAGTGGAGACCAGAGTCAAACACACTTCGCCACGATCTAGAACGTAAGTTAGTGGAGACCAGAGTCACGATCTAGAAAGTAAGTTAGTGGAGACCAGAGTCAAACACACTTCGTCACGATCTAGAAAGTAAGCTAGTGGAGACCAGAGTCAAACACACTTCGCCACGATCTAGAAAGTAAGTTAGTGGAGACCAGGAGTCAAACACACTTCGCCACGATCTATAAAGTAAGTTAGTGGTGACCAGAGTCACGATCTAGAAAGTAAGTTAGTGGAGACCAGAGTCAAACACACTTCGCCACGATAGAGAAAGTAGGTGAGTGGAGACCAGAGTCAAACACACTTCGCCACGTTCCAGAAAGTAAGTTAGTGGAGACCAGAGTCAAACACACTTCGCCACGATCTAGAAAGTAAGTTAGTGGAGACCAGAGTCACGATCTAGAAAGTAAGTTAGTGGAGACCAGAGTCAAACACACTTCGCCACGATCTAGAAAGTAGGTTAGTGGAGACCAGAGTCAAACACACTTCGCCACGATCCAGAAAGTTAGTTAGTGAAGACCAGAGTCACGATCTAGAAAGTAAGTTAGTGGAGACCAGAGTCAAACACACTTCGCCACGATCTAGAAAGTAAGTTAGTGGAGACCAGAGTCACGATCTAGAAAGTAAGTTAGTGGAGACCAGAGTCAAACACACTTCGCCACGATCCAGAAAGTAAGTTAGTGGAGACCAGAGTCAAACACACTTCGCCACGATCTAGAAAGTAAGTTAGTGGAGACCATAGTCACGATCTAGAAAGTAAGTTAGTGGAGACCAGAGTCAAACACACTTCGCCACGATCCAGAAAGTAAGTTAGTGGAGACCAGAGTCAAACACACTTCGCCACGATCTAGAAAGTAAGTTAGTGGAGACCAGAGTCACGATCTAGAAAGTAAGTTAGTGGAGACCAGAGTCACGATCTAGAAAGTAAGTTAGTGGAGACCAGAGTCAAACACACTTCGCCACGATCCAGAAAGTAGGTTAGTGGAGACCAGAGTCACGATCTAGAAAGTAAGTTAGTGGAGACCAGAGTCAAACACACTTCGCCACGATCCAGAAAGTAAGTTAATGGAGACCAGAGTCAAACACACTTCGCCACGATCTAGAAAGTAAGTTAGTGGAGTCCAGAGTCACGATCTAGAAAGTAAGTTAGTGGAGACCAGAGTCAAACACACTTCGCCACGATCTAGAAAGTAAGTTAGTGGAGACCAGAATCACTACCTAGAAAGTAAGTTAGTGGAGACCAGAGTCAAACACACTTCGCCACGATCTAGAAAGTAAGTTAGTGGAGACCAGAGTCAAACATACTTCGCCACGATCTAGAAAGTAGATTAGTGGAGACCAGAGTCAAACACACTTCGCCACGATCCAGAAAGTTAGTTAGTGGAGACCAGAGTCAAACACACTTCGCCACGATCCAGAAAGTAAGTTAGTGGAGACCAGAGTCAAACACACTTCGCCACGATCTAGAAAGTAAGTTAGTGGAGACCAGAGTCAAACATACTTCGCCACGATCTAGAAAGTAGATTAGTGGAGACCAGAGTCAAACACACTTCGCCACGATCCAGAAAGTTAGTTAGTGGAGACCAGAGTCAAACACACTTCGCCACGATCCAGAAAGTAAGTTAGTGGAGACCAGAGTCAAACAGACTTCGCCACGATCTAGAAAGTAAGTTAGTGGAGACCAGAATCACTACCTAGAAAGTAAGTTAGTGGAGACCAGAGTCAAACACACTTCGCCACGATCTAGAAAGTAAGTTAGTGGAGACCAGAGTCAAACACACTTCGCCACGATCTAGAAAGTAGGTTAGTGGAGACCAGAGTCAAACACACTTCGCCACGATCCAGAAAGTTAGTTAGTGGAGACCAGAATCACGATCTAGAAAGTAAGTTAGTGGAGACCAGAGTCAAACACACTTCGCCACGATCCAGAAAGTAAGTTAGTGGAGACGAGAGTCACGATCTAGAAAGTAAGTTAGTGGAGACCAGAGTCAAACACACTTCGCCACGATCCAGAAAGTAAGTTAGTGGAGACCAGAGTCAAACACACTTCACCACGATCTAGAAAGTAAGTTAGTGGAGACCAGAGTCACGATCTAGAAAGTAAGTTAGTGGAGACCAGAGTCACGATCTAGAAAGAAAGTTAGTGGAGACCAGAGTCAAACACACTTCGCCACGATCCAGAAAGTAAGTTAGTGGAGACCAGAGTCAAACACACTTCGCCACGATCTAGAAAGTAAGTTAGTGGAGACCAGAGTCAAGATCTAGAAAGTAGTTAGTGGAGACCAGAGTCAAACACACTTCGCCACGATCCAGAAAGTAGGTTAGTGGAGACCAGAGTCACGATCTAGAAAGTAAGTTAGTGGAGACCAGAGTCAAACACACTTCGCCACGATCCAGAAAGTAAGTTAGTGGAGACCAGAGTCAAACACACTTCGCCACGATCTAGAAAGTAAGTTAGTGAAGACCAGAGTCACGATCTAGAAAGTAAGTTAGTGGAGACCAGAGTCAAACACACTTCGCCACGATCTAGAAAGTAGGTTAGTGGAGACCAGAGTCACGATCTAGAAAGTAGGTTAGTGGAGACCAGAGTCAAACACACTTCGCCACGATCTAGAAAGTTAGTTAGTGGAGACCAGAGTCAAACACACTTCGCCACGATCTAGAAAGTAAGTTAGTGGAGACCAGAGTCAAACACACTTCGCCACGATCTAGAAAGTAAGTTAGTGGAGACCAGAATCACGATGTAGAAAGTAAGTTAGTGGAGACCAGAGTCAAACACACTTCGCCACGATCTAGAAAGTAAGTTAGTGGAGACCAGAGTCAAACACACTTCGCCACGATCTAGAAAGTAAGTTAGTGGAGACCAGAGTCACGATCTAGAAAGTAAGTTAGTGAAGACCAGAGTCAAACACACTTCGCCACGATCTAGAAAGTAAGTTAGTGGAGACCAGAGTCACGATCTAGAAAGTAAGTTAGTGGAGACCAGAGTCAAACACACTTCGCCACGATCTAGAAAGTAAGTTAGTGGAGACCAGAGTCAAACACACTTCGCCACGATCTAGAAAGTAAGTTAGTGGAGACCAGAGTCAAACACACTTCGACACGATCTAGAAAGTTAGTTAGTGACGATATGAGTAAAACACGACTGAACATGATCCAGAAAGGTTCTGGATGACTTAGGAATAGTCAAAGAGTCTAAATTTAATTATGAAATTGTTGCCTAAATTGTTAATTGACGTATCATTGAGACTAATTTCTTACTTTTCCCAAATTGTTCCCAAATGTAGGAGTTTACTGTGGATTCACTTATTTTCGTGAATTAAGAAAAACTGTAATACATATTCGTTGATATTTAATTTCGTGGTTTTTACCGAAGATTGCATACAAGCCTATAGGAAATTTGGCATTCGTTGAAAAATTTAATTTCGAAGTTCACCTGTAACCACGAAATCCACAAAAATTGGTATCCAACGAATAATATTGAATCCACAGTATCACATTTGAACAAAAATCAAACGAAAAATATTTTCGACAAAATCAATTATGTTTGGCCAAGGAATGAGTACAATAAGTTATTAAGCCCCACTTACTAATAACCAAATCTACCTAAGAACTTACTTCCTCTCGGAAGGTGAATATCCTTTGGGATACTCCATATCCCCCTTCAGTGATGTCTCTAGTTCAGATGCCAGGGAATCAGATGGTAAACTAAGCAAGGATGACGACATGTAATTGTGACGCACAGCTCCTGGTTTCTGTTTTCTACGTACTTGTCGTACCTCTTCTTGTGCATCTTCGTATAGTGCAACAAGGTCATCATGTTTATCTTTTAACTCTGAGATCTAAAACATAAGGTATACAAATGTTTGTAAAAGATATTATAGAGTAGTCTCCCTTTAATATTTAATTTTATTCTGTTTTAATCAACAATCCACCTATCAGGTCTTTTAGTTCTGATTATAGAACAAAAATAATTTTTGAAAGTGTAAAAAACATTGCTGCTATAAACCAATGATATGAGTTTCCTAAAATTCTGGCAATAATTGAACATTTGAGAGGGCTAACAATGCAATTTTTCATATACCCTGTAATGATCTGTAATCAATATTTCCAAGGAGCATAACACTTTTAAAATAATTGATCAGCACTGGTTTAAGAACTCGTCAAAGATAGTGATGATATAAACCTATGACATAAATTTCATAAAAATCTGGCAAGAATTATACACATTAGAGCCCTCATAAGGATATTTACCAAAATTTTCAAGGGGCAAAACTCTTTTAAAAATCATTGATCGGCACTGATTTTCGAAATCGTCCAAAACATTGCTAATATAAACTTATATAATTTTCATAAAAATTTGGCAAGAATTGAACAAATAAGAGCGCTATTGAAGCAACTTTCCATTTTAATAATGTTTCCAAGGGGCAATACAGTAAAAAACATAATTATCACGTGTTGATGTGTATCATGATCACTGAACTGTCAAACAATTTTGAAAATTTATTGAACAAATTTACTTGAAATTTGGTGTAAAATATTTATTGTGGTATATGTGTTATATTAAATGTATCTCATCCTATAAATTATCATATGGTTGTGCATACTGTTGTTAAAAAATGAAACCTTAGTATTCTGACACCCTGTACAATCCGACACAATTCTCCGGTCCCGTAGTGTGTCAGATTAGACTGGTTGCACCGTAAAAGTGGATTTTTTAATGTTAATTTCTAGAGATTATAAACTCAAATAAATTTTCCACAATTCTCTGGTCCCGTCGTGTGTCGGATTTAACTGTTTGCACTGTAAAAGTGTGTTTTTTATGTAAATTTCATGAGATCATAAACCCAAATAAATTTTCCACAAATAAAAGTTTTTTGCGTGAACCCCTGAGGGTTCACGCATATTAATTAGTTAGAAGTATAGTCTATGGAGGAATATTCGGAACCTGAATTATTGTTCATTCTGAACATTTATTCTTCTTATCTGTATTAGCTTCCTGCAATTAAGAGCACCTTCATACGGCGCGTTTAAGATATTTAAAACTTGTCAATAAAGAACTTTACACAGATCGCTAACTCACTTATATATGCTATATGGTACTAAAAAATATAGTTGATAATCTATATAGAACAAAAAAAAAGAAAATAGATTTCCATACGTATAATTCTTAAAGAATAATAATGATTCAAAACATGGACACATGTACCTCAGTCTTTCTAAAATTAATTCAACTAATCTTGAAATAATTAATGAGGTATTGCAAAATGGTCAACTAGTAGGAGACATTAATTAATGTTCCTTACTAGCTACCGATCATCAATAAGTGTAACTCTCCCACGAGATGCATTGAGAGATTAAATGATCTAATATAAAACCAATTTTGAAGAGGCATCTGTCACCGGGGAAACTTAGGTTGTGTAACAAGAGCCTGACTGAATGGCCATTTGTTACTGAAACTGTGTGATGCACCTGATCACACCACGAACGATTGCTCTGAATAGCAATAAAAACTCTGGAACTAAAACTCTGGTAAAAACTAACTACGGAGACTCTGTAACTAGCGATGAATAAACCAATACTCAGCACCCGCAAAGTGGAAAGAGATTAATATAAGTTGCAAAACTTGTTTCCCAGTCCACTATAAATAAATATGTTTTAATTAAATGGAATACTAATACTTGTATTACAGATGGACTGTGTTCAGTGTAAAGTCCTGAGTCCAAATCTTGCTTAAAAAAATTATAAACAAGTATTTATACACAATTGAATTGACAAGTATAGACATAACAAATAACCAGATGCTCCGCAGGGCGCAGCTTTATACGACCGCAGAGTTCGAACCCTGAACATTGGGGCAAGAAGTGACACAACATTCAAGTTTGATACAGCTCTGAATTTGGATTGTGATTAAATAGTTGACACAACACAGGTTTCTGACACATAATGAATTTAGTCTAAGAACTTAAACTTAAAAACTTTAAATTTTAAATTGGACATTACCTATTATAGTCCAATATCCAAAATCAAAATACATGGTTAGATTCAGCATATCAGAGAACCCAAAGAATTCAATTTTTGATGAAATCAAATAAAGTTCAATTTTGGACCCTTTAGACCTCAATGTGAACCAATTTGATAACCGGCCCCAAACATCAAAAATCTTAATACATGGTTAGATTAAGCATATATCAAAGAACCTCATATATACAATTTTTGTTGAAATCAAACAAAGTTTAATTTTGGACCCCAATTTGTACCAACTTGAAAACTGGGCCTATAATCAAACATATAAATGCATGTTTAGATTCAGCATATCAAAGAACCACAAGGATTCAATTTTTGTTGATATCAAACAAAGTTTAATTTTAGACCACGATTTAGACCAACTTGAAAACAGGGCCCATAATAAAAAATCTAAATAGATGTTAAGATTCAGCAGATCAAAGAACCCCAAGGATTCAATTTTTGTTGAAATCAAAAAAAGTTTAATTTTGGACCACGATTTGGACCAACTTGAAAACTGGGCCCATAATAAAAAATCTAAGTTTATGTTTAGATTTAGTATACCAAAGAACCCCAAGAATTCAATTTTTGTTGAAATCAAACAAAGTTTAATTTTTGACCCCGATTTGGACCAATTTGAAAACTGGGCCAATAATCAAAAATCTAAGTACATGTTTAGATTCAGCATATCAAAGAACCCCAAGGATACAATTTTTGTAAAACTCAAACTTAGTTTAATTTTGGACCCTTTGGACCTTAATGTAGATCAATTTGAAAACGGAACCAAAAATTAAGAATCTACATACACAGTGAGATTCGGCATATCACCTTTAAAGGAAACATCATTACAAGTTCTAAGTGTATTAAAAATTTGGGCGTTCATTTTGATAAGACTCTGTCAATGCACCAACAAGTCAGTTCAGTTTGGAGAGCATGTTTTTATCAAATACGAAATATAGGCCGCATACGTCCGTACATCAACGAGGATGCATGTAAAACTCTGGTCAATTCGTTAATCATTTCTCGATTGGATTATGGCAACGCTTTACTCTATGGACTACCAGCTCACATGATTCAGAGACTACAAAGGGTTCAGAACACTGCTGCGCGAGTGGTTACAAGAAAAAAGAAATACGAACACATTACTTCGACACTTGAGTCTCTTCACTGGTTGCTTGTGCAATACAGGGTGCAATACAAAATATTATTATATGTATTCAAGTCCGTGAAACATGAAGCGCCATTATATCTTAGTGAACTTGTAAATTTATACAGGCCATCAAGATCATTAAGGTCTGAAAACAACTTAACACTCGTAACTCCTATTGTGCGAACCAAAACCTACGGCAATTGAAGATTTGATCAAGCAGCGGCCATCCTTTGGAATGCATTACCAAAAAAAACTTCAAAATGCAAAGTCGGTGCCTGTATTCAAAAAGAACTTAAAAACTCACTTTTTTCGACAAGCATTTTTAATCCCTTAAATTCGTTTCTGTGATACATTGTGCCATAGACGTTAGCCTGCTTTTGATTTATCGAACCTTTCTTTTAACTGGAGATATGTTTCTTTTATAATATGTACACTGTATGTTTTTTTAGTAGCACACATATTTTTCATTTTAGTAATTATGTTTTTACATGGTAATATTCCTTTTTCATCTTTTGAATACGTTTTCAAATTTTTAACTTATATTTGATAATTTGTAATAGCAATCTTATTTTAGACTTTTTTTTTGGCTGTTTATTTTTCCAACTTTATTCAGTATAAATTTTTACTCGTTTTTTTATTTTGATTCATTGATATATATATTCCACTTTTTTGAAAAAAAAATTCCACATTATTAATCCCTTTATCTAGAAAAGTTTTAACACTTAAATATTTATTTTGTGGGTTCATGTTTTATATTTTTATCACTGTCTGTGTATATTTCGTTTAACATGTGATGTAAAGCGCTTTGAGTAATATTGTTTTAGATTTAGCGCTATAGAAAAATTGTAATAATAATAATAAATAATTGATTTTTTGATGAAATCAAACACAGTTTAATTTTGGACCTTTAGGGCCCTTTATTCCTAAACTGTTGGGACCAAAACTCCCAAACTCAATCCCAAGCTTCCTTTTATGGTCATAACCCTTGTGTTTAAATTTCATAGATTTCTATTAATGTATACTAAAGTTATGGTGCGAAAACCAAGAAAAAAATGCTTATTTGGGCCCCCTTTTGGCCCCTTATTCCTAAACTGTTGGACCTCAACTCCCAAAATCCAAACCTTCCTTTTTAACGCTGCTGGTTTTGGCGGGATACAAGATCAAATTCGTGGTTAAGGTCTTGAAGTTCAAAAGTCAATTGAGTAATCGAATCAGCTTGAAATTATACCTTGGAACAAAGGTCTGCCTTTTCTTTTTCCAATGCTTGTTTTTCATTTTTTGTTTCTCGTCCGAAAATTCACTGCAACGTAATGCAAACAGTTCATGTACCAGTTTAACGCACTTCTTTTCTACTCTAAACTGTGTTGCAATTTCTGAATTTGTTGTACAAACTCCTGTACGTCTATAATGGGAGCACTTTCTTTTTTCTGTTTACGAAGGTTTCAAGTTCTTGCTTGAACTGGTCTCTCTCGGACTCGATACTCTGCTGATTTTTTAATTGAATTTTAAGGTCCTCGATGCACTTCTGCTGTTCTAGTCGTTTATTCCTTTCTTGTGAAATTTTCTGTTTTACACTTATCAATCAGTTCTGTCTTAAGCACATTTGAAATGTCCAAATATTGAATGAACGGTGAATTCCTCATACCAGAGAAAGGTAAAGCTCGGATGATGTTTTTACGCTCAATATAGCTGTGTATTCTAGCTGTATCGCGCTCCTTTTGCTTTCTAAATTTAACATGAACTGGTGTACTTTTGCTGTCCTTTGCTACTTTTGACAAACACTTACTAGAATAATGTCCGAATTTTCTACAAGAATAACATCTCTGATTGACAGAATTACAAATATTATGTTTATGGAATTTACTGCATCTCCCACATACTGGACTGTAACCTGACTGGAAGTTCCATGGTCTCCATTGTGGTCGAAAGCTGTACTCCATTACTGAATATTGTCTACGCTACTTGTCTGGAAACGTCTGGGGAACTCGCTTGGCTGCTTGAGGTCTCTAGATCGTGTGCTGAGCATAGAAGTCAGCACGCCGTCGTCGTCCACCAATCTGTCACAAGGGAAACTGGGGTGACTTTTAGGTTGTGTAACAAGAGCCTGACTGAATGGCCTCTTGTTACGGAAACTGTGTGATGCACCTGATCACACCCCGAACGATTGCTCTGAATAGCAATAAGAACTCAGGAACTGAAACTCTGGTGGAAACTAACAACGGAGACTCTGCAACTTGCGATGCATAAACCAATACTCAGCATGGAGTACTAATATTTTTATTACAGATGGACTGTGTTCAGTGTAAAGTCCTGAGTCCAAATCTTGCTGATGAAAATTATAAACAAGTATTTATACACAATTGAATTGACAAGTATAGACATAACAAATAAAAATTAATTTGAGTGATATTGTTCACTGACAAAGATTAAACTATTTTTAGAACTTGAAGAATAAATATTAAATGATAATCTGATTATGACAATTAAGAACATACATTATGAATAAGTTAAAATGTCACTAATTAGCTAACCGAGTATATTATAACATTTCACTCAATGTCCAAACTGAGAATTAAATGCATATCAAAGCAAGTTGATTTTAAGTCCTGGATACGAAATGTAAATAGAAACGCAAATATAAACTAGAATTGCCATTGCAACCAATAGCGGATGTCACCCTGATCCGCCAATTGCCACTAAGTGGCAGCCATTCCGAAACTTTTAACATTGAATTAACTTAATTCACTTTACAATACATCATTTAGCGAATTTTCCGAAAATTTAAAGCATTTTGAAAATTTGGATGTTTGTACTGTTTCTATGGCAACGGCCGCCATTTTGGAAATTCCAAAGATGGATTTCAAGTCTTCGCATGCCAAGTAACATTTCCACAAAGTTTTATTCATTTTGGAACACTTTCCGATTTTTCACATTATTTCTGTTTCCATGACAACGACAGCCATCTTGGAAATGCCAACCCCCGATTGCACATCTGCACATGAGGGTTAACATTATGGTACACTTCCATCATCATTGGTCCATGCAATTCCGAGAAATAGTCTGGACAAAAAAGTGTGGAATAATAAAGAAAAAAAAAAGAATCGTACAATAACAATATGTCACCCGACCTCCGTCAGGGTGACATAAATAATAAGAATTATAAAACACAGAGAATTAAAGTCTAAAATATCAAAATTGAGAATTTTATATTAAAGTCCAAAATGTCAAACGAAGCTGCTTTTTCCCTTGTCACGCATAACTTTTAAGTTCAATATACATAAGATTTCATTAATAAAACACACGAGGTAAAAAGGGAATGCATTCTTATTGCCTATGATGAAACGTAAATGTACACAAATATGATCATTGATAATTTAAAAGAAACAGTTATCAATGCAGAAGAATTAATGGACACAAAAGAATATCCTTTAAAGATTCTCAACGAAAAGGATTAAAATGCATTTTTTTAATTAATTCTAAAAATCAATAAATTTGAGTTTAATGGAAAGTTATATAAACAAGTTATAGGAGCGCCCCCTCCATGTGTGGTATATTTTCACCATCATGCATATATCTGCATCTGTCTGTACGGTTAGTAAATATCTTAGATTATCAAGTTCAAATGGAAAAAACACATCAAATTACACTGTCAATATTGAAATGATGTTTTTATGGTCTTCACAGGCAAAATAGAGCAAGTTGAAGATTTCTATAACATAGCGAACAAAATTTCCCCTATATTTAAGTTCGCATATATGAGGTAGTAGTTGAGAGACTTTTGGAAAGGGACCCATGCTTAAAAAGTTAACTTTAAGCAAAAATTCCCAAAACACTGTTAAATTTCTGAAATATAGGCAACAAAACATAAGTTAGCAAAAAAATAGTGTAAAGTTTTGAGATTTATTACGTAATGAGTGTTGATTGAAGGAACCGCATTTCATAATAACCGAATTATCCTGCGACTGATATTATTATATAATATTTGGTAAACTTTGCTTGCCAATGAGATAAACATGGCGTTGAATTTTGAGTCTTAGCAAAGCGAGCTATATGACATCAAATTGACCAGATATACAAGATATAAATCAATGGTAATATTTTTATACAAACAAATCGAAAAACAGACACGATTATCAGCAAACAAAAAAAAAACAGGCCCCGGATTTGGACAAGTATATTAAGTATACATGTATAAGCAGCAAATTGAATGTATTAGCTGGATCCAAACCCATTTCTAAGGTGGAACAGGATATTACGGCACAAAATAAAATGGAAAGCAAGTAAATTTTGTCTTATTTGGTAGGAATAAAACTTCCACATTTTATGAAACGAAATATGTATTTTAAAAAGAAAAATATATAAAGCTACTGAGGAATTCTAGGTGAAATATTACCTCTACAAATAAACACCCCAGAACTGTCATCCATTGGTAGTAGTTTGACCTTTCACACTGGTAAAAATGAAAGCTAACACCATCCAGAAATGAACCATTGAAATAAAAACATTCCTTATCTCGATCCTACTTTATATTTAACACCACTCTCAACATGCCATAATTGTTCTGATTTAAAATAAAAAGAAAATAATATCCTCCATACACGTGGTAATAAAAATACTGATATATAATTTACAATTCAGTTGAAATAATATTTAGCATAAAAAAAGTACTAAGGTTCACGTATTTTTTTAAAGCAACTTGTCTTAAGTATCTGAAAGAAAATTGCTAACTCATTTTAAACCACGCCTACCTCTCGTGTTAAAAATGTTTGAGTATTTTGTGAAGCTTCTAAATGTTTCTGCAGTTCTAGATTATCTGCTGTTTGCTGAAAAATAAATAAAAATTGTTCTTCTTCAAATTTTTAAGCTAAATATATATATATATATATTTCTTAAATATTTCAATATCGCTTTATGAGTTGTAATTTCTCTGTCAATGTAAGTACGCAAGACATATTAAACAGTATATCATCATTTGATTTTCTCATTAGAATTGTATTCAAATGCAATCATTTTGTATCAATGGTTTTGATTGGACGATAATAAGTGTAACATGTTCTTGGATTAATTTGCACTTCTCATAAGTGCAAATTGGAACCACACTTTTTTTTGTCGTAGAATCATCAAATTTGGCAATAATGTATCTCTGGGGATAAATAACACAATACAAAAAAAAAATTGGTGTGGCTCGCCCGGTTCGGCAACTGGAGTGAAAATAGTGACAAAATCCTGTAGGATATTGTTTTCTCCCATAGGATTTTTAAAAATCCTACAGGATTTTGAGAAATCCTATAGGATAAAGTCATAATCCCATAGGATATTTTTTATATCCTACAGGATATTTAAATCCTAAGGGATTTATAATCCCTTAGGAGAATAAAAATATCCTATAGGATATAGTTTCGCCCTTAGGATTAAAAAAATCCCTTAGGAAAAATAAAAGCATTTCCTATAGGATATTTTTTATCCTACAGGATATTAGTCTAATAAAATAATCCCATGGGATTAAAAATATCCGATAGGATTAATAAATATCCTAAGGGATTTCATAACAGAAAAAATATCCTGTGGGATAAAAAAGAATCCTAAGGGTAATAAATAAATCCTAAGGGTAATAAATAAATCCAAAGGGAGATTAAAAATCCTAAGGGAGATTAAAAATCCTATGGGAGATCAAAGCAACTCATAAGAGAGAAAAAAATCCTATGGGAGAAAGAAATATCCTATAGGAGAAATAAATATCCTATAGGAGAAACAAATATCCTATGGGAGAATGAAATATCTTAGAGAAAAATCTATTTGTGAACTCAACCAAAGAACAGAGAATAGTTTTATATGTTTTTGTAGTAGGTAAGGATATTATTTTATTGGAGCAGACCAAATATTCCCAGATATTATTGTTTAAGAATTGTTAATTTTTCTACCAATGACACAAATTACCGATAAGTGTACTTCAAACATGGAGCTTGCATTGAGTTACTGCTACTGGTCCGTTTGTTATTTTATGTTTATTATTGCCATTTGCGTAGTTTCTTCTGTTACCTATTTCTACATTTAACTCTGGCTTCTTTTAAATCGAGTTTTCTCTTGTTTAATGCATTGTGGTTGTTTATTCCTCATTTGCTAAAGGAATAGGGGCCGGTTGAGATATCAAAAGTCATGAGTATACATCCATCGCCTGTCTCAAAGCAGAAACCTTTATCCTTTGGTAATATCATGTGCTTTTTTTCAATTTAAGTTCAAAAGTGCATTTTAGTGTTTAGTGTAGCAACCATTTCTCTGAACTATTATTCATTATTGTTTAGTGACCAAAAGAGGCCCGCCTCTATGTGCGAAATTTTCTTTCTGCATAGAGGACTCATCATTTTAAACTCATCAGGGTTCCTGTACTCAACCGACTTGTTGGGTACTGAGACATGACTGTGACACCATCTGAACAAAAACTGTGGATAAAATCAGAAGCAATTTTAAAACAACACATGGTGTTGGGGCTAAGAATACCACCAGCTTTTCATTGAAAGTAATGACAAGACAGAAACATGCGTCCAACGGGTATATCCAATACACTACAATTACTTAAACAACTTTGAAAATCGTACATAAGTGTTTTTTATTTTTTTATTTAGTATAGCTTGCTTTCCGTGAAGATATTTTTATTGTGGAGATGCCTGGATAGATTTGCCAGTAACCATACTTCTTCTATTATGTCCTCAATATGCATGTAGTATTTGCAACTGAACATTTACATTAACTTTCACCAATAAATTCTTCAACAAAAATTTGATAATAACTGAAATTTTATGGAACTAAACACTAGATGTAACTAAAGACAGTATTGTTCACCTAGGTCTATGTGCATCTCTGACAACAGACACATCAACACGTTAGGCTAGAATATCACGGTACGTCTAAACACTGCTAAGGACTCCTTAGTGCACTAAGGACTATACAATGCCACTAAGGACTAGA
This sequence comes from Mytilus galloprovincialis, assembly GCA_037788925.1. NCBI lineage: Eukaryota > Metazoa > Mollusca > Bivalvia > Mytilida > Mytilidae > Mytilus > Mytilus galloprovincialis. The sequence goes on along the minus strand of CM075343.1, from coordinate 70,860,043 downwards.
AGGAGTGCTGTTGTGTGTATTATTTTTACATATTATGTTAGAGATTGATATTTCATGCATAAATTTCAAATTTTATAGAAATATAATCATAAATAAACAAGATATTCAACATTATGTAGGCACGTGCCCGTTTTTCTTTGATATGCCGAAAATCAATGAATCGTTTGACACGTGCCAAATGACAAAACAATTCATTAAACAATCATAATCTTTTTATTTTAGGTAATAAACAATTGTATCTAAAAAAATGTATGCTTAATATTTATAATTAAATGTGTTGTTCTTATGAAAAATGATTACAGAACAAATAATTTTGTTTTTGTTTTACTTCTTTCCCGACAAAGTTATTTGCCACAGGTGCACGACTTTGATGTGCGCCTACTAAATGACTAATAAGTTAGAGTGTGGTCAGCTTGTTATGTAAGAGATATGAAGACAAAATAAATATATATATTGATAAGTGTTTTGTTTTTATTTTAATTTCGAAAAAGATGCGTGTATCCGTACTAAAGGTTACATCGTCCTAAAACGTAATAAAAACAACAAATATGGCATAAACTCAATACTAAAAATACAAATACAATATTAAATTATCATTAGATAAAATTAATAAAAAAAAATATTGTTTAATGTTTGTTAAAGATTTAATTGTATTATATTAAATTATTTCGTGCTGCCTTTTTTGAAGCCTAAACAATACTATCATCATAAGCAACATATTTTAAATAATTCGAATATCACAAAGTTTTGTGACCATTTACTTTTGTTTTCGTATTAAATTCATTTATATCTTTTGTCATATTTAATAACGTATTTATTAGTATTCCGTAAAAACTTTAACTTTTATTTTGCGTTAATTGTTTTCTATATAAGAGTCATCCTCCCTCTCTTTACATACAGGTTCTAAAATACAATTCAATCTATGTCATACAAATCTCTACATATATTTTCAATTAAAAAAAAATGTGTTAAGGTGGTCCTCTTCAAAAAGAGAGATATTGGAAAGACAAAAAAATACATCTTTTAAAAAGCATTTCAAAACTGATTTTGACATTAAAATAACACATATCAAACATAATTGCAATACAAACAAAGAATAACTTAATTCCATTGTTTACACAAGTTCCCATTTCGCCTTAGTTAATTCTTTTAACCTGAAAATTTGTACTAAGGCAAATTGGGATTAATTTTATATAATAATTTTGACAGCTAAGGCGAAATGAGAATAAGCCCGTGTATATATACAAATGGTTTCACTAAAACAATACGATGGAATTGAGAGAGAGAAAATTATGTGTCGTTCTTGGGGTTTATCCAAACCACTAGTTTTCAACCAGCTTGATATTTGTTTACAAAGGCTCCATACGGCACTTATTTGTTTGTATATTTCGACATTTTATTATTCTTCTAAAAGTAAAAGAAGTTAAATAAATCATTTCCCGATTTTAAGTCAGATTAAGTTTCATTTTCAAATATATAAAAGAGACAAATGTTTTAAAAATGTTCCACAGTTTTTAGTACAGTATTCACGAATTTTTTTTTCAGTATGTGTAAATTTAGAGCTAAAGATATAATTCTGACAGAGAAAGAGAATGCTTCGTATGAATGCCTTGAAAATATGCCTTTACCACATGATGTGTAAATAATTATTTTTTGTAATGCAATATAATCAGAATATTTAAACCTAAATATATCACGCGAAAAAAAGAAAAAGCCGACAAAAATATTTTCAACTATAATTTCTTTAAATCTACTTTTCTTAAAGAAGAACAAGTATCACAGGCACTTGTCTCAGAAAAGGTATATAGGAATTTTTTTTCTGAGACAAATGCCTGTGGCAAGTATGTCAGAAGGAAATCCGATTTGTATTGTTTTTAACAAATTGTCTGCTTAACATATCGTACGAAATAATTTATGAAATAATGACTATGTGCTATGCGCTTTACTCACTGTTGAAGGCCCGAAATATATTACTCAAACGGGTCATATATGAAATTAGTGTGTTGCATGTAGTAAAAATGCATTATCTTATTGGTTTCGTTTTGTCCAGTTATACATTTCTTAAAATGTCTTCATATATGAAAATAAATTTTGAACAGTGCACCATAAGAAACAAACTAAAGTGTTCCAGCTCCAAACCAGTCTATTGTTCAAACGCATGTACGTCGTTGCCTGTCACCACATTAAAGCACGCTTGCAAGAAAAAATAAACAGAATAGAGATACGGGTACAAAACACATTATAGATAATGTGTCCGACCACCTGAAAAATAAAATTGGTTCAAGAGACAAAGAACGCTACGAAATATTAGATTAATTTTTCGGTACTACCGGGCGTATCACAGCCCAATAACAAGATGAATTTAATGAAAACGCAACAAGCATCTGCCGGTTATCCAAACTTCAACACGTACTTTAAAAAAAATATATATAAATGTGAATTAAATATCTATAAAAATTTGTATTTCAGTCACTTATTAATATGAACATCAAATAAAAATCCGACATTAGATATATTTCTCTGGTGACAAATTTATTATTTACAAGAAATATACACTTGAGAAAATACTTCTTCATTCAGATTTTTTGGTTAATAAAATTTCAACAACAATTCATTTATTGGTATCCAACTTTACCAAAAGGATTCCCGTGTAATCAATTAATATGTAATTTGACACGTGTCAAACGGTTCATGGATTTTCGGCATATCAAAGAAAAACAGGCACGTGTCTAAATAATGTTAAATATCTCCTTAATTTATTATTATTTTTCTATAAAATTTGAAATTTATGCATTAAATATCAATTTCTACCGTAATATGAAAAGAAATTGCATGTAACAGCTCTCCATCTAGTTCTTAGTGGCATGTTATCAGTCCTTAGTGCACTAAGGACTCCTTAGCAGTGTTTAGACACACCCAGAATATCATTCGTAACTAAAACTTAAAAAAAAATCATTATTGCTGATAATTTCAGAGATTAAAAGGACAAATCATTTTGCTTTTGTTTTATTTCTCTTCCTATAAATATTTTCGTGTGCATGGCTTTGATGGGCGCCAACTCTTAAATTAGAATATGGTGAGCTTGTTAAAATGTTTATACATGTATTAAAAAGTTTTATCAAGAAAATGTAATAGAAATGTCGACAATAACAAACTGAGATATTCTATGCTGAAAATAGATATAAATATAATAAGTGGTATGAGTGCTAATATTGCAGTTGATTTGGCAATGGAGAAAAATGTTCGTATCCATCAAAAATTTTAAAACTTTACACACTCTGTGTTCTCTTTGATTTTTTTTTTTATAAAAACCTATCTCCATTTCCAAGTTGTGGTCCCTTATGCGGAATTTTGTTGAAATTTGAAGACTATTAAAAATTTAATAGGTCAAAGAATAGCCTTCAACATTTAAGGCTTTTTATAGCCAAGGCTGCGTTTAGTTTAAACATATTTTATTTAAAAATTGAATAGGTCAAAGAACAGCCTTCAACACGGATCCTTGGAAATTAGAAAATTTGCAATTAGAGGCCGCAAGAATAGTAACAGGTCTACTAATATTTACAAAACCTGAAACTTTATATTCTGAGGTTGCCTGGGAATCTCTTTTTGAAAGAATAAGGATGTAGTCGTAATTGCGTGTCGATATCTTGTCAACCGTACTGTTGTTTTATTCGACTAACTAACTTTATACGGAAAATTTTTGCATTTTTTTTTAAATTACCATGGTCTGTTGTTTTTAAACTGTTAATATTGGAATTAAGTAAAGAGTCAAAGTTGAAATCTAAGTGTTCCGTGAAAATTGTTTTCGAAAATATAATTTGTTCATAATTCTTTAAAGTAATAAACTTTTTTCAAATAAATTCTGATCTTCCCTCATCTGATCACCAGCATGGCTTAAGGTATTACTTCCAAAGGTATTGTAAGGGGTGTGAGGTGACACTTCCAGGTATTCAAGCGATTTCCTGTCGGACTTGCAAGTTCATGCATCGTTTCACTTCTGCAGGTAATATTCAGTGTACACGGCCGATAACTTATAACCTTCCATTTTGAACTATCAGATGTATAATATACAACTCTGTCTTACTTGTCATAACTAAACTCATACGCTTGTTTATAAATAACATTTCTGGTGTAAAATAAAAATATAAATAATACCCAAAAAATAAGATTTGATGAAATTACAATCTATTTAAATATTTTTTCCAAGGGTTAACTTTGGGAAAATGTAATATATACTCGATGTCAATAGTGAAGGACAGATTGGAACATACCAGAAATATTGATTTAAAAAAATGTACGCACTTGTCGATGATTCGTCTATACGACTGGGTAGAAAGTTACGGAACTATAGCGCAATTTAAAATATATACATGTATACATTAAACATAAGAAAAAAACATATATTTTGAATAAATTGGGGTAAAAACTTTGTAAATAGACTAGTCCACGTATGTCAACAGTATGTAATCATCGAATGTCGATAGACTATTGTATACCAAAAGAAAAAGACGAAGAAGAAGAAGAGAACCAATTTGATTTAGATACAGGTCGATGTTTAACTTGCTTTGGTTCATCGAAGTTGTGAACATAGTAAAATCACAGATTTATATTGACGTTACGCACGGTATTGGTGCCACTCAGCGTTACACGACGTTCCTAATAATTTTGACGTTGTTCCAAAAAATGTACGCATTTGTCGACGATTCGTTTATACGACTGGGTAGAAAGTTACGGAACAAGACTAAAATACGGAACAAGACGGAACAAGACTGAAAGTTATGGAACAAGACGGAACAAGACTGAAAAAGTTTCAAACGTTGACCTTATATTTTACTCATGTGAAAATGCCGCTTAAAGTACAGAGAATTTCGATTTTGCTTCTTTATATGTTTTTAATTTTTTTCAAGCGGGTGCAAATGCAAAATTCCATTTAATTAAAATAATTTTTAATATTTGAAAAGAATTGTCTGCAACAGTAACACAAAATAACAATTTGATGTCTTGTAAAATGATTTAAATATATAAAAAAGATGTGGTATGATTGCCAATGAGACCACATTTCACAAGAGACCAAATTGTCACAAAAATAAACAACTATAGGTCACTGTACGGCCTTCAACAATGAGCAAAGTCCACACCGCATAGTCTGTTTTACAAGGCCCCGAAATGACAATGTAAAACAATTCAGTCGAGAAAACTAACTGCCTCATTCATGTTACAAAATGAACGAAAAAGTCTGTTTTGTATATTTTTTTACTTTTTTTTTTTTTTATCTTCGAAATGTTTTAAAACTTTCAAATGTGAGGCTTTTATTTTATCAACACTTTAATTCTTGGACTATTATACTAACGTTAATATAATAGTCCCAGAATTTTATTTTTTATTTTTCTTAAACAGTGACTTATATATTGTAGGCAAATAATTAAGAAAATTCAGGTTATCAAGGAATTTTCACATTTTGTACATAAATCAGGCCGTTAGTTTTCTCGTTTGAATTGTTTTTACATTTATCATTTCGGGTCTTTTATAAATGACTACAAGGTTAAGGTTTTGCTCATTGTTGATTGCATATAGAAATAAGATTGTTATGTATGCCACTGGACGAACACTAATTGTGAATATTTTGATGGGAAACTATTGAGTATCAAAGTTCCAAATTAATTTCGGGATTTATTTTCTTTCTCGATATTCAATAACAGAAAAAAAAATTGCTTGTCCGCTAAATAGGGATTTTCTTGTTAAACATCGTTAAAAAGATGTGTGTCTAAGGTGAACGCCACAAGAACCCTGTAATACTAGTACGCGAGTATAGCATGTAAACATTCCTTCTTAATGATATGGTTGTTTTGGAAATCTTTTCTTACAACTCATGTCGGCGCTAACATGTCCTTTAGTAGTTATTTTTTTTTTCCCAAAAGTCCAATTTCACGTTTCCGCATTTTCGTGCATTACTTTTCCGAAATAAGTAGCGGCGTTTTTACGTTTCCGCAAATTGGTATTACTTTTCCAGAAAAAGAAATTACTATTCCGGAAAAAAATTAATTAAGGTATACCTGTTGATTGAATAATAAAAAATAAATATTTATTAAGTTAAAGGTCATCATAACAAAGTCTACAGTAGTACATATACATTCACCGTTTACTAGTTTTGTATTTTGGTCAAGAAAGAAGTCCATCTTTTCCTTTTCATATTTCTGAACGTTTTTTTTTTTAAAGTTAGAGTTATCATCTTTATGCAAAATTGAATGATTTCGTATACTAGTAGTATTACGTTTTCTGTGTCTCTTAGATTTTTTAAGAATACATTTTCGCATGCTTAAACATGATAAAGAAAGCACGTCAACTGTTGGACTCGTGAAAATATTTTTCAACTTTTTAAAGCTTCATCTGTGTGATCGAAATTGTCGAAAGATTCTTATGACAATTTTAATAAAAAGTGATTCAAGTACAAGGGACCAGACGATATGATATAATTGGCACTAGGGAATGAATTATAGAAGTAAACTATTTCAAAATAAATAATTCAATATTTTATATTAATAACATCTTTAAGAATTACAAAATTTAATGTTTTATCGACACATGCCACGTTCAATATTGATTGCAATCTGTGTAATCGATTGAAATTCATGATCATTTAACCATGGACCGCTAATCACGCACGTGTGTACAAACAGTTTGACTATGAATATGTTTTTTTCGGCGACTGTTTTTTCGTCTTGTGTTTGGTATTTCAATTGGTTTATAAAACAAATTATGGAAATCAATAGGTCAATCGGGAAAAAAAATATTCCATTTATCATAAAAAGCTTCACAAGTTCCAAGAAATGGTTTGACACGAAATAAAGATATGTATCTGCTTTTAAGCTATTCTATAAAATATATATATTATAACGTTACTTAAAACTGCGAAAAAAAAACTGAACCATTTGTCGATAAAAAAGCGGACGAACGAAATTGTAAAAAATATATATTATCTTTAAAATTTTTTAGTAGATTTATTCTAGTTTATAAATCAAAGGTTGATCACCAGCAGTATGTGTGCCTTACTAGTTTATAATGTCGTGGACTGTGATGTATGCTGACACCTTCGAGACGTATTTGCTAACGGTTCATTAAAAAAGAGGGTCAGGATGGGGTCGATGAATAGTGAATAATGGGTTAAAAGTGCCGAATAAAGGAAAATAAATAATGACTACAGAAACATAGAGAAAAAGATAAGGAATAGAGAATGACGAAGTGCTTATATATATAAAGAACACAGAAAAAGACTGAACAATTATAGAATTAAGGACCCCCGTACAGGTCCTCATACAATTGACACATCTTATTTTCACACCTAGCAGTTTCTTGGTATATACACATAGTGGTCAGCGTACATCTGCAATGTTCAATTAGGTGTGAAATTTTAATCTGGTAATTGAGATTAAATATAAAAGATGAATATAATGATTATTTCATTATAGTGTCGCACATTGGTCTTACAGTTAAAACAAAGATCGATAGCCAGCCTTCATAAAATTACGAGACACTAAATTTACAATAAAATTAATTAAAATATATACAATTATGAATTAGTTACAACAAGGATTTGTATAGTTACACACACATCTTTATCAATGAAATCCAGGATTTGTTTAGTAAATCTTTGATGAAATTAAAATAATATCCACATTTGATATAAGCAGAGACATATAATACATATGTATTATATGTCCCCGATATAAGTAACAAAATAAACGAATAAAATCTTTATTAAAATGCTAATATTCTGATGATGGATATTATAATAAAATTGTCAATTGAAATTATCTTTGCAAAAGAAAATAAAGGTATATAAACTTGGGATTTTATTTGAAACACATCACAGTAACCTTTATGTAAGAAACAAATATGCACAAAGAAAGACAAAAATAATACTGAAGATATATTGTTTGTAAATCATAATTTCATAAAAACTTTTTTCTTCTAATAAAAAAACTATTTATTGTACGAGCTAAAAACTTTTGTTTGTATTTATAGTTCATATGAGCAATACATCTTTTCTCTGTGTTCATTCTGTCAAAGTTAATATGTTCACGTGATGTTTTAAAAAGTTCATATCGGAAGTCTGTATATAAAAGACAGACCATTAAAACATGTATTTCGTTTTCCACACAGTTCGAACTACAAAATTTACAAAGTCTATCATTAAATGGTATCTGCGGTATGGAATATCGTTCCGTCTTAACGGCTAGCAAAGTTATGATTTCGCAGAAAAAAATATGAAGATGTTAAATAAAATTATTTAAACCTTTCTCACAGACTTTTTCCCAACTACATTTTTGTGACTTTCGTCCTACTTATAAAAACATGTGCGACTTTTCCCTCAGCATACATGTAAATCATGGGATTCGTAGAAATACTACAAAGGACCTCCTTAGTGCACTAAGAACAAAATTGTACACTAATGACCTGATGGAAAGATACTATCACAACGGATATGGCATCTAGAAAAAGACTTTGTAAAAAATCATAAAATCAAATTTTTAATTAGAAAGTTATCTAATATTTTCTCGACACGTGTTTCAATCGGTTGATTGCCACCTTTAGTGTAATCAGTAGAAATTCATGTTCGCTCAACCCTGTCCCGTTTATAATCCGCTTGTATATACCGATTTTAACATGTATATGGTATTTCAAATTGTTCTCTTGGTTTTTTTCGTTTGTTTGTTTCTGCCGTGTTTATTCTGTCTGGTAATTTTTTTACTTCTAAGGTAATAGCGTCTTCTCAAATATTTTCAGTTTTTGGAAATGTTTATCCTTTTTTTTTTTATTTTAAAAATACAAATAATTGTAAACACTTCACGGAAAGGTGAGGTTTAATACTTGGTTGCTTAACGTCCAGTGGCCTATACTTCACTTTTTTTTCTGATGTCAGAAACCATTCCTCACCGCAAGGTTTTTAAAAGGATAGAACACAGGCAAATGCAAAAAGATTCTAATGACTATCTTTGCTGCCTAGGTCTCTATATAATGATTTATGTTTTATGGGATACTAAACTCCTGTTCTACAAAAACAAATATATTCAGTTTAAGTGAGGTTTTAGTCTGATCTAAGTTCTGATGTGATTTACTGAGAATGTTTCACTTATTTATAAGAGGCAGTACCAAACATGTTTATCTTTAACATGTGGTCAGGTTAAATACATATAGGGTTAAACACTTTCCTCGACATGTTTAGGAGAGGAACATATTTAGGGTACGAACTTGTTTACAAATGCATTACGAGTATAGATATGTGTAATTTGATGTTCAGGCCCCGGCTAAACACATTTTTAGACTGTAAATATGACTTATTTATTTCTTACAGCTACTTCAATTTCAACGTTTGTGGATAGGTGTTTCATTGACAGCCATACCACATCTCCTTTTGCTTATTTTTGTTGTATATATATTTTTTCATTTTCCTTGTCTTTTAAAAATATTCCATTATAAATTTTATTTGATGCCGAAAATAAGAATACGAAGAGTTATTTGTTAAATGCTATAACTAAGCGAAGTAAAACAACCATTAATAATTGTGTATAAGAGCATCATATATATTTATAAAAAAAAATCAAATACAAGCAGACATACCATTTGTGACACCAATTTCATTTATTTCCAAATCTTAAAATCTTATATTTCCACAGTTGTCCAGTTCTTTAGCGTCTCTTAATAATGACAGAACGGGCTTTAGAGTCATATGATTAAGTTAACTAAATTATTTAGTTCTCCCATGCACATTGTGAATTATATTTCTTACATCACTGCTTATTACATTATACAATACAATGGTATTCATCTTCAATTGTTGAATAAAGATGAATTGTTAAAAAAAAAAGCATTGACATCAGTTTTAAAGTTATCGTTCATAGAAGACAGTTATGATTTGTATTCTCTTTTAAAAACGTAATATAGTATTTACCCCTTGGAGTTTTTCTATATTACTTCTGTAATCGAATTTGAAGAACCCCACGGACGCCACATACTCTCATATGTCTCTCAAGGTATAATGATAGTCTGTAAACTCTAGTGTTGTAAATAAGGAAATGAAATCGCAAAAGCTTTGTTTCTCACTTTGTATCTCAAAATTGGCTTCTTTAAATAAACAAAGAAGCTTACATAGCAATTTCCTTAGAAACAAAATAAAACAAAGGCAAAGTAAACACAAAAATTTTGAATTGTGGTTCCATTTTGCAGGCTTTCCCTGAATCGTTTATTCCTTCTATAGTTCCTGAGTGGAATAAACCTGATACAAAACATTGCAGTGTCAACTCTTTATCTAAATTTGAGAAAAAATTGAAAACAAAAACCAATATCTTTTGGTAGGAAATTAAATATTAATTTTTAACGCAATTGCGATGCTACGCTTTATTTTAAAACTATGAAATTTTTCCAGCTTATATTACAAATGACCTGTTTTGCAAATGTGTGTCAGATATTGTGGATTGGTACGTCTAAATAACAACACAGGACTTCCTGTACGAATAGGGACATAAAAAGTATACCCAAGGCAAGTTATAGATATAGGAAGATGTGGTGTGAGTGTGAGATATAGGAAGATGTGGTATAGATATGCATTCGGCACTTTATTTATTTCAAAAAATATTCGTGTATTGAAAAATTTGTGTAAATTAATTAGAAATATCAATATAGACGTATGTTCTCCAGGTTGATCCCCAATCTCCCATTCTTGTTGCTCGTTTTGTGCAAACTTGTCATGCGCAAAATCTGTATGTTATTATATGTAAAAATATCGTTCCTTGTACCATTAAACTTGGTTTTATAAGAAATAAAGAATCTTGATAGAAAATTTAATTTTTGATCTTATACTTTTTGTTTTGATAAAATCAATTCAATATTTGAGAAGCTATTTACAAAAAACGTTAAATACACTTTTCGTTTTGTTTCAACTTTATAATGAAACTCGTCCTCAATTTCACCTAATTTTACATAAAGTATATATAATAAATAAAATGTTCTCTTTAACTATTTTGCCATCTACCAATTTTAATAGACATTTTTTTAATTGTGTTCAAAGTTCTAAATCTACAAAAGAATAACTATTTTTGTAACATTGAATACCAAAGAAAGCTTCGCAAGTTAAACTGTTTTTTGGCATAATTGTTTTTATTCCCCCTTTTCTGAAACTCCTGATAGAATAGAACATCACAAAACAGCTTACACATGCACATTTGTTTAAAAAAATATTTTTCGCCATTAAAACTCATTCTTGTCCCGTATGACATTTCCTGAACGAGTGAAAATCTGAAATAATTATTTTATTAAGCTTATATCTTTATTGCGGTAGCCTATTATTGAAAAAGGGTATAATTTTAAATTTCATGAAGTAAGATTCATACCACCAGAGACATTCAATATACTAGTAAACAAAAGAAACGACACAGGGCAATACATTAATCATATAAAATAAAATTAGATACAAAAGCTTTGCTCATTGTGGGAAGACGTCAGGTGAACTACATGTATAGTTGTTAATTTCTATGTCATTCGTCTCTTTGGCAATCATATTACATCTTCTTTTTTTTATATAAATTTGTGTTCATTAGCTTCATGTGGACCTTGGTGATAAGCAATAGTTTGAAGTTGTCTCATTCACAATCGAACCACATCTACTTTTTATTCTGTCCAAAACCGGGAATGATAGCTGCAATAGGCAGCGATTAAAAAACAACAGCATAAAGCATCGTAGTGGCCATCTTAGTCTGTTAACTAATTTTCACGTTGGTAGGAATAGGGGGGGGGGGGGGCTTTCCTTTTTTAGCAAGGTTAAGTCGAAAGTCGAGCTGATGAAGTCAAGAGTGGACAATATTTCTGTGCTCAAGTCTACCCTTTGGGTTCGAAAAAAGGGATTAAGAGTAAATATTGATGAGACAACAACCCAACAACACAGACAATCAAGATATTGAAAGTTTTTTTTACAGTCTTTTGGTGTTTTTTTTTTTATAGAGAGATCCCTATACACCTTATCAAGCCAAACAAAAACGTTCCATGTATAAATAAAGTAAGGAGCTAATTTCATATTACCTGCCATTAAAAATATCACAAAAGGCACATACATATTTTGTGAAAAGTTTAACCATACCATTTTTATAATATCAATTCGTGGATATCAAACCAAGTACATGAAATAAAAATCAGTACAAGGAAAATAATTCTCTATTTATTAACGATTTAGTAGATATATAATGAACGTTGAATATGCCTTATATCCAGACCTGTCCAGAGACAAATTCAAGTTCCAAATGTTATACTGAATATGAACCCTGTTCTAGACTGATAGTGTCGAGAAAGATTTTTAACGTGCTAGTTCACAAGGTAACACTCCGCATTTGGACATCATTTAGCCACTCGAGCATACCAGTCTTTTTTTACAGATATATCATGTAATGGAGGAGAGGTGTAATTAAATTATTAATTCCACTTGCTTAGCGGAGGAACAGCAATTTTAAATGTTGACGTATTTGGATTGACCAGGCCGGGATTTGAACCCACGATTTCCCGCACTAAGTGCAAAAACATAACCAAGAGAAATCTGAAATATAGTATCATACCAAAAAAACTAAAGTGCTATAAATAATCCAATCTAAAAGAACTCTCCCTTTTATTTAAGCCATCAAAATGCATTTAACCAGTTGATATTATTAAAAACTGTACTTGAAAAACGATGGTCGATTTAAGCATAGATTTCATGCACGGAAGACTTCTGCACATTTGGTACTCTTGCACAATTAATTGAGGCAGCTCTGTTTTTATTCAATATATCCTCATTTTGCATTACCATTCCAAGTTCCATGTCCATTCTCTCAGTCGACCTTTTATATTTGCTATGAAAAGCCTACATATTGTGTTCTCGTTATGAACATACATGTAATATTTGCCACAGGACGTAAAACAAACAACATTTATTAAACAGACTCATTAATAATTAATATCATGAAAACCATATACGAAGGCAAGATTTGCACAATCCTATAAAGTAATATTTCCATGTATCCGTTTCGATAATTATTGAAACTATAACGACCCTTTTCAGGGTTGCGTTCAATATCGTAGCAGCTACGTAGTGCGACGTAAATTTATGACTATTGAACGAGAAGCTAGCTTAGCTGCTATTAATATCTATGTAGCAGCTAGGCTAGCCACCCGTTCAAAAGTCATAAATCTACATAGCCCTATATAGCCGATAAGATATTGAACACAACCCAAGGTCGTGTTCAATATCGTAGCGGTTACGTAGATGGGTCGAGTTCAATATCGTAGCAGCTACGTAGTGCTACGTAGATATTGACTATTGAACGTGTAGCTATAGACTAGTTATTACTTAGATTTTGATAGCAGCTACATAGTCGCTACGTAGCTGCTACGATATTGAACTGATCCCTGGTATCAATATCTATGTAGCAGCTAGGCTAAATACAAAGGTTGAGTTCAATATCGTATTAGCTACGTAGTGATCAATATCTATGTAGCAACAATTGTTAACGTTTGTAAGATACCAACAAAACTGACGAATCCATCTTAGATGACAAAACGTATCAAAATTTAATCCTATGGGAGAAAAAATAATCCTATAGGACAAAGTTAATCCTAAGGGAAAACAAAAAATCTTACAGGACAAAATTTATCCTAAGGGAGAGAAAAAAATCCGGTAGGAGAAAAAAATATCCCATGGGAGAAAAAACATCCCACAGGACAAAATAAATCCCTTAGGAGAAAAAAATATCCTAAGGGACATTAGTTTCTGTCAAAAAGTCTTTCATGATAATCCTATAGGATAAAAAAAATCCTATCGGATTTAACACTTTTTTTGAAAATCCTACAGGATTTTAAATCCCATAGGATATTAATTTAATCCCATAGGAGATAAATTTTCCTATAGGATAAATAAATCCGATAGGATTTATATATCCCATAGGATATTTAAAATATCCTACGGGATTATGACTTTATCCTATAGGATTTCTCAAAATCCTGTAGGATTTTTAAAAATCCCATGGGAGAAAAAAATATCCTACAGGATTTTGTCACTGTTTTCGCTCCAGTTGCCGAACCGGGCGAGCCATATCAAATTTATTTTTGTATTGTGTTATTTATCCCCAGAGGTACATTATTGCCAAATTTGATGATTCTACGACAAAAAAAAGTGTGGTTCCAATTTGCACTTATGAGAAGTGCAAATTAATCCAAGAACATGTTGTGTACAGTTCTTTGCTGTACAAATATTGGCAGACGTGCCAACTTTTGAAAATCCCCATGGGGGGTTTAGTGCGCAACCAGATTTTTAAGGGTTACAATTTTTGCGGCGTTTCTGTGTGCACTGTTTTTTACTCTTGAAATAGTCTCATATCTCTTCTTTTTCTTTTGGTATACTGATGATGAGCTAATAAGCCTTGATTTCTTTTATTTGCATGATTTTTTGTACAAAATAACTGCAGAGAAAAACACCTTAAACAATAAAGGATACACAGTGAAAACTCCTCCCCACCCCCTTTTCCCCCTCCAAAGGCCTTTTTATGTTTGCACCATGACTCAAAAGACATAAACCTTAATGTCCTAAAGTAGAAAGGATGATGACAGATTTTGAGTTAGTCTTTCAGTATTAATGAGAAAATAGATAAAATTTGAGTTATCATGTGTCTTTGTGTTCAGATGTGCTCTTACCGGCGTAGGCTTATACACAGTAGAAGTGAATACAAAATGGCGTCGATTTTAAATCACTCGAACTGGACAGAAATATGTCTGATTTCAAAAATTTAAACGGATTCAAAGATCGACGCTGTTTTTTAATGAGTTCATTACAGTTTTCGTCTTTCAGTTAATTACGAATTTGCCATGAAACTACGGTAAACAGTGCAAATTGTGATCGTATCATACGGTATGATAAATTGATTTGAAAGGCCGACTGACCGATTCTGTTTATAAATTAATTAATGTTGATGATTGTTATGACCCTTCAGATCAGCAGACTACATGTAGCAACAAATTATGACACCTGTTGTGACCGTTGATTAGCGTAGGGTGGTAAACTTGTCATAAATATGTCCCCAGGTAAAATTATAGATTTATACTTGTAGAAATTGATCAAAATCGGTATAAACCAATATTTTTTTTCGGGTATATATTTTGTGAAAATCGGGATTTTGACATGTTTTTCAATCCCGATATCGGGATTCGTCTGAGGCTTGACAATCGGGATGATACCGCCAAAATCGGGTTGGCAGGTCTGATATTGGTAGTTGATTTGTCTGCTGTACTGTCTAATGTTTTTGCAATCTGATTTAAGTACATATTCTTTTCCATGCTACACTGACAAGGATATGTATGTTTGAAAAACCTTTCGGAATACTCAGGTTTTGTCCAAATGATACATATCTTCAAAAAAAACTTCAAAAATGTGTAGGCTGAATTTCATTGGTTGATGTAAAATTAACCATATCAGAAAGCAGAACTGAGTGTATACAAAACATGGGCACATGATCTAGATCTGTGTTTTAATAAGATTGTTATATTTGAGAATCCTCTAGTTTTGTCCATGTAAAAGCCATTAAAAAAAATTCCACTAACCCCTCCTTTTCTTTTTATAATT
Source organism: Mytilus galloprovincialis (assembly GCA_037788925.1). Taxonomy (NCBI): domain Eukaryota; kingdom Metazoa; phylum Mollusca; class Bivalvia; order Mytilida; family Mytilidae; genus Mytilus; species Mytilus galloprovincialis. The sequence continues at coordinate 70,844,409 of CM075343.1, read as the reverse complement.
TAATCAAAAAAATTGAAAGAGCCATATTTGAAAATCCTATAAAATTATTTTTTCATAGTTTTTGAAGAAAAAGGTTGTTTAACCTGTTAAATCCTATAAAATTATTTTTTCATAGTTTTTGAAGAAAAAGGTTGTTTAACCTTTTAAATGTGTGAAAAACTAGAGAAAATCATTTCCTGCCAAATTCCTTTTTTTTTTTTGCTTTTTCAGTTCAGTACGTTATTTATATACGATCAATTTATATCAGTCTTTTAAAAAGCTTGTTATTTTGAAATAGAGTAGCGAAAAAGGATCGAACAAAGTCGTTTCGATAAGTCCAGGCCATTAAAACTCCTTACCATTTTAACCTTCCTCTGAAGGTCAACAATCTGTGCCAGTAGATTGGTTATTTTTTCTTTCTGTGCACCATTCTCCTTTGTCTTTTTAGTTAATTCTTCAACATAATGTTCTAAGTCTTTCTTTACTTCAACTGTTATAAAAGTAAACAAAATTAAAGAAATAAAGCAATTTATTTGGATCTATGGCAGGTTTATTTCTACATGTATGCTTTCAAGCTTCACTATGCTAGTTCAACTTTAACTGTTTATACAATCCACACCATTTTCAATCCATTTTTTTCAGTTCAAGCCCTTTCCTAAAGATAGACCAAACTCTTACTCCAAATCTTTACAAAACTATAAAGAATAAAGAGCTGCACCATAAACAAATGATGCACCCAATCGCCACGCATCACTTTTTCAAAGAATAAAACTCCTAACTCATCAATGTCATTTCAGAAATTTATAAAAAAATCTTATCTTTTAATAGATATAAACCAGTATCATAGTTTCATGAAAAATGCTCAAAGCACTTTTGAGTTATTGTTCGAAAACTGAAAAATACCCCCTTTTTAAATGAACAAAACCCTGTAACTCGGGAACTAAAATCTAAAATTGATAAAAATCAAAACGGAGCTCACGTCAATAGAAATAAAAAGAGTTTTTTAATTATTGTCTGACATGTTTACGACAGACAAAGTAACAGAGGTATACCATAATACATCCTGTAAACAGGTGTATAAAAACTACAACCTAAAACACAATGACTTGGTCAACTTGAGCAATCGTCTATTTTTATATTTACGATTTTTAACCCCATATTATATAATTTTCGACCAATCTTACCAAACTGTTGAAGACAATCATTAACTAGTTTTGACTCTTTCTCTTCAAGTGTATATGTGTCTGCTGATAACTGGGCAGTCTGAAAAATAAACAAAAATATTATTTCTGTTCTCCTTATTAAATAAAACACATTCAGTATGAGTTCAACATTCTCATATGTAAATTAACTTTGATATGGTCATAATTAGATATGAACTGTTAACAAAACTTTGAATTTTTCGAAATACTAATGATTTTCTGCTCCAGGGAAAAGTCTTCCTTGGCCGTATTTGACAAAACCTTTCGTAACTTTGACTCTTCAATGCGCTTTAACGTCATACTTTATTTGACCTTTAAAAAAAAATTATTTGAGAGTCACTAATGAATATTTGTCAAATAAATGCGTGTCTGTCTTACAAAATTTTAATCCTGGTATCTATGATTAGTTTAATTCCAACAAAAATCTTCATCGGGTACGCTCGACCAAAAATTATGCATTGGCAAAGATACAAAATACTTCAAGAGAATGTAAAGGTCTAAGTCCTAGTAAAAAAGCAATTTTTGCTTAAAGATTGGTAATATTACATAATTAGGTAAGGAAGAGTCATTCCTTTATTTTAAGTTTTTACCTAGGTGCTACAGAAGAGACATCCTATTTTGGGTTGCCGGCACAGACGATTGGGGCATGGACCAAGGATCTGGAAATTGGACATTTGTGTTTGGTCTATGCTGGTGAATAGTTGTCTCATTGGCAATCGTAACACCTCTCCTTTATTCTATTTTCATTTTAAACGAGTCTTTGCAAATACTAATGAGAGCTGATGGATTTCATTCGGTCTTACCTCCAACTTAAGTTTCACATTTTCCTGCTCCAAGGTTTCGCATTTTTTCTGCAGTGATTTTAGACCACTCGAATGGAGACTGTCATCACTAAAAATAAACAAACAAATATTTAGACGTATTCTGCAATACTGTAAAGTAGGAATTTAATTTTGTACAATGAATTGGTTAGACCAGTGGCCCATGCATTAATTAAGATTTTCTTCTGGTCAGTTTTCTGCTAGACATATATGACCACTAAAGAGATTTTTACAATCTTCGTGGATAGAGGAAAATACATTACTTCTTTCAAATCAACTACTGTGGATTCATTATTATCCATTAGATACCAATTTTCGTGGGTACAGGTGAACCATGAATTCAAATGTTCAACGAATTACAAATTTCTATAGGCTTTGCTTACAGATATTGGCAAAACCACGAAAAATATGTCAACGAAAATGCAAGTTTTCCGCAATACACTAAAATTGATACACACGAAAAATTAAGGAAACCACAGTATCAATAGTGAACTTAATCCACTTTTGTGGATAGTTGTCTTATTGTCAATCATACCTCGTCTAATTATTTTGATATTAATTAAAACATCTACGGTTTTGAATGAGGTTTTTTATTTGTTCAAATTTATGGTTTACTCCTCTGAAAGCCTTTTTAAAAGTATTTAGTCTACATGATTGAGTTTTAAAAAGCAAGAAAGTTGGCAGTTCTGGCAGATTTTGGCAAAACTCTGAAAACAAATATCCACGAAAATTGGATTTATAGGTAGGATCTTACCTAAGAGAGTCGTCACTTGGAGATATTCCGCCTTCATATTCTGTGAAGGCTTTGATAAGGCCATCCTTCAAAATAACCTCATGTTTTAACTGGTTGACCTATAAAATAGTATAACTGTATTATAGTATTGTTATACATTTAATAATACCACAGGTATCCGCTTCAGGGACTTTACCGTACATAAGATTTACCAGGCGTTGGTTCACTTTTGTTTGTAATTTAATAATTGTGCTAAAAATTTCTGTATGCTGATAGTTTGAGGAAGTTTGGATAATGTAGCAATCTTTTTAATCTGATTGATAAGTTGATTAATTGATCGCTTCCAAACCAACTTATTCAGACAAGACATAAAACTTATCCGGAAAGATTTAAGGTACCTTAATTCATGTTAAAAAAAAACTTGATTATATACTAAATGATACTTTGTTTCAATGACCAATGCAGGAAAACAACTTCAAATTCACATTTAATAATATCTACAGAAAAAAAACAAGACTTATATTCATAGAAAATTAACAGCTGAGCCATGAGCGCATGATACGCCCGTCACATTTTCAAAGAATAAAGATCAATAAAGATCAATGTAGTTCAATTAATTCTCAATGTCATATTAGAGTAGAAATTTATGAAAATCAAAAGGGATCAATAGATATAAACAATTCACCAAAGTTTAATGAGAATTGCTGACAGCATGTTTGAGTTATTGTCCCAAAACTGGAAAATCACCCCTTTTTAAATGAATAAAACCCCACAACTAAGAAATGTAAAATGTAAAATTTATAAAATTCTAAAGGGAGCATACATCAATAGATATAAACAATTCACCAAAGTTTCATAAGAAATGCTGAGTTAATGTCCAACCACAATACGTCCCGTAAACGGGCGTATAAAAACAAAGAAATACTTGTGGTGAAACATTTTCTTTCAATGAGTCAATATTTTTTAAAACCCAGATGTTCTTTATTGTCCAATCAGAATCAAAGTAATAAACATCACCAAACTGTTTTTCTTGTCCAACCAGAATCATTGTTATTAACATATGACTATTTTTTTCTGGCCCATAAAGCATTGTAAAGGGAGAGTCTTGATAGAAGATATTGTATCCTACCTTATCAACAACTGTAGATAGGTGCTCCTCAAGGCCCTCATTTTTTGTTTCTAATTCTTGATTCTTGGTTAAAAGTGTTTGTCCAATACGTGCTGCAAGTTCTAAATCTCTTTCTTTCTGTAAAATTAAATGAGCAAACATTAAAGATGACACACATTTTTGTTTTTAAGTGAGATATTAGTCATCAAATTATGATGGCATTGTAAAAATAAAGCCATTTCATTGACAAAAGTCAAAACCAGACGACAATTCCTTATATGGTCATTGTATAGATTTTGTAGAATAATTCAAGTATATTTGTTTAGCTGAATTTTCGTCGTTTCAGTGTCTAATCCTAATAGTGATATAAATATATAGATTCTACCACTGCATCGAGTTTGATACGATATTTATCCACTCGAGACAGTTAAATTTTCAATTTTTAAAACGCGAGGCTTGCCAAGCGTTTTAAATATTTAAAATTTAACTGTCGAGAGTGGATAAATATCGTATTACGCGAGATTTGGTGGTGGAATCTGTTTCTCTAATGATTTTCAAACAATACGCAGGCAAATTTATTCCTTCTTTTCGAATGATCTGCAAAAGGATGTGTTCTTTCTACGTGACGTCATCAGGCACGGTCGCCTTTTTTCATGCCGTCACAATAGGAAATTCAGAGGAAAGCAAGAAAATTCGACATCATAATCGGATTTTAACCAATGAAGAACTGAGATCAAACGAACGACACGTTGATTACATTTTTTTATACAATGGGTGCAGAAAGGGATAAATTGACAAAGAATTAGAGAAATAGTAGTTACCCTCTACAAAGATTGTCTCCCTTGAATATGCCAGAAATATTTGCCCCCTGGACATCAATCATGCATTAATCAATCTAAATAGATCTGTACCAACTAACATATCTAATTTTTAAAGCCAACTTTACAGTAGTGGTTTTCCTCATTGTTGAAGGCTGTACTGTTGCTCATAATTGCTTACATCCACTTCATTGGAACTTTGGTGCATGTAATTGTTTTATTTCCAATCATATACCACATCTCCCATATCTCCATATTTTCATATTAACAGCTCTAATATTATTTATGGTCATTTAAATAGTATTCAATTTTAATTATTAGTGAGTCAAGTCACCATTGTTTGTATTCTTTGTTTTTAGTATTGTAACAGTTTTATTTCATTTCTTGGGGTAAAGGATAACACTGAATTAATTTTTGTTTTGTTTTCGCTGAAAATTTGTACAGGTAACAACATTTTCTTGTATAACAGTCATCAATTTACTAAAAAATATTTATGTATGATCATGATTATGTATATCCTGTTAAATAATATTAATAAACGTGAACCATGTGAACTGCAAATATGTTCTACTTTATACACTATAGTTTATGCTGGGAGTGGGTAAAATCTTCTACAAAGTTCCTGGTGTCTTTCTTCTAGATTAGACATATTATGCCATTTATTTTCTATTGTCAAAGGAATTAAATCTAAACATATGAAAAATTAGTTATTCTTTGAATTTTAATATCTTATAGCAGTATCAGTTCAGTGTTTCTATTGTTCCGTTGTTTTTCTCTTATAGTTAATGTGTTTCCCTCTGTTTTGATTTGTGACCTGAATTTGTTTTCGCTTAATCGATTTATGACTTTTGAACATCGGTATATTACTGTTGCCTTTATTTATAATAGATCTATTGTTAGATTTCTTTTGACAGAAAAGGTCAGTCAGTGTTGGATAGGTGGCCATGACTAAATCTACATACAGTATAATGTGGGTTCATTTATTTCTACTGGATTGAGCAAAACTTGCATTGACTTGGATATTAAATTTCATGGTTTTATCAAAGTCTGCAAGACTGCATACATAAGCCCATTGAAAGTGTGTAATACGTTGAACATTTAAATTTTGGGTTCACCTATATATACGAAATCCATGAAAATTGGTATTCAACGAATAATACTGAATCAACAGTAAGCTGTTTAGTTAACATATTATTCAACTTCTGATTTTCTCTTTAAAAGTCTCACCTCTTCTAATAATCTATTTACAGCCTCAATGTCATTATATGTCTTTGTCATCTGTGTTAGACGATCAGAGCACAGGACTGAAATAGAAAAATAAAATAACATCAGCATGATCATCATTTTAGAGCAAAAGTGAATAATGAATAAAACCCCATAACTCGGAAACATAAAATCTAAAATTTATAAAAAACGAAAGAGAGCTCACGTCAATAGATATAAACAATTCACCAAAGTTTTAAGCAAACTGGTTGAAGCGTTTTTGAGTTAATGTCCGACATTTTGACGACGGACGGACAGACGTTTTTTTTAAATTTGCCAATAACAGTATACGTGTATAGGTGAAATTGATATATGTACATATGAAATATTTGTACTCCCAAACAACTTTTAATAAATATGTAAGTTTGAACAGTGTGGCCTTGTAATAAAAAGCAGAATTGCATGCAAGAAAAAAAAAAAAAAAAACAACACACAAGTAAAATAAAGGTTTAGTTAAACACTACAATCATGCTATTGTTGACTTATATACGTAAAGAAGTCAGGTTTAAAAGGAAAAGTTCATTTTTACAATTTCATAATTTTAATATCGGAACGTAAAAATCAATATGAAGACATTTGATCAATGGCCTCATTCCAGGAGAATTAAGGAATAACAGTACTGTAATTGAAGAGTTGCCACTGTCAACTGGAGATTTGACTGTCGCAATTGCAGTTTTATCAGTTTGGAATGTGGAATACTTAGTCAAAGGGTAGAAAAGTCAAATGTTTTAATTTCATTGCAAAAGGAAAGAGACTTACATTGTATGCAAGCTATCAGATCTTCGGATTCACGCCGCACTTAGATGTAATGGAAATAATAAAACCGATATTTGCGACCATCAAATCCATAATTGACGGTGGCAATTAACTCCTCAAATACAGTACTCAGGATATTCATATTTTGATACAACTCCATTAAAACGTTAAAATGTAAACATCTCATATATTCTGTAAACATTGACTAGAATTGCACAATATGGTTGTCATTGACTCCGACTGACAGCTATAGAATTAATGGCAGTCTTCAGCCAATCAAAATTGGTGTTACATGCCTAATTGCAATAGAATTCAAAATATCACCCTTGAATTAAAAAAAATCGCCTTGCATTGGCAAATTTTGTTCAGGATTCGCACACTCATATATATGATTTCAGCAGTAAATAATGATTTTTCAAATAAGCTAAAAGTGAATCAGGAAAGAAAACTGCAATAATTTTATACAATAAGAAAACCCAGATGCTCCGCAGGGCGCAGCTTTATACGACCGCAGAGGTCGAACCCTGAACGCTTGGGCAAGTATAGCCACAACATTCAAGCTGGATTAGCTCTGAATTTGGATTGTGATTTATTAGTTGACACAGCATAGGAAACAAAACTGCAATAATTTTATACAATAAAAAAAAAACAGATGCTCCGCAGGGCGCAGCTTTATACGACAGCAGAGGTCGAACCCTGAACGCTTGGGGCAAGTATAGACACAACATTCAAGCTGGATTAGCTCTGAATTTGGATTGTGATTAATTAGTTGACATAGCATAGGTTTCTGACACAGAATGAATGTGGTGTAATGATCTTAAACATTTTTTTTTTGCTTTTGATCAATTCAATTTGCTGTTGAATATTAATCCTCTCAAAAAAAAATGTTTCGAGAAATTTTCTTTTTATTTCTGAAATCTGAATAATTGATCAAGCCTCAATTTTTTTCATCTCTCCCTTTCCCATATTCCAAAGATGATCTCAATTCAAAGGAGTAGGTCCGGTAAGGGCCGATTTTGGCCTCAAATTTCAGGTTCATCTAACGAAAGATTTTGGATACTTTTTAAACACTTAAGTGTCTATTTCAATTGATTCAATTAGTATATGTGAAAGATTTTAGCTGATTATCTCATTACAAACCCTCCGATTCAAGCAAAAATTGAAAAATCTATCAAATATGCAAAAAATCGTCACTTTTCAGATGGTTTTTGTCAAAAATGAAATTGGCCGCATCCGTGTTCATCCTCAACCTTTATATATGTCATGTATTATCATTAAATACAACTTACATTTCAATATTATGAATGAACACGAATGCGGCGCGGCCACTTTCATTTGAGACGGAAATCGTCTAAAATTTAACCAAAATGCTAAAATTGTGAAGATTCAGTAATTTAGCATGACTTAATGATGTTAGTACCCGATATATGTGCAATTTATTGTCAAAAACAGACCATATTTGTGTAGCAGAAGCATTCTACTTTCCAATAAATAGCTAAAGGATTACATTTTCTCAATTTTGCAAAACTGCTATAATTTGGGGCAAAAATGGGGTCTTACTGAACCTACCCCTTTCTAATGGAGTTGCAACAATAACTACTCATTTAAATACATCATAAAATATTAAAATATAAAATATCATGGTTAGAATCAATTTCAATTAATAGTAACTTCTAAAAACATAAATGTGGAATGTGTCCAAAGGGACACAGATGATGCCCTCACTAGTATATAACGTTAAAAAGGGACATAGCTCAAGAACTGTAAAAGTGAAGCTGCCAAAAATTGAACTTGAATTGAGTTAAAAGGTACTAAGAATTATATAAACATTTCATTAAATGTAGTTGAGACAAACTTAAGTTAAGAGAACAGAAACGAACAAAATCTTCAATTTTTCCACTTGTAAAAGGGCAAAACCCTAGAATGGTAATCAAAGTGCTTGTAATCACTGAATGGCAAAGATTGTTTTAATTTATCAGTTGGTAGTAAAAGTGAATATTGCATTGTATACAGCATTGATTTAAGTTGATTCAACTACTATTCTGGACAAAGGAAGATAACTCCAATTTTCAAAGAATAATAATCATGGCTAAAATAAACAAAAAAGCTTCATGAGCAACATTTTATATTTGCAAATTTCCAATGAAGTTTATTAAACTAAAATTATTGGCTAATTTCCAACATACATAATTTAAAAGCAATTTAGGTGAGATAAACAAAAAAGCTTCATCAGCAACATTTTATATTGGCAAATTTCCAATGAAGTTCATTAAACTAAAGTTATTGGCAAATTTCCAATGGAATTTATTATTAATAAAGTTTTTAGCAAATTTCCAATATACATAATTTAAAAGCAGTTTAGGTGAGATATTCAAATGAGTTTTAATTACCAATCTTACACTGCTTTTAAATCATGTTTTGTACTTAAGTAATTGTCCATTAACCTGGAAACCCTTTTCCCGCCTTTTTTGCACCTTATTCCTTAACGGTTTGAGCCATAACTCCCAAAGACATTTCTTACCATCCCTTTGTGGTATTCCAATATCCACAATCTAAATACATTGTTAGATTCAGCATATCAAAGAACCCCAAGAATTTAATTTTTGATGAAATCAAATAAAGTTCAATTTTGGACCCTTTAGACCTCACTGTGGACCAATTTGAAAACGGGACCAAAAGTTAAGAATCTAAATACACGGTTAGGTTCGGCATATCAAAGAACCCCCATAGTTCAATTTTTGATGAAATCAAACAAAGTTTAATTTTGGACCCTTTTGGCCCCTAATTCCTAAACAGTGGGAACCAAAACTCCCAAAATCAATCCCAATCTTCCTTTTGTGGTCATAAACCTTGTGTTAAAATTTCATAGATTTCTATTTTCTTATGCTAAAGTTTTTGTGCAAAAACCAAGAAAATGTTTATTTGAGACCTTTTTTTGGCCCCTAATTCTTAAACTGTTGGGACCAAAACTCCCAAAATCGATCCCAGCCTTCCTTTTATGGTCATAAACCTTGTGTTTAAATTTCATAGATTTTTATTTACTTATAGTAAAGTATAAGTGCAAAAACCAAATGTCTTCGGACGACGACGACGACGCAAACGTCATACCAATATACGTCCAAACATTTTTCAATTTTTGCGGTCGTATAAAAAGTGGCAACTATTATATAATTTCTAAATGATCAATACATTTATTATTTAGCAGGATAATATTTGACAAGATTCCATATAAAGAAATGTAGGCTATTAACAAAAATTAGACATATTGGACGTAAACTCCATCATACACAGCTGCCCTTATAATTACTAAAATTAAAATTAAATATTTTTAAAAATGACATCATCATGATCATGTTCCAGCTCAAATTATTTGAATTTCCAACCTCAATAAAAACATCATAATATTAACATTATACCCCAGAAACAAAATGTTTCATTTTCAATGCTATTCTCATTTTCCGTGTATAACAAGATGAAAAATTGTTACAATTCTTTATCAACAATTAACACTCATCGTTGAAAAGTCTCAGTTTCAATAATTTTAGCATCCCTTGTCAAGTTTTCATACCAATAAAAATATAAATAATTTACCAAAATAGTACAAAATGATCATTTAAATCCTTGAAGCACAGTGGATATTACAGAATGCTTCCTAAATGATGTCCCAACTCAATGATCTGCCGACACTAAACTTTTTAATACTTTTTTTGCCACAGTCTCTTTTCATAGTTTAAGTCTTATCTGTTAAATACGTTATAAAAAGGTATCATATCAAACTCAAATTATTCTGTTGTTATGGTTAAATATCCAACATTACACTAAACAGCTATAGTTTATCTAAGTATGCACTTTGCATTTTTTCTTTGAAGTAAAAATAAGTTTGACATACGTATATAGCTTTTCCAGGAAACACAAGTCCTGTTTACAAACACAGAAAAACAAAAAAATATGTACCTATACAAATATTTACATAACGACAATATGCCCATATTTTGTAAATAACTACTGGATCTCAAGGAACGTTCAACAGAGATAGAGCTTTGCAGGGGACCAAATCAATTAAGCCTTGATGGTCAGTTAAAATTTAACCCATTGGAAAACAATATAAACTTTATAAAAAAGAAGATGTGGTATTATTGCCAATGAGACAACTATCCACAAAGGACCAAAATGACACAGACATTAGACATTTAGTACATTTAATTTTGGGGGGAAATTAGATCAAAGAAAATACAAAATTAAGACCATATCACATTAGCATGTCTTATATTATAAATAATGCCTATAATTAAGGCCATATATACTTTATAATTTTCTGAAATGAGAACTTAAATTGACTGACCAATACTGTTTTCAGCAGAAAATATTAAAAAAATATTTGCATATTTATTGTTCCTACATTCTAAACATCAGAATATATAATAGAAAAGTTCATTATGATTCGTAATATGTTATATAATGAGTAATGCAAAAATTCAATCAAGGCAACAGGCTATAATTGCATAGTTTCTTTGTAAATAATTAGGCAGTGGCGTATGCAAAATAGAAAATATGCTTTTTTTGCTGGCTCTAGTTAAGCGAAAGCTGGTAGAAAATGATTTTGTGTACCGATCTGTAATTAAAAAAACTGACTATTATTTCAAAAGAAAATTTAATTTTAAACATTTTATTTATTTTCAGAAGCTATGTGATTGATTTTTTATGGGATTGTATAATTATAGATTATCGTTGGATATCTAAACACGATTGATTTCCTCGCTTGAGCCAGTACGGCAAACGTGAGAAAAGCTATCGAGATGAGATGACCAATGATAATCTGTTGATCGCTGTTTTACCTATGACGACGTTGATAATTTCATTGACAACCTCGCGTGCGCCCTTAGTTTCTAGCGATAATTTTTCATATTACTCTACTGTGTTGATAAAGCAAATTATCAGTCAGTAAGATCAAAGGAAAATTACGTAAAATAGCGATATAAAGTTTTATCATATTTATATGCAATGAGATTTTTAACTTTATTTTTTTACAACATATAGCCATGTATGTATACAGTTAAAAAATCTGAGATTTTATTTCTACAGATACATGTATCATTAGAATGTGACAGTTTTTAGAAGTAATTTCAACTACATATTTCAATATGATTTCATTGCGACAAATTGATGCTCAAAATTTTTTAATATCTTTTTACAAATTCTTATTTTCACTTGGACTCAAAAATGTTTTTAAATGATTATATGTATATCTCAATATATTGTTATTTTTATCTTATTTAACTCTATGAGGAATACATGATTCTCAGTTTATGTTAATACATATTTTCGTAGTACTTTTCAAAAGTAAATATCAAAAATCACTTTTTACAAACAACAGGCAAAATAACAAACTCATTGTATCGGCGGCGTTGGTAAAATAGCCATTGCTACAGAAACATGCTATTTTGCCGGCTTTTATTAAAATATTTTAATCAGAAACGACAAAATAGCATATTTACTAGTTTGCCGGGACTGGCAAAATAGCCGCTGCCAAACAATTAACAATCATTGTTGAGAAACCTTATTTTCTATGATTTCTATCATCTTTTTCAGCAATAAAAAAATATATACGATGTATGTAATTTACCAAATGTGTACCAAATGATCATTTAAATCCTTGAAGCACAGTAGATATTACAGAATGCTTCCTAAATGATGTCCCAGCTAAATGTTCTGCCGACACTAAACTTTTTAATACTTTTTTCACCCAAGTCTCTTTTTATAGTTAAAGTCTTATCAGTGAATTACCTTATAAAATTGTACTATAAAACTCAAATTATATTGCTGTTAAGGTTAAATATCCAACAGAACTGTCTAAACTGTTTATCTTATATGCACTTTGCCTTTATTCTTTGAAGTAAAAATAAGTTTGACGTACATAGCTTTTCCAAGAAACACAAGTCCTGTTTACAAACAGTGAAGAAACTATAGTTAAGTAAACCAAATTACATAATGACAATACGCCCACTTTTTGTAAATAAGGAGCAAGTTCAACAGGGATAGAGCTTTGCAGGGGACCAGATCAATTAAGCCTTAAGGTCAGTTTAAATCTTATCCTTCTATCTAACATTTTGAATTGGTAGAATAGCTGGATACTAAAAGATTATCAATTTTTTGCTGAGGGACCAAAAAGTAGACAGACAGTTACTAAATGAATAACCAAAAGAGCAAAACTGGTAATTTTACAGGAATAATTTTAGATTTGTATTTTATACTTCAACAGCCATGCATGAAATTCAAACTACATAAAAATAGTATGTGGCTAGGCTCACATGATGTACCAACATAACAAAACTTATTTATTAAAACTAAGATGAACAACTCTGTTCTGCAGACTCTTTAGGGTCATTGCATGAATATTGTACCGAGTATATTTTTATATTGCATGAGCTTGGCAGTACAATATACTTTTTAAGAGGGATAATGTTCTTCAATATTTGTGCAATAACACTAATTTATTGTCTTACAAAGCTTGAAAAAAATGTCAAAATCATTTTTCTTACCGATTACATTTATAATTGATGTCCCAGCTAAATGTTCTGTCGACACTAAACTTTTTAATACTTTTTTTCACCCAAGTCTCTTTTTATAGTTAAAGTCTTATCAGTTAAATACCTTATAAAATTGTACTATAAAACTCAAATTATATTGCTGTTAAGGTTAAATATCCAACAGAACTGTCTAAACTGTTTATCTTATATGCACTTTGCCTTTATTCTTTGAAGTAAAAATAAGTTTGACATACATAGCTTTTCCAAGAAACACAAGTCCTGTTTATAAACAGTGAAGAAACTATAGTTAAGTAAACCAAATTACATAATGACAATACGCCCACGTTTTGTAAATAAGAGCAAGTTCAACAGGGATAGAGCTTTGCAGGGGACCAGATCAATTAAGCCTTATGGTCAGTTTAAATTTTATCCTTCTATCTAACATTTTGAATTGGTAGAACAGTTGGATACTAAAACATTATCAATTTTTTGCTGAGGGACCAAAAAGTAGACAGACAGTTACTAAATGAATAACCAAAAGAGCAAAACTGATAATTTTACAGGAATAATTTTAGAATTGTATTTTATACTTCAACAGCCATGCATGAAATTCGAACTACATAAACATAGTATGTGGCTAGGCTCACATGATGTACCAACATAACAAAAACTTATTTATTAAAGCTAAGATGAACAACTCTGTTCTGCAGACTCTTTAGGGTCATTGCATGAATATTGTACCGAGTATATTTTTATATTGCATGAGCTTGGCAGTACAATATACTTTTTAAGAGGGATAATATTCTTCAATATTTGTGCAATAACACTAATTTATTGTCTTGCAAAGCTTGAAAAAAATGTCAAAATCATTTTTCTTACCGATTACATTTATAATTGATGTCCCAGCTAAATATTCTGTCGACACTAAACTTTTTAATACTTTTTTCACCCAAGTCTCTTTTTATAGTTAAAGTCTTATCAGTGAATTACCTTATAAAATTGTACTATAAAACTCAAATTATATTGCTGTTAAGGTTAAATATCCAACAGAACTGTCTAAACTGTTTATCTTATATGCACTTTGCCTTTATTCTTTGAAGTAAAAATAAGTTTGACATACATAGCTTTTCCAAGAAACACAAGTCCTGTTTATAAACAGTGAAGAAACTATAGTTAAGTAAACCAAATTACATAATGACAATACGCCCACTTTTTGTAAATAAGAGCAAGTTCAACAGGGATAGAGCTTTGCAGGGGACCAGATCAATTAAGCCTTATGGTCAGTTTAAATTTTATCCTTCTATCTAACATTTTGAATTGGTAGAACAGTTGGATACTAAAACATTATCAATTTTTTGCTGAGGGACCAAAAAGTAAACAGACAGTGACTAAATTAATAACCAAAAGAGCAAAACTGGTAATTTTACAAGAATAATTTAAGATTTGTATTTAATACTTCAACAGCCATGCATGAAATTCAAACTACATGACAATATTATGTGGCTAGGCTCACATGTTGTACCAACATAACAAAAACTTGTTATTTATTAAAGCTAAGATGAACAACTCTGTTCTGCAGACTCTTTAGGGTCATTGCATGAATATTGTACCGAGTATATTTTTATAGTGCATGAGCTTGGCAGTACAATATTCTTTTTAAGAGGGATAAAAAGTAAAATCACAAAAATACTGAACTTAGAGGAAAATCAATTCGGAAAGTCCATAATCACATGGCAAAATCAAATAATAAAACGCATAAAAAACGAATGGACAAGAACTGTCATATTCCCGACTTGGTACAGGCATTTTCAAATGAAGAAAATGGTGGATTAAACCTGGTTTTATAGCGCTAACCCTCTCACTTTGATGGCAGTCTCATCAAATTCCGTTATGTGTGGGTTTTGGGATTTTAGTATCAACAACTAATATTCTCCAATATTTATGCAATAACACTAATTTATTGTCTTGCAAAGCTTGAAAAAAATGTCAAAATCATTTTTCTTACCGATTACATTTATAATTTAAAGCTATATTTGCCCTAGTGCAATATCATTGAATATTTCAGGCTAACTTTTCGTTATGTTCTGAGGGAAATATTATGACAATTTACAATAAAGACATCTTTTTTTTATGTTTTCAGCCTCTCTGTATCAATATATACATGTTTAGTTAACTGTTGATACTAATTGCTTTCTATATATACATATATATGTATTCAAAAAGATTTTGGGGCCTTGGTGGCCGAGTGGTATAAGTAGTTAAACACTTAATTTGTGAGTTCGAATCCCAAAACCCACACATGGCAGGTGCATTCAACTCCTTTCTTAATTGACATTAGGATTGCCAGTTTTCTTGCCGAAGGTTGTTGGTTCTCTCTTGGACCTCTGGCTTCCTCCATCAATGAACTGTTATCACAGAGATATGTCTCGCTTTTTTTGTGATTCTGATAATGCAAATGTTGAAATTAAAATAGCAACAATTTAACATGTAAGTTTTGAAAATATTCAAAGTCAATGAACCATGACTGAAGGTACATTGCTAAAAAATCTCCATGGAAATGAGATGTGCCAATGCTAATACAACTGCATACTTAATACCATTGACGTATCATAAGTTGTTCCCTTTTAAAACCTAAACACAAACTAATACATGTAAACTAAGCAAAATTTCCAAGTCACTTAACCAACACAGTGGGGGTCAAATAATCTCCACAGAAATGAGATGTGCCAATGCTAATACAACTACATACCAAATATCCTTGACCTACCACTAGTGATTCCCCATAATTCGAACTAATACATGAAAACTAAGCAAAAGTTTCAAAGTCAATAGACCATGACTGAGGGGGCGGGGTCAAATAATCTCCATGGAAATGAGATATGCCAATGCTTATGCAACTGCATACCAATTATAAATACCTTACTACTAGTGGTTCCCCATAAACTAACCCAATCAAAAACTAAATTATTACTCTTCCCCATAAACTAACCTAATCACAAACTAAATTTTTACTCTTTGTATTCATGAGTTACTGATGAGTCATTAGAAGACGAAACGCGCATTTGGTGTACAAAATTCAAAATTGTAATCTCGGTACATATGATGAGTTTATCTTCGGTATGATATAAACCTAATTAACTTTTGTATAGGACATTTCGATTTTTGTCTGCTTTCTTCTTTGTATCGATCTGGTGAATTAAGCCCTTTGCAACTAATTGTTATAGTTCGCTCATATTTTTGCCTTCACACCGCTGTTGCTGGTTAAGGGGGAGGGTTGGGCAATGTGCCTGTCCCAAGTCAGGAGCGTGTAATTCATTGGTTGTCGTTTGTTGTTGTATAGCATATTTGTTTTTCGTTCATCGTTGTGTACATACATGAGGCCGCTAGTTTTCTCGTTTGAATTGTTTTACACCTGTTATTCCGGACTTTGTTTATAGCTGACAATGCGGTATGGGTTTCACTCATTGTTGAAGGCCGTACCTTGGCCTAT
This sequence comes from Mytilus galloprovincialis, assembly GCA_037788925.1. NCBI lineage: Eukaryota > Metazoa > Mollusca > Bivalvia > Mytilida > Mytilidae > Mytilus > Mytilus galloprovincialis. The sequence goes on along the minus strand of CM075343.1, from coordinate 70,827,712 downwards.
AACTTCTATGTCATTCGGTGGCTGATGGAGTGTTGTCTTATCGGCAATTTTACTTTTTCAACATTGTCATAAAGCGGGAGGTTTGGCATGCCATTAAACCAGGTTCAACACACCATTTTTTCTTAAAATGTCCTATATCAAGTCAAGAATATGGCAGTTGTTATCAAATAGTCTTGTACATACATGAGACCGCTAGTTTTCTCGTTTGAATTGTTTTACACTGGTTATTCTGGACCTTTTTATAGCTGACTATGCGGTATGGGTTTTTACTCATTGTTGAAGGCCTTACGTAGACCTATAACTGCTAACTTCTGTGTCATTCGGTGTCTGATGGAGTGATGTCTTATTTGCAATTTTACTTTTTTAACATTGTCATAAAGCGGGAGGTTTTGGCATGCCATGAAACCAGGTTCAACCCACCATTTTTTCTTAAAATGTCCTGTATCAAGTCAAGAATATGGCAATTGTTATCAAATAGTCTTGTACATACATGAGGCCGCTAGTTTTCTCGTTTGAATTGTTTTACACTTGTTATTCCGGACTTTTTTTATAGCTGACTATGCGGTATGGGTTTTACTCATTGTTGAAGGCCGTACGTTGACCTATAACTGCTAACTTCTGTGTAATTTGGTTTCTGGTGGGGTGTTGTCTTATTGGCAATTTTACAACATCCACTTATTTTCTAAGTGTTTTTTTTTTTTCAATCAACTTAAGATAACCTAATATTTCAGCAGTGAAACCATAGCAGACAGTTATCATACAGTAAGTGTTACTTTGATGACGTAAAAAAGGTCTATAATTATAATGTAATCTAAAAAACAATGGATTTATTATTATTCGTGGGAAATCAATTCACGTGGATTTTGCGTGTACAGGTGAACCACGAATTTTAAATTTACAACGAATTGTAAATTTCTAATAGCTTGTAGACAGACTTTGGCAAAACTGCGGAATTAAATATCTACGTGAAGTTTTACTAAAACCACTCCATGAAAATTGGTATTCAAGAAATTAAATGAATGCGCAGTAGATAAAATGTGTATAATCATCATCAAAAATACGTCCTGAAAATTTTGTTCTGTTCGCATACTTTTCTTTTTATTTGTCAATACCAGTATCTTTATACAAAATAACTCAGTAGAAAACTGGCTACCTTCCGGTCTAGAACTGACTGCTATAATCTTGTATTATACAGCAACATCATTATCAGAATAAGGAATGTTTCTGTCTAATTATTAGCCTGATATCTTTGATGATTGTATAGTGTTGTTATAGTGTTGTTATAGTGTTGTTGTAGTGTTTTTATTTTTATAATGTTGTAACAAACTTTAAATCAGTCAACGCAATGGTATTATTATAAAGTTCAAGGCGAAACGGAGAAACCAATAGTAACATTAATTAGAAAGTGTATTAGGCAAACAAAGCACAGTATTTAGTTAGTTTTTCGCACGCATTCATAAAAACAACCTGTATAATCATTCTATATTGTCACTCATAGCAGTGGTGTCTTTTTATCGCTTAAAATATCAGAGGTTATCATTGTAAAATTAAAACCGAACTTATCTTAACAATTTGGTTTTTTTAAATATAGACCATTTAAGTAGGCGTTTATGATAACGCCAATATTACCTTTAATTCGTGGAATTTAGGTTCTAAACTTTTTCCTGGTAGTTCAGACATAAATAACTTGAATTGTTTGATTATTGTTAGACTATGCATTTATATACGTCAATTTCCTTAGTCATTTCTGTAAATATCACAAACAAAACATTAAAGGTGAAGGACAATATTTTAGTTCACCATAACGCACTTACAGGAAACTGTTACGTGATGCTGACCAATTATATGTTTTCGATTTACTTAAAAATTTCAACTGTTTGCTACAAGCATAATTTAGATAGCTAATTTACCCTTAAAAATTATTTGATATGTTCTGATTTTCTTTTTCTTATTCTTATTGGTGGCTTCGCAAACGTAGAAGATTAGTTTACATGCAACTTAAGGTGGTACCCAACACTTTCACTAAAATAAATTTGGCTCGTTTAATTTTCTTAAAATTTTGACAAAGTATTTACTTTGACCCTTTTACAAAAATATAAAAATTTCAAAAAATTTGAACCAACCGTTTTATCAGAAAAATTACACTGGTTATATAGCAGTTTGACAAACACTTATTTTGATCATTGAGAAGCTTAATATTCCCTCGACAACACAACGTAATTAAAACATTTAGCTGATTTTACAGAGTTATCTCCCTGTAGTGTTAGGTACCACCTTAATCCATTAATCTAATTTTATATTTATATTGTGTAATCATTTATAAACACAATGTTCATTTTCTTGGTAGTCAAACCAAGGAAGACATAACACATTATCCCCCGCATAGTATATATCTAGGATTTTGATTGGTTAACGCACGTCGTTACAAAACCCATAGCCCCTGGGTGTTGCTAACCCATATCCCGGGACGTTGCTAACCATTATCCCGGGGAACTTTACGCAAGTTTTCCTTAGTTCCGACATGATTGCTCCTTGTGAAATATTAAAATCTGTAGATTATCCATGATGTTTGTAAATACATATTTAATTCATTAACGATTTTGTCCTATTATGCCGATCATTTACACTCATTTCATTAAATGCATCACTAGACTGCCACATTTTCAAGGAATGGGACTACTGACCTAGCTATGCAAATGACCCACGTTGACGTCAAACCGTCTATGACGTAACTCTCACAACATTGAGCGCCAAATTTTACTCAATCCAGTTTCTCTGTCTCCTTATTAAAAACGTCTTATATTTGACTACCTGTAGGGTTCTACCAAAGGTAGTACCCTACACCCCGTAAAAATATGTAAAATTTCCAAATTTCAATAAAACATTTTTAAATAATGAATTAAACGTTGTTTTCACGTTACACTTTGTACCCGAATTTCCATAAAACTCGCCCGATTCGGACTAAGACCGGGGATAAATTTGTTATCTACGTTCATATCCGTAGATATGGATATTTTAACACCCTTCAGTACCCTGTACACCCTTCGGATACGCCTCACGGTGTACTGGGGTACTTCAGGGTGTTAAAATATCCATATCTACGGATATGAACGTAGATAGCTTATAGTATAAAGACGTCAATTTGGAGACAATACAAATTTAAGGAATACATTATTCATTATGGCTAGTTTTTTTCGAACTATTCAAGTAGATATTGATGTTTACTCAAATAAACTTTTATTGGTGGAAATAGATTTTTTTACCCCGGAAGGTCAGAGTTAAATTTCTATAACTTAAAGATTCCTGTAAGACAATGCATTTCAATTTCGTACTTTATTTGGCTTTGTTTACTCTTCTTATTCATGAGTTACTGATGAGTCATTAGAAGAAAGAAACGCGCATCTGGTGTACAAAATTCAAAATTGTAATCTCAGTATATATGATGAGTTTATTTTCGGTATGATATAAACCTAATAATTATTTTTTGTATAGGACAATGTTGTGGCTTCTAAATGAGGAACGTAATTGCAAGTTTTTTGCGATATACCAACACAAGAACACACCAGAGCCAATTTTTCCAAAGCATTTCGATTTTTTTCTGCTTTCTGCTTTGTATCGATCTGGTGAATTAAGCCCTTTGCAACTAATTGTTATAGTTCGCTCATATTTTTGCCTCCACACCACTGTTGCTGGTTATGGGGAGGGTTGGGCACCCGCAATTCTGTATGTGCCTGTCCCAAGCCAGGAGCGTGTAATTCATTGGTTGTCGTTTGTTGTTGTATAGCATATTTGTTTTTCGTTCATCGTTTTGTACATCCATGAGGCCGCTAGTTTCCTCGTTTGAATTGTTTTACACTTGTTATTCCGGACTTTGTTTATAGCTGACTATGTGGTATGGGTTTTACTCATTGTTGAAGGCCGAACCTTGACCTATAACTTCTATGTCATTCGGTGTCTGATGGAGTATTGTCTTATTGGCAATTTTACTTTTTTAACATTGTCATAAAGCGGGAGGTTTGGCATGCCATGAAACAAGGTTCAACCCACCATTTTTTTCTTAAAATGACCCGTATCAAGTCAAGAATATGGCAGTTGTTATCAAATAGTCTTGTACATACATGAAGCTGCTGGTTTTCTCGTTTGAATTGTTTTACACTTGTTTTATTGGACCTTTTATAGCTGACTATGCGGTATGGGTTTTCTCAGTGTTGAAGGCCTTACGTTGACCTATAACTGCTAACTTCTGTGTCATTCGGTGTCTGATGGAGTGTTGTCTTATTGGCAATTTTACTTTTTTAACATTGTCATAAAGCGGGAGGTTTGACATGCCATGAAACAAGGTTCAACCCACCATTTTTTCTTAAAATGTCCTGTATCAAGTCCAGAATATGGCAGTTGTTATCAAATAGTCTTGTACATACATGAGGCCGCTAGTTTTCTCGTCTGAATTGTTTTACACTTGTTATTTCGGACTTTTTTTATAGCTGACTATGCGGTATGGGTTTTACTCATTGTTGAAGGCCGTACGTTGACCTATAACTGCTAACTTCTGTGTCATTCGGTGTCTGGTGGGGTGTTGTCTTATTGGCAATTTTACAACATCCACTTATTTCTAAGTGTTTTTTTTCAATCAACTTAAGATAACCTAATATTTCAGCAGTGAAACCATAGCAGACAGTTATCATACAGTAAGTGTCACTTTGATGATGTAAAAAAGTCTGGATTTATAATGTAATTTCAAAAACAATGGATTTATTATTATTCGTGGGAAATCAATTGACGTGGATTTTGCTTGTACAGGTGAACCACGAATTTTAAACTTTCAACGAATTGTAAATTTCTAATAGCTTGTAGACAGACTTTGGCAAAACTGCGGAATTAAATATCTACGTGAAGTTTTACTAAAACCACTCCATGAAAATTGGTATTCACGAAATTAAATGAATCCGCAGTAGATAAAATGTGTATAATCATCATCAAAAATACGTCCTGAAAATTTTGTTCTGTTCACATACTTTTCTTTTTATTTGTCAAAACCAGTATCTTTATACAAAATAACTCAGTAGAAAACTGGCTACCTTCCGGTCTAGAACTGACTGCTATAATCTTGTATTATACAGCAACATCATTATCAGAATAAGGAATGTTTCTGTCTAATTATCAGGCTGGTATCTTTGATGATTTTATAGTGTTGTTATAGTGTTTTTATAGTGTTGTTATAGTGTTGTTGTAGTGTTTTTACTTTTATAATGGTGTAACAAACTTTAAATCAGTCAACGCAATGGTATTATTATAAAGTTCAAGGCGAAACGGAGAAACCAATAGTAACATTAATTAGTAAGTGTATTAGGCAAACAAAGCACAGTATTTAGTTAGTTTTTCGCACGCATTCATAAAAACAACCTGTATAATCATTCTATATTGTCACAAATAACAGTGGTGTCTTTTTATCGCTTAAAATATCAGAGGTTATCATTGTAAGATTAAAACCGAACTTATCTTAATAATTTGTTTTTTTAAATGTAGACTATTTAAGTAGGCGTTTATGATAACGCCAATATTACCTTTAATTCGTGGAATTTAGGTTTTAACTTTTTCCTGGTAGTTCAGACATTAATAAATTTAATTGTTTTATTATTGTTAGACTATGCATTTAAATACGTCATTTTCCTTAGTCATTTCTTTAAATAACAAAACATTAAAGGTAAAGGACAATATTTTAGTTCACCATAATTAACTTACATGAAACTGTTTCGTGATGCTGACCAATTATATGTTTTCGATTTACTTACAAATTTCAACTGTTTGCTACAAGCATAATGTATATAGCTAATTTCCCCTAAGAAATTATTTGACATCTTCTGGATTTCTTTTTCTTATTCTTATTGATGGCTTCGCAAACTTAGAAGATTAGTTTACATACAACTTAATGTTCATTTTCTTGGTAGTCAAACCAAAGAAGACATAACACAGTATAAAGACGTCAATTGGGAGACAAGTTAAGGAATACATTATTCATATTGGCTAGTTTTTTTCGAACTATTCAAGTAGATATTGATGTTAACTCAAAATAAACTTTTATTGGTGGAAATAGGTTTTCTTTTTTTTCCCCGGAAAGTCAGAGTTAAATTGCTGTAACTTAAAGATTCCTGAAAGACAATGCATTTCAATTTCGTACTTTATTTGGCTTTCTTTACTCTTCTTATGCATGAGTTACTGATGAGTCATTAGAAGACAAAACGCGCATCTGGTGAACAAAATTCAAAATTGTAATCTCAGTATATATATGATGAGTTTATTTTCGGTATGATATAAACCTAATTATTTTTTTTTTGTAGGACAATGTTGTTGCTTCTAAATGAGGAACGTAATTGCAAGTTTTTTGTGATATCCCAACACAAGAACACACCAGAGTCATTTTTTTCAAGGCATTATGATTTTGGTCTGATTATTTTCTGCTACTTCTTCTTTGATGCAGATTGTAAAGCAGAATTTCGCACATTTCAGATATATTTCATTTTGTTCCCATAGACTTCGAACAGTTTCCTCATAAGCTGCCAATTCACTGTCCCTCTTATTTTTAACCACTTTTTAAATAGTATTTTGGTGTGGCCAATTTCAACGTTGGGACTAGAAAAAATGAATTTTCAAGCGATATAGTTCAATTTATAACTGAAAAATGGCAATTTGGAACTGTGAAATTCTGGTATTGAGAAATGACCAAATAGACATTTGTTAAGGATGTTCGCTCCTCTGTTTCAAAATAACAAACTTTTCAAAAGACTATTATCAATTGATAGTTTATAATATGAAAAAAGTAAAATAGCAAATTACTGAACTCCAAGGAAAAATAAAAATATAAAGTCCCTTATAAAATGTCAAAACCAAAAGCTCAAAGCCATCAAACGAATGAAAACAACTGTCATATTCCAGACTTGGTACAGGCATTTCCTTATGTAGAAAATGGTGAATAAAACCTGGTGGTATAGCTAGCTATACCTCTTACTTGTATGACAGTTGCAAAGAATTCCAGTATATTTACAACAATGTGTAAGCAAAACAAACAGACAAAATAAGTACAATTGTCAAAAATTTTGGCACAGCAGTCAACATTTTGTTATAATCTTAATCACTATAAAAACAAACAACTACATGTATTTCCACAAAGAAAAAAAATGCCATATATATAATATTAATCTCTGATACATGATTTTTGTATTATTAATTGTTTTTGGCTTTTAACTAGCTTTCAGTAACTGCGAGTAATCTCAAATCGTACTTTCTTGTTTTTTTGACCTGTTGAATTGTAATGCTTTTTGTTATTTAATGTTTACTTATTTAGGGTTATAACTGGCCTATAAACCAGCTTTGATAAGTGTTTGGTATTACTATAATTTTTCAATTCTTCGTACTATGAACATCAAAATGATTTATTTTATAAAATTATTTCCTTTCTCCGTTTGAATAATACATGTATATCTAAACTTACAAAACTATTTTCATTTACATGTGTACCAATGCAAATGGTGCAAATTTTTGTTGAAGCTTATTGTTGTTTTTCTAAAATTGTTTAACATTTCACAGTGGTATATTTTATTGATTTTATATTTGCATTGTATCAAAGATCAAATTTATTTGTTCAGTGTCTGTTGGATCGTGTTAATTTTTCTTTTGATTGAGTTAAGCCATTTCAATTGATATATTTTATAGTGTGTCTTTCTATGTTGTGATGTTTCACTATTGTTTCAGATTAGGGGAATGTTTGGTACCATTAAAACGTTTAACCCGCTGCAATTGTTTGCACCTGTCCTAACTCAGGAATCTGATGTTCAGTAGTTGTCGTTTGTTGGTGTGGTTCATAAAAGAGGGACGAAAGATACCAAAGGGACAGTCAAACTCATAAATCTAAAACAAACTGACAACGCCATGGCTAAAAATGAAAAAGACAAACAGAAAAACAATAGTACACATGACACAACATAGAAAACTAAAGAATAAACAACACGAACCCCACCAAAAACTAGGGGTGATCTCAGGTGCTCCGGAAGGGTAAGCAGATCCTGCTCCACATGCGGCACCCGTCGTGTTGCTTATGTGATTACAAATCCGGTAAATAGTCTAATTCGGTAGGTCAAATTCATGAAAGGGAAGGGGATTGTAGTTACGACGTGAGGAACATATCCGATATCATTTGTGAAATGGTTATTCCATAACGGTCAACCAACTCGTGATGGCGTCCGTAAAATTTACGAAGGGATGATTTCAACTTCACCATTTGGAACTCTTGATTTAATAGCTTCCTAGTGAGCAGTAACCCTCTATCAAGAAAATCATGATAGGAAATGCAAGCACGGGAATATCGTATCAATTGAGAGATATATACCCCGTATGCAGGTGCTGCTGGAATGTTGCTACTTAGAAATGGAAAGTTCACAATTGGAAAGCTGAAATCATCTCTTTTGTCGTAAAGTTTTGTCTTCAACCGACCCTCATTGTCAATTTCTAGATGTAAGTCAAGATATGAAGCTGACTTAACTGTATCTGTAGTATCCTTTATCTCCAATTCGATGGGATAGATGCGTTCCACATAGTCACCAAATTTTGAATTGTTTAGTGAAAGAACGTCATCTATATAGCGGAAAGTAGAGTTAAAGGATATTGCTAACTTCTTATCTTTCTTCCTAAGAAGTTCCTGCATGAAGTCAGCCTCATAATAATAAAGAAACAAGTCAGCAAGTAGAGGGGCACAGTTTGTTCCCATTGGTATGCCGACAGTCTGCTGAAAAACACGTCCTCCGAACGTAACAAATATGTTGTCAATCAAGAAATCAAGCATCTTGATAATATCGGTTTCAGAGAATTTTTTGTTTGAATCAGAGTGATTCTTTACAAAGTAGGATTTATTCCTCCCTAAGACAAGATACTTGTATCTACGTTGGCCATTCTTTTTTATGAAGCAAAGTAATACCAACTCTTTTAATTTGTCTTTAAGTTTGGAATGTGGAATACTTGTGTAAAGAGTAGAGAAGTCAAATGTTTTAATACTGTTACAATATGAAAGAGAGTTAGATTGTATGTACTCTAAAAGATCTTTGGAATTTTTAAGTATCCACATCTGATTCACGCCACCTCTAGAATAGGCAGTTTCACAATAACTTTGAAGCCCGTCTTTGATTGCTGATAAAATGGATGTTAATAATTTAGAAAGAGGTTTTGTGGAGCACTTGGAAGACCCAGCAATATACCGCTGTTTGTAAGGACACTTATGTAGTTTAGGTATCCAATACAGTGATGGAAGATCCAGTTCTTCATCTTTGGTTGAAATACCAAAGGAACAAAGAACAGACCTATGATTATCCAGGATTTCCTCTTTGGTAAGTGTCGTGAGGGTATATGTTGAGTTTCCAAGTGAACTGTCTATACCTAATTCGTTTATCAAGCAATTAATGTAATGACTTTTACAGACAAAAACGATGTTATTTGGGGCTTTGTCTGCGGGGACAACAACATATTTATCATGGAGGTCGGATAGGTGTTTAGCAACATTTGGGTCTTTAAAAATTGACGTAGCATGGGCATTGATGGACCCATTCAGTTTCTTAATTCTGATTTGATAAGTGTTTCTCGTTTCTCGTTTTTTATATAGATAAGACCGTTGGTTTTCCCATTTGAATGGTTTTACGCTTGTTATAGTTGGTGTCCTTTATACGACTGTCATACAAGTGAGAGGTTTAGCTAGCTATAAAACCAGGTTCAATCCACCATTTTCTACATAAGAAAATGCCTGTACCAAGTCAGGAATATGACAGTTGTTATCCATTCGTTTGATGTGTTTGGACTTTTGATTTTGCCTTTTGATTTTTTGATTTTCCTTTTTGAGTTCAGTATTTTTGTGTTTTTACTTTATAGCTTGCTGTTCGGTGTGAGCAAAGACTCAACGTTGAAGACCGTACTTTGACCTATAATGGTTTACATTTTAAAATAATTTTTTGACTTGGATTGAGAGTTGTCTCATTGGCACTCATACCACATCTTCTTATATCTATATAATCTTTATTGCAAAATTACACACATAATGGTCAAGATATACAAACAAACAATACAACTAAATACAATACAATGCAATACAATACAGTACAATAAAACAGTTGGTTTTTTTTTGAGAAAGAGTTCAATTAACAAATATATGTAAAAAACAAAATTATAAACTTGTCTGACATGGGTCTGATCCCCTCAGTTCTAAAGACTGCTTAATGAAGACTCCAATATGACAAACAAGTTCAGGGGTGGAGTTTAGAATGTGATTTAGTTTATTAAATGAATCAAGATGTTGAAATAGTGGTACATAGTCTTTTAGATAAGCAAAAACAAATTGAACACGATGCTATGTTAATGTCACACTACAAAAAGAAATGAAATTCGTCATCTAGTACTCCACATGCCATTGTGCTCTTGGAATGTTTCTGTATCTACCCAATTCAATGCCTAGGGAATGAACTTCAAGTCTAAATTGTGAGAGTAACTGACAAAGTTTGGATGACGAATTCATTTTTTTTACACTTTTTTTGATTGTTTAAAAGAGACGAAAGACACCAGAGGGACAGTCAAAAGGAACATTAATATTAGAGTGATTTTCTGTGTTTATTTCCATATCTTTAAATTTTTTATCTGCAAATGAGTGCCAAGAATAAATTCCTGTCGAATGTAAATTTATATTTGTTTGTAGTAATTCCTTAAGTCTAAAGTGTAATCCAAGGCATAGGCCTAGTTTCCGCAAATGTCTACTATCATTAGAGTTTATTCTATAGATATACATGAGTGTTCGAGTTTTTATATAAGAGTCCAAAGTAAATCTACCTAATTCTTATCTAGCACCTATGTTAGTGGCTGTCTTTTTCAGTCCTAATACTACTGTAAAAAATTTAGAATGAACCTTCTCAAAAGGATATTTTTCTGCCAGTGCAAGAGTACCACAAATAATATTATTTTCAGCAGCTCTATAAGATACCTTAAAAGTTGACTAAAATTATACATAAACCAAATGTCAGAGTTGTCTGTAAAAATAGGTCTTATAAGGGTATCAAATAATTAACATGACAAATTAGTGGGAACAAAATTAAAATGAGACATATATTTTCTCAATAAAAATAAAACTTTAATACCTTTTTTAGACATCTCTTCAGTAGTTTTTGTAAAATTGCCTCTATAGTTAATAATATTCCCTAGAAGCATACGAAAAAATGAACAAGAATACAAAAAATGACCACAGCAAAATAACACTATGGCAGGATGTATAAATACCGAGCCATGCCAGTATATTTAAGTTAGAAAAAATGGACTAAACAGTAAAGGTTAAAATTGAAAAGGACACGTAATTAAGATGATAAATAACGTCAGTACCTATGAACTTAAGGAATCAAAGAAACTTAAAAAACAGAAACAAATGATAGGTCCGTGTACTTGTTCTTGAGATGTAGTCGATTGAAAATTCGGCGGGAAATGATTCTCTCATATATGTATCATTTGCACCTTTTTCCTTTCAAAAAATATAAAAACAATAACAAGAATTTTATAAGATTTTCCAAAAATGGCTTTTTAAACTATATGAAAAAAATTATGAAAAGAATAGAAGGGGTTAGTGGGCCAATCTTTTATTGGCACTACATATATCTAACAAAAATTCAAAAACAAGAGTTGCGAATATCATTTTCCACTTATTAAAAAGTATTATATAAAAAAAACGGGGATGTGGTATGATTGGAAAGGAGACAACTATCCGCCAAAGTTCAGATAAAGTGGATGTAAGCAATTATAGGCAACCGTACGGTCTTCAATAATGAGAAAAACCCATACCGTATAGTCGGCTATAAAAGGCCCCGACATGAAAAATATGAAACAATTCAATTGAAAAAACTAACGGCCTTATTTATAACAAAACAAAACAAATATGACAGACGTGAGCCAACGACAAGCACTGAGCAATAGGCTCCTGGCTTGGGACAGGCACATAAAGAATGTGGAGGGGTTAATTTTTTTCATCTGTTTCGGTTCTTATCCATTCTTGGTTTTGAAATATTTGTTTTAGCGTTCATGATGAAGGTAAATCAAGAAAAGCATTTGAAACCATTAAATTTAATAATTGTTGCTTTCGTTTTTTAAAGTGATTTGTTCAAAACATAAACAATATATACAGCCTGTGAAAGGTATAAACATCATAATAAAGCATATATAGTGTAATGGTGTGTGGTTTTATACGGTATGGGGTATGATACAATAGGTAAAGGTGTATGGTGCATGAGGAATTTTGTGTGTATTCGATTTCAATTTGTTTATTTTTTAAAGAAGTTTGAATTTTTCAAATATGTAACATAGTAGGTAATTTTGAATGGTGCATGCTGTGTGATCTAAATAGATTATAAGAAAGGGGAAGGATGTGTATGAGTAATGTTTTATGTGTAAGATAACATAAAACATGCTGTCAAATAGACAAGAAACCAGGTTTTCTGTATTTGAGATGTAACCCAAACTGAACGGAAGAAGGCAGCTAGTACGAATGCAATTAATGTATTTCAATATATTGCGCATTTGAACTTTTTGGTTTTTAACAGCCATGTTTCGTGCCTATGTTCCATTCTATGAGGATCATATCTGATAGACAAAGTGAAAATCGTTATAATATAATACTCAACCTCTATTGACTAAATATTAAGAGGCTGTGCCAATAAGCATAGAGCTTCAGGTGGAAAGTGAAAAAAAAAATAAAATCATATTACCTCGGTTAAAGGAAAATCTTAGGCTTATAAGACTATATGACAAAAAATGAAGACAAATTGAAAGGAATCAGGATTTATTAGCAGTCAAACAATGGTTACCATAGAAACTAGTCAATCTGAGACACTATTTTTGGTAAAGAACAGGATATTTCCAAATAAAATATAATATTAGAATTAAGAATATGGTCACTGCAAGTAAATATTTTAATAATTTAACCTTAAAATGATAAGGTAAAAAATAATCGTATCTAAAAAAAGGTTTATTTGTGGTTGCTATGGTAACAGGAAAATCAAATGGTTCAAGTTTATAAATTTTACACAAAAATAAGCAGTTGTTGGGTCAAGATTGTAGAAAATCCAGACGTCTGTTACATAAAATATGGTACTAACAAACATAAGTGACTATCATATAATTCAAAACATTCTTTCGTTCATAGTCAGGGATTGATGTTATGCTACTTCTTTATAATGGAAAATTGATTGAAGGGAAAATATAACTATCACTTTTTCATATATCTTAGTTAACATTTTGTTTTGTTCACATATTGTTGTCAATATAATGGAATTTTATGCGACTGTCACACAAGTGAGTGGTTTAGCTAGCTATAAAACCATGTTTAATTTACCATTATCTACATAAGAAAATGCCTGTACCAAGTCAGGAATATGACTCTTGTTGTCCAGTCGTTTGATGTGCTTGAGCTTTTGATTTTGCCATTACATCATTTAGGAAGTATTCTGTAATATCCACTGTGCTTCAAGGATTTAAATGATCATGTTATACAAATTTGGTAAATTATTTATATTTTTATTGGTATGAAAACTTGACAAGGGATGCTAAAATCATTGAAACTGAGACTTTTCAACGATGAGTGTTAATTGTTGATAGAGAATTGTAACAATTTTTATCTTGTTATATACGGAAAATGAGAATAGCATTGAAAATGATACATTTTGTTTCTGGGATATAATGTTAATATTATGATGTTTTTATTGAGGTTGGGATTTCAAATAATTTGAGCTGGAACATGATCATGATGATGTCATTTTTAAAAATATTTAATTTTAATTTTAGTAATTATAAGGGCAGCTGTGTATGAAGGAGTTTACCTCCAATATGTCTAATTTTGGTTAATAGCCTACAATTCTTTATATGGAATCTTGTCAAATATTATTCTGTTAAATAATAAATGTCTTGATCATTTAGAAATTATATAATAGTTGCTAATTTTTATACGACCGCAAAAATTGAAAAAATTTTGGTCGTATATTGGTATGACGTTGGCGTCGTTGTCGTCGTCCGAAGACCTTTAGTTTTCGCACTCTAACTTTAGTATAAGTAACTAGAAATCTATGAAATTTAAGCACAAGGTTTATGACCATAACAGGAAGGTTGGAATTGATTTTGGGAGTTTTGTCCAAACAGTTTAGGAATGAGGGGCAAAAAAGGGCCCAAATAAGCATTTTTCTTGGTTTTCGCACAATTACTTTAGTATAAGCAAACAGAAATCTATGAAATTTTAACATAAGGTTTATGACCACAAAAGGAAGTTTGGGATTGATTTTAGGAGTTTTGGTCCAAACAGTTTAGGAATTAGGGGCCAAAAAAGGTCCCAAATAAGCATTTTCTTGGTTTTTGCACAATAACTTTAGTATAACTAAATAGAAATCTATAAACTTTTAACACAAGGTTTATGACCACAAACGGAAGGTTGGGATTGATTTTGGGAGTTTGAGTTCCAACAGTTTGGGAATTAGGGGCCAAAAGGGTCCAAATTTAAACTTTGTTTGATTTCATCAAAAATTGAACTATGGGAGTTCTTTTTGATATGCCGAATCTAACCGTGTATTTAGATTCTTAATTTTGTTCCCGTTTTCAAATTGGTCTACATTAAGGTCCAAAGGGTCCAAATTTAAACTTACTTTGATTTTAACAAAAATTGAATTCTTGGGGTCCTTTGATAAGCTGAATCTAAACATGTTATTAGTTTTTTGATTATGGGCCCAGTTTTCAAGTTGGTCAAAATTGGGGTCCAAAATTAAACTTTGTTTGATTTCAACAAAAATTAAATATATGGGGTTTTTCGACATGCTGAATCTAACCATGTATTTAGATTGATGATATTTGGGCCCGGTTTTCAATTTGGTTCAGAGTTAGGTCTAAAGGGTCCATAATTGAACTTTATTTGATTTCATCAAAAATTGAATTTTTGGGGTTCTTTGGTTTGCTGAAACTAACCATGTATTTAGATTTTGGATATTGGAATACCACAAAGGGATGGTAAGAATTGTCTTTGGGAGTTATGGCTGAAACCGTTAAGGAATAAGGTGCAAAAAAGGGGGGAAAAGGGTTTACAGGTTAATGGACAATTACTTAAGTACAAAACATAATTTAAAAGCAGTGTAAGATTGGTAATTAAAACTCATTTGAATATCTCACCTAAACTGCTTTGACATTATGTATATTGGAAATTTGCTAAAAACTTTTTTAATAATAAATTCCATTGGAAATTTGCCAATAACTTTAGTTTAATGAACTTCATTGGAAATTTGCCAATAAAAAATGTTGCTGATGAAGCTTTTTTGTTTATCTCACCTAAACTGCTTTTAAATTATGTATATTGGAAATTTGTCAATAACTTTAGTTTAATAAACTTCATTGGAAATTTGCCAATATAAAATGATGCTGATGAAGCTTTTTTTAATCTTTTAACCATGATTATTATTCTTTGAAAATTGGAGTTATATTTCTTGTCCAGAATAGTAGTTGAATCAACTTAAATCAATGCTATATACAATGCAATATTCACTTTTACTACAAACTGATAAATTAAAACAATCTTTGCCATTCAGTGATTACAAGCACTTTGATTACCATTCTAGGGTTTTGCCCCTTTACAAGTGGAAAAATTGAAGATTTTTTTCGTTTCTGTTCTCTTAACTTAAGTTGTCTCATCTAAATTTAATGAAATGTTTATATAATTCTTAGTACCTCTAAACTCATTACAAGTTCAATTTTTGGCAGCTTCACTTTTACAGTTCTTCAGTTATGTCCCTTTTTAACGTAATATGCTAGTGAGGGCATCATCTGTGTCCCTTTGGACACATTCCCCATTTATTTTTTTAGAAGTTACTATTAATTAAAATTAATTTTCACCATGACATTTTATATTTTAATATTTTATGATGTATTTAAATGAGTAGTTATTGTTGCAAACTCCATTAGAAATTTGAATTGAGATCATCTTTGGAATAAGAGAAAGGGAGAGATGAAAAAAAATGGGGTGGGGGGTTCAAATATTCAGATTTCAGAAATAAAAAGAAAATTTCTTCAACCGTTTTTTTTTCTTCAGAGGATTGACATTCAACAGTAAAGTGAATTGATCAAAAGCCAAAAAAAATGTTTAAGTTTATTAAACCACATTCATTCTGTGTCAGAAACCTATGCTGTGTCAACTAATTAATCACAATCCAATTGCAAATTCAGAGCTGAATCCAGCTTGAATGTTGTGTCCATACTTGCCCCAAGCGTTCAGGGTTCGACCTCTGCGGTCGTATAAAGTTGCGCCCTGTGGAGCATTTTTTTTTTTTATTGTATACAAATATTGCAGTTTTGTTTCCTGATATTTAGCATATTTGAAAAATCAATATTTACTGCTGAAATCATATAATCTAGATCTGGTGTACAAAAAAAATATTGAAAATATTGACACCTTGGGTTTGTTGCATAACATCTTGGCCACAGGTTTGTCGTTTTCTGTTAAGTATTAAATTTATTTTAAGATCCATTTTGTTACATCTCGTGATCAATTTTATTTGGCAATCGCCAATGGCGGTCAGCAGGGTTTAAGAACATCAGTTGTTCGACCTGTTAGTCAAATGCGTTTTGTTAAATATACTTTTTCACTTTTTTTTGGTCCTTTGGAAAATGTTGTTTGTGCTGTATTTAGACCCTTCTACAACGAAATTTGTTTTACATGCACACGTATAAAAATTGCGGTTTTTATCAAACGCAATCATAGGTTAGAACGTAGTTTTCAATTTAGACTCGTATATTGATCAGTCATTTTAAGTTCTCTTACAAAAATAATATACTAAATTATTGTTATTTATAATGAGGGGCCTGATGGGTTATTTTCGTTTTTCGCGATCGGTGCATTTTCGCTATCGTGATCCGTTTTTCTACAGATTTCTTTTTTTTTATATTTTCGTGATCCTTGATTATGGAAATTTATTTTCTGTGAATCGTGATTGACAAAAAAATCAACTCGTGAATCGCGATCAGACACCCCCTCCCCCATCAGGCCCCTCTATAATGGCCCTAGTAATTTTTTTTTAATGGTGAAACAATTGACTGTACCATGTGATTGTTATAATTTGTTTCTTTATTCTCGATTTGTGAGCATTTTAAATGAGTTTATAAATGTATTAGGGAAGTCCAGTTCTAGGGAATTAAAAAGCAAGTCTTGCTGTTTCAATTTTGTCAAGTTTTATCTAGAGTAAATCCTTTACTATAAGCAATAGATCATAAGATGAAACACTACGATCGTCTTTCTATATCCCATTAATTATACTTTTCTAGTCCAAATTGTATGATACAGGAATATCGGTCATTTCTTTTTACGTATTTCAACTACATGCATGTTTTGTCTTTTTTTCTTAATGAACTCATTTTAAAAAAAATATTGTTGGAAAAATCTCTACAACACTTTTCCAGTCCAATTAATCTTAATTCTCTAAACAAATAGTTACAAGACAAATCTGAAATTCCAATGTTAAAAATTAACGAAACAAACTGGTACTTGTAAATAATAATGTCAAAAAGACATATCTGTCAAATGTTGGGTTTTTTTTCATAAATTATTATAAATTATTCCACTACATATTGGTAGTCTAAATTTAAATTATCTTCAAAATGGATTTTCTTCTCATACAAAGTCTATTATTTCTAATTTTACATCCCTCGCTCCTGAAATACTATATAATGTATTAGTTGAAAAGAATTTTAATCCATAAGAATGATTTTCACAAGTCTTGATAACTAAAACATGCATTATTCTTCTATTGAAAAAGCGCACACTCAACTCTACTCCAAAAGTTGCTAATCCAATTATAAGCAGCACCCTAAATTATTCATTTTAACAAATATTAATTGATTTTATTGATTTTAATTCTAAAATCATTTTAATCCTAATCCATTTATTCATATACCATAAGTAAACAGTGCGTAAATATTATACATAACATGTCTGTCAAAACATTCACATTTCTCATTTAATCCTGGAAGGGTTAATTGTAAGAATTTACAATTTCTACGATCGGCACCTGTTTATGTTACAGGTAATAATAGTCCACCTTCGACCTCAATCTGTTAAACAACAATGAGTTCCTTTTAAAACATTCTTTACACTTAATAGACTAGTTCACATCTACACTTCATTTTCTTTTTTCATGAAGGTCGCATGGTTCTGTATGAAATAAACAAGATTATCATCAATAAAATCAATTGATAATTAATAATCAACAAATTAGGCACTTGCCAAAGAATATTCTTTCTATATTGTCAATTTACCTTGATTTGTGAAATCAGCCGTTCAGAGTCATTATACCTGCAAAAATCAATCAATATCGTCAATAATTTGTCACAGAATTTTAAATTACGAAATGTATGTCGAATGTCAAAATCGTTGATTATAATCATACAAATCACATGTATATTTTGTCTCCTTAAGAGTGTCGTAATATATTGCCCACAGTTCAATTTATTCCTGTTCCGTGATGTGCAAAATACTTGATTAAGTCTGGAATTTTTATTTGAAGTCCATGTTTTGTCAATTTTATACACCTACAGTGTACGATTTCTTCAAAGAATATTCTATACATGTATTATCAATCTTTGCAGATTTACACTAAGATCCTATTTTCTAAATTTATTTGTATTTGAATTGGTGAAATAACTTCCCTGGAAAAGAACATTAATTTTACACATTTAAAATTTTCTAAATCCGTGTATTGATAAAGTTGATCAAATTACAAGCCTCAATGACGAAATGTCTCCCAAAAACATGAAAATGACACAATGTTCACCTTTTTGACATGTAAAATTTCTATATTTGTTACATGTGCATTGGACCAAAGACAATGTTTATTTTGATATTATACTACTTATTCTTGACCTGTCAACTGGACACAACTTTTATTTTGATACTTTTCCTCAAACAGATCAAAACGGTGAGGCAAATCAGTCAATAAATTAACTATGGATACAAAAAGATGAAACAGTCAGTAAAAAAAATACCTGAACCCCATTATTCTCTATTCCTTATACTTTTGCACCCTATTATTCTCTATTCTTTATACTTTTGCACCCCATTATTCTCTATTCCTTATACTTTTGCACCCTATTATTCTCTATTCCTTATACTTTTGCACCCTATTATTCTCTATTCTTTATACTTTTGCACCCCATTATTCTCTATTCCTTATACTTTTGCACCCTATTATTCTCTATTCCTTATACTTTTGCACCCTATTATTCTCTATTCTTTATACTTTTGCACCCCATTATTCTCTATTCCTTATACTTTTGCATCCTATTATTCTCTATTCTTTATACTTTTGCATCCCATTATTCTCTATACTTTATTCTTTTTTATGGTCATTTTTCTCTACTCATTATTTATTTTGGCCTTTATTCTCTTCCTGTAAATCCTATTCGGACCCTCCTGTATATTATTCTAACAAATGAAAGAGACAGTGCATTTAGATTTATTGGATTCTATTTCCAACATATTGATTTCAAAAACAAACTTCAATACATAGGATAATTATAATTCAGTTGATATTAAATAATAGAAATGATACTCTTTTTTAAAGAAGGTAAAATTGCCATATTTGGATTGTTTACGTTTGTTTCTAGGGTACTCTAATAAAAGTTTAATATGGGTGTATAATTGAAGTTTTTTTGTGTTTTATCATGTTTATAGTATGAATAACTAACAAGATATAATCAATCTTTTAACTTAAAAGGAAATAATCACAATCAACTTAAAAAGGTGTATAATAAATTATACATGTATAATCATAAGTAGGGTTTATAATCATACAATGTAAATAAATTTACTAGTTTTAATAATAGAGCTATCTTAGATTCTCAACAAAGGTTGAATCATTAAGCGCCAAAATTTAACCATTAAATTTTTTACCACTACTTTTATGCGACTCTTTAAAAAAATATCATACTCAATTAACTATACTGAGTCAATTAAACCTTACTACAGAGTTCAACTTGTACAAAAAAATGTTGTAACTGGGAAGAAGAAGAAAAACTAAAAATTACAAACATGTCAGTTATTATATATATAACTAACTTGCAATCAATTTTTATCAAATACATTTTTGTAAATAGAGTCAATGGCATAAATGGTGAAAATTACCACCAAGATATTCTGATTTACACTATCAGGTCCGATGTAAATTCTTTAACCTGAATAACGAACATGTACTTGCTTAAGTTTTACATGTTCATCTGTACATGTCTTATTGCATGTTTCAGAGATATGTGACAAAAGCTGAAATGCTCATTAAATTGATAACCAAGAAGATTAAATATTAAAGTAAAAATCTAATAAAACTGATACCTGGACAAATTTAATTATCCCTTCATTGAAATCTAAATATTGAGTTAATATATAGTACTACCAGAATAAATGCATACAAAAATTAAACTGCACCTTTATCCTTAAAACTACTAATTTAAATCTGACACATAACAAACTTATCTGGCTTATTACAAATCTTGATCAGAGAAGACAGCCCTTTTTTATTCGTTACCACAGGTTCAGAAGGTTTTTTAAACCTCAGTGGTCTTTTAATTTGATAACATTCAACTGGTAAAGTTAGAAGCTGAATGGCAATGTCTATAACACACCTGACAATTAAACTTAAACTATAGACGTAATAGAACAGAAAATTATGTAAATGTACGTACCTAACCATTAAATTGTAACATACAATTCCCATATCTTCTATTTCAATAAATAATTGAGATATTCACGTATCACAAACATACAAATGTAAGCAAAGACCTAGGTTCTGAGTTTAACTTTCCAGAATATAAAAGAACAGTAGAAACTCAGCCTCACAGGAAAGAAATTTTATAGCTTAACAATCAGGACTAAAGTTTCTATTGCTTCTTTCGAGAAATTATTATGAAGAAGATGTATATATTAATTATCCGTCAATTCCTACACTGCACATTTCAGGCAGATAATCCTGGCACATTTGCTGCTTTGAATTCACACGTAAAAGTATATAAATATAAGAAGATGTGGTATGAGTGCCAATGAGACAACTCTCCATCCATGTCACAATTTGTAAAAGTAAACCATTATAGGTTAAAGTATTATAGTGTCTTCAACACAAAGCCTTGGCTCACACCGAACAGCAATCTAAGTATAGGGTCCCAAAAATGACTAGTGTAAAACCATTCAAACAGAAAAAACCAACGATCTTACTTGCTGCTTTTCACATGTAAAATATATGCATTCATTTAGTTAACAACAGGACATTTAAGCTGGTTGGTTTAAAAATATTCATTTCTTTTGTGAGGTGGTTTTAAGAGCTTAAGTTTTATCGCTAAATGATACACAGACTTTTGAATAGAATTAAAAAGAAACTGATATTACTTTACAACCCGGTAACACTGCTCTATTGTGAAGATTTTTTAAATACTTAGCCATTCAGCTTTTATTGTTTTGGTTTCAAAGTTAATACTAGCACCGAATTGACTTATTGACTTTTAGAATAAATCAAATGCTCCTTGTCCAATGTGAAGGTCGTCATTTTGATGTCCCTAATACATTATACTAATAATGATGTAACTTAGCAATTCCAAAGTGTAAAATGTTATCTACTTTTAGTAATAGGCTCGTAAAATTTATTGCTATCTTAAGAAATCTGATTAAATGAGACCAAAGTCACACGTAAAGGAAGGATTTCAAAAGTAAACGTGCACCTTAATACATGCAGTTCCATGCTCTCATTGAAAAGCAGTGTGTTAATGTGTATACTGTAGCTGTTAAAATCGTTCTTTTTTCAAACGAAAAATTACACATATTGCAGATAAGCTTTTACTAGCTGCAGATCCGTAGGTCTTATGGTCCTTATGACAATATTTGACAATTTAAGGACCATATATATATATCTGCAAATTATCAAAAAATATCACAAGGACGATAAGAGCTAAATAAATGATGTCCATATTTATTTAATTTGTATACTTTTTGGATAAAAATACATTTTTTTTAGGAATGTTTCCCTCAATGGCCTTGCAACATTGTTTAATCTTGATTAAATCTTCTTCACAACAAAAAATGACAAAATGACTGTATGAACTTTGAACTGTTTAAATGTACTTTAGTATGCATATGAT
This sequence comes from Mytilus galloprovincialis, assembly GCA_037788925.1. Lineage (NCBI taxonomy): Eukaryota > Metazoa > Mollusca > Bivalvia > Mytilida > Mytilidae > Mytilus > Mytilus galloprovincialis. The sequence continues at coordinate 70,805,506 of CM075343.1, read as the reverse complement.
TATAAATTATTGCTATCAGACAGGATATAAATTATTGCTATCAGACAGGATATAAATATTGATTTTGCTGACACTTCTAAATCTTAAAAAAAAACCAAAATTTTCCACATGAAAACTATCACGTCCACACTAACCTAATTCTACATTTTTCTAGTCTTGAAGTGACAGTTGAATTATTTACAACATCCGAGTCCCTTGATTGCTACTTTCAATTATGTTAACTTTGAAGCCTATTCAAGAATAGCAATTGAATAGAGCAAGCAGTCAGGATTTGTTATAATCTGGGGAGGAAATTAAATTAAAAAAAACTCAACTTAAACAGCTGTGTCTATCAATGTAAAGCTAGGCTACCATTTTTTTTTACCCAGACTGCATAGCAGTTGATTTGGTTAAAATTCATTTTTACCAATTTCAAATGAATCGCTATGAAACAATGAGATTGCAGACCTGTGATTGGAGGAAATAACACTCTGATTCATGATCATGACACAAGTTACCACAGGGATATACAGAGTGAAAGTTCAGAGTGAATCATCACTCCAAATCACATTCACTATGCAAAATCAGCAGAGAGTCAGTGTGAGTTTTCTATAATTTTTTTTTTATTCAAACTTAGAAGAGAGAATGGAAACAGGGAGTATGTCAAAGACAAAAACCTGACCAAATAGCAGAAAACAGCACAAGGCCACCAATCAGTCTTCAACGATAATACATATTAGTATACTAGTTCAGCGAAATGGATGTCACACTAAACACCGAAACAAACGAATGAACCAAAGTTTAAAAAACAATCTAGACTAACAAAGGCTAGAGTTTTCTTGGGACAGGCGCAAAATTGCCGCAGTGTTAAACATGTTCTGTGAGTTCTTTTACCCTGCTTACTGGTTCCCAATAAAAAAACTTTTTTTTACAGAATATATAAATCTTTTAAGTGATATGAAACAGTTTCTGGTGATCGTAATGTCCTAAAAATTATATACCAGTGCATGTATATATATATATATATATATATATATATATATATATATATATATATATATATATATATATATATATATAAAACTAAATGTATCCATCCCAATTTATAATGCTTGTTTTCATTTCAGGGCGACCAGATTTTCGACTAGGTGAACATATTTTATCATCATGATTGCCCGGCTGGCGATTGTAAAATATTTTGCAGTGAATCCCATTTCCACCTTAAATTCCCTCGCGATATAAGCAACCAGGGAGCAACTTTATACGACCGCAGATATCGAACCCTGAACGCTTAGGGCAAAAATGGACACAACATTCAAGCTGAATTCAGCTCTGAATTTGGATTGTGATTAATTAGTTGACACAGCATAGGTTTCTGACACAGAATGAGTGTGGTCTAATGAACTTAAACATTTTTTTTTTGCTTTTGATCAATCCACTTTGCTGTTGAATATTAATCCTCTCAAGAAAAAAAATGTTTCTTTTATTTTTGAAATCTGAATAATTCCCCCGCCCCATTTTTTTCATCTCTCCCTTTCCCTTATTCCAAAGATGATCTCAATTCAAATTTCTAATGGAGTTTGCAACAATAACTACTCATTTAAATACATCATAAAATATTAAAATATAAAATGCCATGGTTAAAAATAATTTTAATTAATAGAAACTTCTAAAAACATAAATGGGGAATGTGTCCAAAGGGGCACAGATGATGCCCTCACTAGCATACAACGTTAAAAAGGGACTTATTTTTTTTACATAAATAAGGCCGTTGGTTTTCTCGTTTGAATTGTTTGACATTGTCTTATCGGGGCCTATTATAGCTGACTATGCGGTATGGGCTTTGCTCATTGTTGAAGGCCGTACAATGACCTATAGTTGTTAATGTCTGTGTCATTTTGGTCTTTTGTGGATAGTTGTCTCATTGGCAATCATACCACATCTTCTTTTTTATATAACTCAAGAACTGTAAAAGTGAAGCTGCCAAAAATTTAACTTGAACTGAGTTTAGAGGTACTAAGAATTATATAAACATTTCATTAAATTTAGTTGAGACAAACTTAAGTTAAGAGAACAGAAACGAAAACATTCTTCAATTTTTCCAATTGTAAAGGGGTAAAACCCTAGAATGGTAATCAAAGTGCTTGTAATCACTGAATGGCAAATATTGTTTTAATTTATCAGTTGATAGTAAAAGTGAATATTGCATTGTATATTGTATATAGCATTGATTTAACTACTATTCTGGACAAAGAAAGATAGCTCAAATTTTCAAAGAATAATAATCATGGCTAAAAATAAACAAAAAAGCTTCATCAGCATTATTTTATATTGGCAAATTTCCAATGAAGTTTATTAAACTAAAAGTATTGGCAAATTTCCAATATACTTAATTTAAAAGCAGTTTAGGTGAGATAAACAAAAAAGCTTCATCAGCAACATTTTATATTGGGATATTTCCAATGAAGTTCATTAAACTAAAGTTATTGGCAAATTTCCAATGGAATTGATTATTAATAAAGTTTTTGGCAAATTTCCAATATACATAATTTCAAAGCAGTTTAGGTGAGATATTCAAATGAGTTTCAATTACCAATCTTACACTGCTTTTAAATTATGTTTTGTACTTAAGTAATTGTCCATTAACCTGGAAACCCTTTTCCCCCCTTTTTGCACCCTATTCCTTAACGGTTTGAGCCATAACTCCCAAAGACAATTCTTACCATCCCTTTGTGGTATTCCAATATCCAAAATCTAAATACATGGTTAGATTCAGCATATCAAAGAACCCCAAAAATTCAATTTTTTATGAAATCAAATAAAGTGCAATTTTGGACCCTTTAGACCTCACTGTGGACCAATTTGATAACCGGGCCCAAATATCATAAATCTAAATACATGGTTAGATTCAGCATATCGAAGAACCCCATATATTAAATTTTTGTTGAAATCAAACAAAGTTAAATTTTTGACCCCAATTTTGACCAACTTGAAAACTGGGTTCATAATAAAAAAAACTAATAACATGTTTAGATTCAGCTTATCAAAGAACCCCAAGAATTCAATTTTTGTTAAAATCAAAGTAAGTTTAATTTTGGACCCTTTGGACCTTAATGTAGACCAATTTGAAAACGGTACTAAAAATTAAGAATCTAAATACACGGTTAGATTCGGCATATCAAAGAACCCCCATAGTTCAATGTTTGATGAAATCAAACAAAGTTTAAATTGGCCCCTTTTGGCCCCTAATTCCTAAACTGTTGGAACCAAAACTTCCAAAATCAATCCAAACCTTCCTTTTGTGGTCATAAACCATGTGTTAAAATTTCATAGATTTCTATTTACTTATACTAAAGTTATTGTGCAAAAACCAAGAAATGCTTATTTGGGACCTTTTTTCGGCCCCTAATTCCTAAACTGTTGGGACCAAAACTCTCAAAATCAATCCCAACCTTCCTTTTGTGGTCATAAACCTTATGTTAAAATTTCATAGATTTCTGTTTACTTATACTAGAGTTATTGTGCGAAAACCAAGAAAAATGCTTATTTGAGCCCTTTTTGGCCCCTAACTCCTAAACTGTTGGGACCAAAACTCCCAAAATTAATCCCAACCTTCCTTTTATGATCATAAACCTTGTGTTTAAATTTCATAGATTTGTATTTACTTATACTAAAGTTAGAGTGTGAAAAGCAAATGTCTTCGGACGACGACGACGACGACGACGCCAACGTCATACCAATATACGACCAAAACATTTTCAATTTTTGTGGTCGTATAAAAACTGTTCCCAAGGCCAAACAGAATCCTGATTGTCTAATCAAAAGTGGGAAAATTAGAGAGAATTTCGGGAAACGGGTAATTTCAAATTAATAACCAAAACCCAGTCGGAAAACTAATTTTTCGATGTGAAGTCACAATTTGACATATACCCTTTTCTATACATGTGTTCTTATCTCTCTTTTAAAGCTTCTACGATTATTTCATTTCTATTGTTTAGTGTTTTTGTCTAAACTGTTAAATTTTAATTTGCTTCAGAGATGCATTCCAGTTGTCCAAGGAGTCAATACAAGCCCGTATTTGACGATGACTTGTCCACGCATTGCTCTTTACAAAAAACGAACCACAAAATCTCGTAAATAAAGATCAAAATATCTAGTTTGCTATCCTATCTTCAATAAAAAGTAATTGAATATATTTTGTTTATCAACACTACAAGAGAATGGCTTGGATTTGAAATAGCATTTAATGATTCATAGAAACAGCCATATTGTCGAAATGTCAACGGGAAGTTCAAATTGAACATGTTGAAGGGAGACAACTTTGGTGGGAAATGTACTACCGGTTAATTCAATATGGTCAAATCTTATGATATATTTCTGATTGCAATAATTCAGATATAAAGTTATCACTCATAATCTTGACCAGACTCAAAAGTTTTATTAGTACCGTATATGAAAAGTACATTAAGTTTTTTTTATGAGTATAAAAATTCGATGGCCCATAAAATTTCACTGGGCCCCTGAAAAAAATATTTTGGGGTCCCAGCTGGCCCCTTGAGAAACAAGTTAAGTTTAGTCCCTGATGTGAACCCTTGAATCATTAAATCTGATGAAATATACACATATATATGTATTTAATTATCGTTTAATGTATTTTGATAAACAGTTTTTTCACTTCCTGTCCAGTCAACATTTTTTTTTTATATCATAGAAATCAAACAATCCTATTTTCTCACTTTTACAAATACTCTATCTAAATTGATGGTTTACTATGATTGATTTTTCAATCACCTGTACGAATGAGATTTGACAGTTAAAATCAATTCCCCACACATCCTAAAATTGTTTATATAATTTGATAAACAATACAATATAGAAACAGGCATAATAGTTACTATGAATACAGGACAAACATTGTAACATGACCTTTCTATGGCTTTTTAAATTATGAATTTTTAATTATGCCAATTGTTTGTTTCCAGGTATCTCCCAAATGATCAGTGTTCTTGTATCATGACTGTACAATGACAGCCTAGAAACTGAAGCATTTGTATTGATATCTCCACAATGTGATAAGCATTACAATGCATAAGGAATGTAAACAAAGGAGTAGGTTCAGTAAGGGCCAATTTTGGCCTCAAATTTAAGGTTCATCTGACGAAAGATTTTGGACACCTTTTAAACACTTAAGTGTCTATTTCAGTTGATTCAATTAGTTTATGTGAAAGATTTTAACTGATTTAGTCATTCATTGTCATTAAAAACGCTCCGATTCAAGCTTAAATATCAAAAATTTATCAAATATGCCAAAAAATGTCACTTTTCAGATGGTCTTTGTCAAAAATGAAAGTGGCCGCATCCGTGTTCATCCTCAACCTTTATATATGTTATGTATTATCATCAAATACAACTTACATTTCAATATTAAAAATGAACACAAATGCGGCCACTTTCATTTAAGACGGAAACCGTCTAAAATTTAACTAAAATGCTAAAATTGTGAAGATTTCAGTAATTTAGCATGACTTAATGATGCTAGTACCCGATATATGTGCATTGTATTGTCAAAAACAGCCCATATTTATGTAGCAGAAGCATTCTACTTTCCAATACATAACTAAAAGTTTACATTTTAACAACTTTGTAAAACTGCTATATTTTGGGGCCAAAAACAGTCAGGGGTACTACTTGTACAAGTTAATTATATTTACTTGAAGAAGTAAAAAAAAATATACACATATAAGTAAATAAATAATGTTTGAATAATCTCCCCTTAATTTTGATTTTTTTTAAGTTTTGAGATGTAAAATCATGCCTTTAATGATTTTTCCCAGGTTTTCTCATTTTTTTTTATTAAAGTTCAATATTTCATCTCATTAATTCAACAAAGAAACGGATTGAGCAAAGATCTTGTATATTTGCTTCAAAAATTGCTCCTTTGGGGCTTGTAAATGAGCAGTGTTATGAAGATAACAGACAAATGGGATTTTCATTGTCTATGAAATTACACTTAAATGATAAGTAAAGACATCTACAAAGGGTACACAATTTAAATTTCTATTAGAGCAAAGAAATCTTAAAAATTCAAGAAAAGAAGAAAGGATGACTTTTTTACTGATACAAGTAAAAAATTCTGAATGTCTAAGGGACATAACTAAGCCATTTTTTTTTACCTATACAAGTAAATAAAATTCACTTGTATAAGTATTCTACAAATTTACTTATATGTGTATATTTTTTTTTTTACTTCTTCAAGTAAATAAAAATTACTTGAATAAGTAGTACCCTTGACTGAAAAAGGGTCTTACTGGACCTACTCCTTTTAAACTGCATGAACATGTATATCTTCTAGGTTAACAGAGAGATGACATGTAGGAATAAATTTGACTTAGATTATTCTGCTTGAGGTTAAAATCTTGCTTTTAAATGTGCTGTGTCACATGGTTTCTTTACACTTTCAAAATTTACATTTACATTCAAATTCTGATTTTTTTTTATAAAAATACAAGAATGTATAATCAACACATCTAAATAAGATATTTATTTTCAATACATTGTATTATAAGTATTATTAGTAGTGCACTCTGCTAAAAACATAAAATAAATGAAAAGGGGATTATTGTGAATATAAAGTTCAAATAAAATCATCAAAATTCCTGGAAAAAAAAGAGTAAAAAAATAACATTGTTGCAATTAATCTAATCATAAGATGACAAAAGACATACAACAATATCATTAACATGGCCATAAAAAAGACATTCAAACTATATTTTGACCCCCACTAAAAACTGGTTATTACAAAATCTGCTGCTTTTTTATCAGCATCAAAAATAGAAAAGTGGAGTAAATAAGACAGCAACACAACAACACAAAACTTAGAAAGACAACTTTAGGTTGTTGTGAGACTTCTCAATAAACAGATATATTGTCTTGGATCAACATGTCATTAGTGCTGTGTGTGTGTGTCATTACGTTTTCCTAATATATCCTTTTTTATTTGTTGCAAACTTTCCACTTTTGCAAAAATGAGCCTTTTTTTTTATCAAATTTCATTTTTGTATGAATTCCCTACACTCATGACACTTGAACTTACCAAAATATTTTAAGGTCTCATCGATCTGTTCATTGGTCAGTTCTAAATCTTCATCAATCGGGATCAACGGAGTCTGTATCCAGTCTTCGTTATCATAGCCACAAAAATCAGTAATGCTATCAGACCGTAAACGATATTTAGGTATCTGTTCTTCAATCAAACTTAATATTTCTACTTCCGGGAGATTTCCACTGCTACACAACTCTGGAAAGAAATAAAACAACATTCACAACAATTATTGAAGCATTGAATTATATATATATATATATATATATATAATTTATTATGTTTATATCTGATCAACAATATTTCCTCAATCATAATGGTTACAGAATTATGCAAAGACAAAAATTTCATTTCAGAATTATTATTGAAGCAAGTATATTTCTCATATTATATCTAATCAAAAATATTCCTGGAAGGCAAAATGACCTCATTGTTACGGAATTCTGGCAAAAAAGTAATTTTGTGATTAAATTCTTCATAAACCTGGTCAATCAATTTATATGTACGGAATGCCTTCAACTCAGCACAGTTTATGATTTCTTGTCCAGCATTGGTCATAAACATGATAAAGCTAAAACCGATCTGGTCAGAAGGATAATGACAAAAGCTGTTGAGTTAAGTCCTACAGATTAGTACGGATTGTCAACGCAAAGTGCACATATACATGTATGCAAAATTTAACATTTTAAGTGAAAGACCACTATTATATTACAAGTCCAGCTGGCACCTTTCCAGTAGTTCTAGAAGTCTTTGAAAATTAAAGCATGCTATACATGTATATTTTTTCAAAATGTTTTGAACAATTCATGCAATTATCAGTAAAAAAAATATTTTAAAATAAAGCCAGCATCTGGAAAAAAAGAAGCATCCCAGGTGATGACTTAATGTGTAAGTCAAGGCACCTGATCTCTAAAAACTGTCGCAATTGGTGCACATTTAATATGTGAATTGGCAGTTGCAGTTTTGACCTATTTACAACATACATGTATATAGTTTAATTTGTTCACGGATTAGAAATCTCTTATGATGATGAATGAACATATTCGGGGAATATCAATTAGAAATGAAGATTATTGATTGTTTGTTGGTGTTTAATGCCACTTTTAGCACTCCTGACAATATTCTGGTGGTCACTTTTGATTGGTGAAGGGATCTGGAGTATACCCAGAGAGAACAGTGACTTTTGGCAATTAAAATTAATGTGGGATGCACCTGCCATGTACATGATTGGAACTCGCATTATTTTGTAACCTCGGTGTTAGGCTAGTGAAGCAGATATACTACTTAGACCACTCAACACCCAAAGCCCTGCTTCATATCCAAATATTTTTGAAAAGTATGACATGACAAAAAAACACTTTAAGAAACACGTCACCGAAAGCTTTCAACGTAAAATACACATTGCATGTCTGAGGATATTTCTCGAACATTTATCGAATCACAATGCATGGCGGACCCTGATATAGACATGGTTAGTAACTAACTCTTTTAGCTAACATTTGTTTGATATCATAACGCGTTGTCATATTATGAGGGTCATACATTGTAATGTATAAATTCAGAAAATACCCACAGTTTGTCCAGAAAATTTTGTGCGTACAGTATTTGAAAAATCAGCTAACACTTGGGACAGTGTTGGACAAGTCAGAATATGAAAATTTGCAATGTCAGATTTAATTAAAAAGTAAAATTTAAAAAAAAGATAAATGTTTTTATATTTTCTTCAAATAAATTGATATAACAATATAATTTTGGCTCTTGCAGACCTCATGGACCTAGATAGTTATAATTCAACATAGTCTTTATGTGAACTTTAACCTGACCTACTTAACTTTTGTTATTTGGCAATAGTTACTATCCTAATTAGTTCTTATTCACAATTTTTTTTGCCATTCTTTGCAAGTAATTTATTTTTCTTACCATTAAAATTCTACTCAAGCTTTAATTTTCCCAAATCACTCTTCACATTAAATTTTTGTGTAATAAAATAAATCTAAATGAGGACAATCCACTATCTGTCATACTTTATACATGATATATATGTTATCAATATATTGGCTTAATCAATGTTGGACCATCACTTTTGTCAACAAAAACCTCATGCATGATATGAACGCTTTGAAATTTTAATATATCGTAACATGTTCCAAATACTATACATGTATTATCAGTGCATGTATGACATTTTTGTGCAAGGACACTGCTGCATGAGTAACTGCAATTTGAACTAAATTATTACTGTTAAGTTTTATTAAAAATTTGGCAACAAAACAGACATGTACATGATGTATGTGTTTGTTTTACCAAGCTGATAGTTAAAAGTCGTTGATTTGTCTTTTTCCATTGGTTGATATACACAAACATGTAGTAAAACATATATACATTTTTGTACTTTGTACTTCTAACATTTCAATTTTAACATAAACATACCAATGATTTTTAACAGTTATGCCCCTTTTTTAACGGTAGTCAGTATTTTGATAAATTGATGGTAAGGCAAAGAGAAACTTCCCTGAACATGCTAAATATTCATTCTCTTTCAAGCTCTGTCAAAAAGTCCAATCAAGTCATCTTCAAATATAATTTAACTCATACAGATGTCCCATAAAAATTTACATTCAAGCCCATTTTGGTCACTTCCTACATGAAAAACAGATCTGATATTGTGTGGTACATCTAATCACCAAATTTGACCACAAACCACTAGTACGGCGGCTTTGTGAAAAATTGTGCACATCTTGCTACAAGCATATAATTTGGCAAAGACCTTCCTCAACTATTTCTCTTTTATTTCAGATAGGGAGGCATTTGCAAAAAATGTCTCACTTCCGGTAAAATCCAAAATGGCGTACATCATACTTAAATTAGCCCAATCTTGAAGGCTAGTATGTGAATACGTGTTATTGACATGATACTATCATAATATTTGGTACAAACCTTTGTTATGTACTACTTTTGGATATATGATATAGATTAGATGTCTTCAAAAGCCCTACTTCCGGTAAAATCCAATATGGTGTACATTGTACTAAAATAAGCTTATTTTTAGGGAGGCTAATTGAAATGTGATTTAAAGTAATGCTACTATCATTATATTGTGCAGAAACCTTTCTTTGGTGCTTCTCATGGATACAATGTATAAGACATATGTCTTTAAAACCCTTACTTCTGGTGATATCCAATATGGCGGACATAGAAATGTTGATATTTTTTCATTTTAATATTCAACTTTTTTCAAAATGTAAAGCAGGTCATGAAAATTTTGGCTTTAAGTCATCCTCAAAACCACTAATTTTATTCAGCTTTATATGTTTGAATACAAAGTAAACACTTCCGGTAAAAAACCCAATATGGCGTAAATTACAACGATGAGTCCATATCTTCGATGTAAAATTTTATATAGATTGATTAAAACAAAATAAAGTCACTAAAGTTTTTGAACATCGTTAGAATGACTAATTTATGGCCGCAAATACATGTTTATTCACAATCGGAGAGATTATTTTCCAAATTTACAAAGATCGTGGTATTGTTTCTTACATCTATAATGTACAAGCTCCTGATAAGATGAATAGGCCTCACAAAGAGTTGTCCAAAAGGGTTCCCATGGATATTTTTCCCTTGGCCATTCATAAGCGTCTGGACTAGTCAGCATAACTTGTTACTCATTCGCATCTGCCATGGTATATTGCACGTTTTACTTGCTGAAAAAGACTAGACCGAGTCGTGGGAATAGCCTCAATAGTATTTCCTCTTCCAAAAACACATGTTTTCTTGCTTTGTTAACCCCATCTGATAACATTGTTCAATCTTATAACAAATAAAGGCAACAGTAGTATACCGCTGTTCAAAATTCATAAATCGATAAAAAAAAAACAAATCCGGGTTACAAACTAAAACTGAGGGAAACGTATCAAATATAAGATAACAACAACGGATGTAACACACACAGAAACGAACTATAATGTAACAATGGCCATTTTTCTGACTTTTCCAAAACCACGTATCGTTCTATCAATGACATTGTCAAATCCATATCTGGTGATGTTGGCTGATCAATCATCATTCTAAATGATCGAGTCACATCTTTAAACACAATCCATGTCACCAACGCAGTTCATTTTCCAGCAAACGTGTAATATATCAATGCCTAGTGTATTTGAAAGGTCATCAATAGATATATATCTGAAGCTTTTCCCACTTCCAAACGCAAGCCAAAGTTCGTCTGCCCCTATGTCACTGAAAAGCGAAGACAGCAACGTCAGTATGGACTGTTCGAGTCATGACTCAGTTAAGTCTGTGTTTCACTGCATCAGACACATGCATCTTGATTCAAGTGTCAGCCTATTCATGTGAACATGGTGCTAAGCTTGAAACATCATCATGCGGTGGATAACACAGAACATCCTGAGCAATTGTTGCTACAACTACCTTTTCCTCAAAATCTATTGACCAAGCTGTTGCGAATGAAAACTTAAAAGTTCTTTCTTATTGTCGTCATCACTCAGAAAATTTTGAAAATTTTGAGGATTTTTTTCTGGATTCGTCTGTGTATTCCCTTCCCTTAAATGTATCTCTTGCTTCTTACAACAAATGCTCAGGATATTCTAATTTATCAACCTCGAGATGTTTCAAGTTTATCACCATGTTCACATTAAGAGGCTGACAATAGAATCATGGTGCATGTGTCTGATGCAATGAAACACGAACTTGCACGAGTCATGATTTGAATAATCGTACTGATGATGCTGTCATTACTGGTTCGCTATTCCGTGACAGGGGTAGACGAACTATGGATTGTGTTTGGGAGGGCAAAAAGTTTTAGATAAATATATCCTGGCAATGAGTGTTTACACACACTTATTGTGATCCATGTCTTTACCGGTTCTGATATGGTTCTCTGATTGCTTGAAAAGGAAAAAAAGACTGCGTGGGAGACATTGATGGCATTTGAAGATGTGACTTTAACATAAAGAATGATGATTGATCATCCTAAATCACCGAGGTTTAACTCTAAGATCACACAAACTTATCAGATTGGATTAACATGGTCAACGAATCAAGAAAATAACTATTCCCTCAACTTGGTCTAGTCTTTTCCAGCATGTAAAACGTGCAATATACTAAGGCGTGTGTTTAGGGGGACGAGCTTGGAATTGGCCCTTATGCTACCCATTTCAGGCGTTAATGGATGGCGAAGGGACAAAGATGATCACTTTTAAATAACTTACTCTTTCTAAGGCCTCATTATTTTGTCAGAAGCTTGCACATTGTGGATGTTCTGGGGAATGCGGTTCAATGCCAAAAAAATACTACATCCTAAGCATCAGAAACAAAAGCCATAAAATCTACAGTTTAAATGGACACATACTACAACAACTCAAGCATAACCCGTAACTAGGCCTACACATTTCGGAAGACCTCAAATGGATCACCCACATATTAAACGTGGCAAAGAAAGCAAATTCAACACTAAGCTCTCAAAGAAGAAACTTGAAATACTGCCCACAATATTATAAAAAACTGCTTACATCTCGCTCGTTGATCAACGATGGAATACGGATCCATAGTATGGGGCCCCTACATTGTAACAAACATAAATTAGCTAGACAGAAGGAATACAACGTCAAGCGCGGCAAGATTTATCATCATAGATTACAAGTCAAGAGAGGACGGGTGTGTCTCCAATATGCTAGCCGAACTGGAACTACAAAACCTCCAGACAATTGCAAGACGAACAAGCTAGAAGTTTATATTTATGTACAAAGTGGTGTAGGGGCTGATTCCCGCTATTGAACCAGACGAATTTCTCCAAAAAGCACATCCTAAGTGAAAAATAACTACCAAGAAGTCGAAGAATACCACGCAACAAATATTTTGAAAAAGCAAATAAACAATCACTCTAAGTATTTTGACATTCCACTAAGCAAAACACCACAATACACAAACTCATTCTTTGTAAAGAAAGTCACCGCGTCGAATCAGCTAGACGACACTGTAGTGCGCGCATCAAGCGTAGAGAGCGTCAAATCTGCTCTTACGCCTCGTCAATAAATCGGCGGCGCTCTCTCAAACCGTTATATTAAAGCCAGAATTGGTATCAACAACGTATTCATACAGATACAGAGGATGTCGCGGTCGTTGTTAATGTGGACAATCGGGTCTGCCGTGCACTGCTTTGTTTGTATGTGGTGGTGACTGTGAATACACATGTATTTTAGCCAACTAGTAGTAAATTGAAAAATGTTTTAATACTTCAGTAATTTTGTTTTGTTTTAATCAATCTATCTAAAACTCTAAATCAAAGATATGGATTAAGGACTCATTTTAGAAATTTGAGCCATATTGTGTTTTTTTTTACCAGAAGTGTTATTCAAAAATTTACAACAGAATAAAATTAGTGGATAACTAGAAGCCAATAGTTTAATGAAAAGCAAAAAGCTAAAAAAAAAAACATTTTCTTTACATTTTGAAAAAAGTTGAATATAAGAATAGAAAATTGATATTTTTATGTCCGCCATTTTGGATATTACCGGAAGTAAGGTTTTTAAACAGATATGTCTTATACATAGTATTTATGGGAAGCACAAAAGAAAGGTTCCTGCACAATGTAATGATAGTAGCGATACATTAAAACACATTTCAATTACCCTTCCTAAAAATATGCTTATTCTAGTACTATGTCCGCCATGTTGGATTTAACCGGAAGTAGGGTTTTTGAAGACATCTTATCTATATCATATATCCAAAAGTAGTATTTAACAAATGTTGGTATCAAATATTATGTTACTAGCATGATAATAACATCTTTTCACATACTAGCCTTCGATATAAGGCTGATTTAAGTATGATGTCCGCAATTTTGGATTTTACCGGAAGTGAGATATTTTTTTTAAATGCCTCCCTATCTGAAATAAAAGAGTAATAGTCGAGGAAGGTCTATGTCAAATTTCATGCTTGTAGCAGGATGTGCACAATTCGTCTGAAATATGCTTGTAGCCGCCGGACTACACAAAAGACCTGACCATATACAGAAGATTGAACAAAACATGTCAAAACTAACCTTAAATGAGTCAATACTGCTATGGTAAAAAATACTGACAGTATGAATGAGGTAAAAATGTATTTATATTTGTACATACACAGTCTGGATATTTTTGGAGGTCTTTCATCATACTTTAAATAAAGAATGTATTATTATTATTATTATTATCATGATTGTTCTGGACAACTCACTAAAATCATACATCTGTTGTAGGTTGGTTTTTTTTTTTTTTGGGGGGGGGGGGTCAAAATTTAATTGATTTTTTTTTTGCACCTTTCTTTAATATAATTGACTTAGAAAAAGAGTCAAGAAATGTATGAAGAAGAGTAAAAAGTGAGAAATATAATATCAAGACATCACAAGACAAAATTCTGAATTGCTAAATTTTATGTACAGCATCCTGCTATAGTTCATAATCTAATAATGAACCTTAAACATGTTCATCATGCATTCAACAAAGTTCCTTTCTAATATACAATCAACAATAACAAATTTGCAAAATTAAGTGACCCCCCTCCCCCCTTAAATCTGCCTTGCAGTCTGTGAGTGCGTCTATTTAGGCCTGGTTCAGTTATCTCCCTTCCAATAAACAAACTTGATAAATGGGAGACAACTGTTGTTGTACATGTGTAAATTAGTTTTTAGGTGGCAGAAAACAGTTATTTTACAATAAATCTTTGGAATTTCATGGATTTATGATTTTATTTTCTTGAACATTCATTCAAGCTTATATACAAATAAAATGTATGGTTTCAAGGAACTAAGATGTGTGTGTGCGTATGTAAATATATAGAAAACCTTTAAATTTGTGTGTCTGTCCAGCATGGAGATTTTAAAATTTATAAATGCATTGCAAATAAGGCAAAAAATGTGATGCTCTGATACCAATCTAATTCTCACCTGCAAAATCCTACTAAAAGCCGACAAGAATTTTAGGCAAAATTCAAGAGATAAAGGATATTCAGTGAATTAGAGCCTTGTCCGAACCTATCCTTACCATCAAAATCTCAAGATATTTTTGTTTACATAAAAAATAAATTTTCTCTCCACTTTGATTGGATGCCGTCAAGTTAGGAGACCACCATTTTGACTTCTAATTGGACCCATATGTGAAGGAAATTCCCAACCTGTGTATGCAACTACTTACTTGTGTAGTACAATAGCCTAGAATTTACATTCATTTATTTTTTCAGTCCACATGATGCAATTATATACCTCAATGCTTAACTATAACAAGATTTCTTGCGTGGGACACATGTTCTGGTACACCAAAACTGGTACCTGCCACCTTAATAAATTTACCTTATTCAGTTCTTTCCCTTTTGACAGAAGTTTAGAATTAAAGAAAATATTTATTCACATATTCTTTTAAGTAATATACATGTAATAACTCATAAAAATGTGATATGCAGCAATGTCCCTAAGATGACCTTTTTATTATTATTATTAGCAAAATATATAAGAATACGTGTGCACATAAACTGATCATTAAGACCCTCACTTGTGTTAAGATAACAGATTGTATACAGATGTTTAATTTCTACTTTATTTCTGAAGAATGCCAATACTCATTGATCATGAAATTGGGCCAAATTGATCAGCAAATTAAGATTGGTAGATATGCCTTTCTGGATTTATATCAAATACATTAAAACTTGATCTCTCTCCAGCTCCACAGTATGCATATCGATATGCATGTCAATTTAATTTTTACCTGAGGATCTATGTACATGTATTTAAAAACATCCATACATAACATGCATAAGAGTATTACCACTATTATATAATTTAAGCTTGATAGGTCACCCAGGTAAAAAGACATATTTTATTGATGTTAATTAAAGGGGCACTAGCTGTCAAATTCATGGTCACCGATTTGACTCAAAGTCTCATATTTGATTTATAACAATGTAAAACATTTATCCAAACTATCAAAAGTCTAAAATAAACAGTTTACAGAGCATTGGGTAGATAATATATAGGTTCGTTTCGTGTGTATTTTAGTCCAGACTCCATCTAATTAACTATCGATTTGACCTCAGATGACCATATAAGCGATGTAAACATAAATAAAGATATGAATAGATTAAACCAACACGTGCAATTGGATTTTTATAGGTCTGTTTGATTTTATTTTATAGATTAAAAATAGATGTTTCTCATTGTTTTCAACCGGATTAGAATGATTTTATGTGCATCGAATTAGTAATCAAATAATTTACCGTAGTTTCACTTTCATTGTTGACATTCTTTTTCTTTAAATAACCAGTACACGTACAATGCATGCGTTGTCAATCTCTAGCTAGGGGTTAAATTGAAGTTCACATGAATACGGATTTAAAGAGGTCGACTCATTCACTTGCAAGTGAATAACTAATTATCAATGTTTCTTAGCGTAATTTGACAAAATTGAACCTTTTTGGCTGCAAAAAAGCGAATTGTTATTTCACTATTTCATTTTCATTATTGATTGAACAGAAAAAAATCAAACTTTAGATTTTTTATATATCTCGTAGCTAGTGCTCCTTTAAGTAACGCTCTAGGTTTCAATGAACAATTTTTAAATTCAATTTTACAAATAAAAGATTATGAATTAAAAAGGGGGAAAGGGGAGGGTGCCCGGGTATTTGATAACAAAGTTTTACAATCTACTGTTGTAGGTATCAATGAGCAATTCTTATATCTTTTTTTCCAATTAAAAGGTTGACGACAGACAGACAGACAACGGTTTACCATAATAAGTCCCGTAAACGGGCGTATAAAAAAGGGGGTATTGGCATGGATATCAAGTTAAACTTCAGGTGACAGTATATAAACAATGTTTATATTCTATTTCAGAGTTCTTGAAAAGTTATGGTCCAAAGGTTTTAACTTTAAAAGATCACTAAAATTTTGGAAAGGACAAACACAATTTTGTATGTTTTGCTGTAGAAATGATAGTGAGACCCAGCAGATTTTCTTCAAGGACCACCAGGGAAAAAAAGACTTCAAAGAACGCTGAAATTCTACGATTAACATGATTCAAGAGATTTTAACAGATGAAATGGTGGCAATACATGTGTATCTTATTTCACTTTTGTATAGTTGTATCCTACATTTGGTGTCTTGAGCAACATTTTGGCGCCTGTCCAAGTCAGGAGTTTTTAGCCTTTGTTAGTCATATGATTTTTTAATTTTAGTTCATATATATATTTGGAGTTTAGTATGGCGTCCATTATCACTGAACTAGTACACATTTTTGTTTAGAGGCCAGCTGAAGCACGCCTCCGGTTGCAGGATTTTCTCGCTGTGTTGAAGACCCATCGCTGGCCTTCAGCTCTTTTCTGCTTTTTAGTCAGGTTGTTGTCTCTTTGATACGTTCCCCATTTCTATTCTTAATTTTATTTGTCCAGTAAAGTGTCATCAATTACTGGACCAGATGACCAGTCATCCAGTACTAGTGTAGATGTAAGAGTTTTGTATTAATCATATTAATGTAAAAACCTTACATGTATGATCCCCTTACTGTTCGTGAAACACTTTCAAATATCATCAAACAATTTTCTTATATATATTTTTTAACAGAAACTCATTTGGGGAATATTCTTGAAACTAAAGAAAGGTTACCAAAAGACAGGTTTATAAACACTAATTGACACATACTTCAATTTTTCTTATAAACAACTCAAGACAGGTTACTTCTATGCCAATTATTGCTGGACATTAAAGATAGAAAACTCAGATACTGTCACTTTACAATCTTGTCATTTGATGATAGAATTAACATTTTATTTGGCCATTAGTTACGTATTTTGCTTTCATGTAATTACAAGAACAGAAGTGGGCATAACGTATCTGACAATGAATTTGTTTTTAAAAATTTTAACTGCAGACTGTATGTCATGTATGTAATGTTAACTTGAAGAAAAACTGAGACCCTTTATAAGTAATTTACAATGTATGGAAAACAGGAAATACTTTTTAACAAAATGTCCTTCTAGTCTATAGATACTAGCTATAGCTTTTGATCATAAACAAGCTTCTGCCCAAGTTTGAAACAACTCAAGGATAGTTCAAGAAAGTAATTTAAACTTTTAAAAACTTTAACCACAGAGTGAATGTAATGTGAACTGGTAGAAAAACTAAGTCCATTTATCATGTTTATAAGTAATATACAGGAAAACAGGAAATAAATGTTTACAAAATTTACATCTGGATACTACATGTATTTTATGATCATGATCATAAACAAACTTCTGTCCAAGTTTGGTAGAAATCCAGGATAGTTTAAGAAAGTTATTAAAATTTCACAAATTTAAACCACAGAGTGAATAATTGTGAACGTCGCAGACGAATGTAGGATCACTATGTCTCGTTTTTATGACAATAGTCGCAGGCTAGACAAAATAGTAACTAACCTGTCAGGACTCCAATGTCCTTTGTATCATTTACCCAGCATTCCTCTTCCTTCGCTGTTTGGATTTCATCTTCCTGTGTAATGTTGGTAGCTGCAGTGGACGAATCAGCTGGTTCCAGCTTGACGAATAAGTACTCCCATTTACAAAAGGTATTCTATGTGTATGCAACTTACAAAAATAATTGTTATAACCTAAAAAAGAATTGAAAAATCATTTATCATTCTAGGAAAAGAAGACATGTACATGTATTGTAAGCCTCAGTCATACAACATCTTCTTATTTACATTCACTAGAATTCTATGCCCCCACCCCTCCCTAAGCAAGTTGTGCATGGCTAATGTTGTGTGCCCCCTGGTTAAATTGACTAATACAGTTTCCCCAAAGCCAACATTTCACGAACTTTTATTCGTTCTAGAGGGAGACTCCCACGGATTAGATTTGATTTTAGGTGTTTTAACGCCACTTTAAAGCACCGCATTTAGGCTATTTCGTGGCGGCCAGTTTTTATTGGTGGATTAACAATTTAGATTGGAGTCAAGTGCACCCACACGAGCGGGGTTCGAACTCACAACATATCAGTGTTGACTGGCTAGTGATTACAGTAGTAACAACCTTAGACCACTCGGCCAGTATAGAATAGAATAAAATATTTATATATGTATATGACAAATACATTTTTATCCAAATTACAGGGCCCATAAATCAAATCGAACCATTTTGTTTCCTAATTCAAGGGCCCATTATGGCATATCAATTATAAACAAGAAATAATAAAAAGACAGACACATATACAGTATACAATATAGAAAAGAACATAATATTTATATATATCTTCATGTATTAGATATATTTATTTCTTTTCTTAATTACAAGGCCCATAAAGGGCATATATATTATATAGATACAATGATTGTCTAATTTGAAGTAATAACAATATTTACAATATAATATATATATTATTATCAGCCTCTGTCAGAATCCGGGCAAAAATCTGGAAATATAATATACTAACTCAATATATTATGTCCCAGTCAAAAATGAAAAAAAAATGCTAACAAAATCACACCGATTTGTTTTTAACTTCTGTTTTTTTTTGTGTAATTTCTATATCCCGAACTTTCCGATGTTTTGTTACATCGATATACATGAAAGATTTTAGGTGAACAATAGATTTCCATGTAGAAAAAAATATCCCAAACTTCAGCATTTGTGATCATGATGTGAACTTGAAACAAACCTAAGAAAATCACAGACCAAGATTAACAAAATTGCGTGATCCAATCGATAACAATCAATTCATTTTCAACAGATTCGCGAAATTTTGACATTTTTTTTTCTAGAACAGAAAATTCAAGTACGACCATTTAATATATATGGGAGGGGGGAGAGATTTTTAACTGATGGAGTGCATGTTTTTTTGTTGTTTTTTTTTTTTCATCTTATGCAACGCATGCTATATCCTGAACATTTAACATATACATGATAATATTGATTTTCAGGTCTAAACAGGCTTGGCTATTCATTTTCGAAATCGTCCTCCAGCGGATATAAAAAAAAAAAAAAAAACAACTCGAACACACTTAAAGACCACAGATGACCGTGGAGTTTGTTCAGTGACAAAAACCATATTATCAAATAAGGTACATCATAGACATATATTCATGTATGATATATGTATTGTATATCTGAATCAATGTATTTGGGGTGGTTAAACGAATGATTCAGATGGAATAAATCTACCAAAGGGTCGGGAAACACCTTGAACTGTTCAAACATTTTGTCTGTTAGGAGACACGTCCCGGTAGCTGGATTGTTCTAAAATTTGTGTCGGGTAAGTGCATGGATTTATACATTGATGCCGCATTCGTTTACCTTACGACTGGAGGCTGACTTAGGGGAGACAGGGGGGCCCGCCCCTTTTGAAGTTTCATATATGATAAAAGCATAGTATCATTACAAACATTGACTTGTTAGGCAGTCCCCCTTTTTTTCTAAGTTGTTGATCCTCACCTGATTGCTACGTTTTTTGTCAGTTTTTTTTTTTTATTTTTATTTTTATTCTTGTAATTTCACCATTTTCTATTTTGTTAACATATATATTTTAACAGAGGCCATAGTTTTGGTGAGTTTCCATTCAGTTCGTCGTCAAAGCTAGGGGTTATACCACGGAAATTCATACATTAAAAAATGCCTGTATCAAGTCAGGAATATGACTGTTGATATCCATTCGTTTGATTGTTTGAGCTTTAGATTTTGCCATTTGATTAGAGACTTTACGTTGTGGATTTTCCTCGGAGTTCGGCGCTTTTGATAATTTACTTTTTTCAGTACCACCCGAACTAATTTAGCAATACATTTAATAGGAACTTTTGCAAAGTGAATCGAACGTGTTCAACATGATGAAAGAATGGCTACCGAAGACTTGCATTGAAAAGAGAGCACATGTTTAATAGGTAGGTACATTTAGCATTTTAACAAAGTCATGCTGCCTATAGACCCCTCGATCCATGAGTGATTGAATCTTGTCATTAGCGCAAAGAGAGCTTGATAAACTCATACACAATGCATAGGATGTGACTGCGTATTTAAATATTCTATACAGCAAAACATACGCCCCTTTTCGTCATGACTTTTACTTCTTACTAATAGATGCCCATGTGACAATTATGTTTTTATATCCAGCCACCCTTTGGTAAAAAATGAAATCGCATTGAAAAAAATCACTATATTTATAGATTATCGTTGATCATCTCAACGAGATTAATTTTGTCGCTTGAGCCGGTACGGCGAAAGCGAGAAAAGCAATCGAGTTGAGATGACGAATGATAATCTGTTTATCGCTTTTTTGCCTATGACGTCGTTGTCAATTTCATGTCAATTTCATTAGCCACGTGCCTCTTTAGTTTCTAGGGATAGTTTTCCATCTCAAGCGAGTAGCATGATATGAAAAATTATCACAAAAAAAGATCAAAGGAAAAATGCACAAAATAGCGATAAATGCTGCATACTTGACGATTTTTGGCCAACGATGAACTTTCAACGTTTTTTTTTACACTGCTTATATTTTTTATTTGACCACGGCGTGGATTATATTCAAAGATTGATTAACCCCGCCATACTGAAGCTAAAATCTCTTTACCAGTGACAAATAAAATTACGCTACTGCAGTCGATCAGGTTATTTCTGGATTTGTATTTATTTACCGTTATGTTAGTCCAATCATGAAGTTACTAGTGTGAATGAAACCCCTTAAATTCGTTAACACAACATGGACATTCACGGATCATCTGTGATTGTTTGATTGATTGATTGATGCTTGTTTAATGTCAAGCTGCAAATGGTTCACGGGATTTCAAGATAAACAGATTAACAACAAATACAAAAGGTAGGTTTTACAAAGAAGGTCGACCGGGACGAAGGTCGAAAAATTAAGGGTACTACTGGAAAATGAAGGAATTTATGATAATAACAGAAAAATTGCCTTACAACAGCGCATATACGGACTCCTCCCCTCCGAAGTATTGTAATAATTCTTTCGCGTGTATAAATCGTAATCTAAACTGAAACCCGCTTGTATTTAACGCTTTGCTGAACAAACTGTAGAAGTCAGCCGAGAAACAGCTTAACAGCTAGTAGTAATATATCAAATGATTAACATGTTTGTTTTCCGTTTGTTTTCCTTGTTGTTGTTTTAAATTATTGTTGGTTTTAGTTTTGGTTTTTTTTTTTTTGGTTTATTTTGTGGGTTGGGGATTGTGTGGGATGTTTTTGTGTGTTTTTTGTTTGTGTTTGTGTTTTTGTATTTTTATGGTTTTTTTTTATGTTTACTTTATGTGTTCTTCCGGGGGGTAGTTTTATTTAAGTATGTGTTCCTTTAAATTCGATCAGCTTCGCAGATTTTTGGTTTGTAGATCGTACCTGATCCACTCCACAAAACAGGTGTTTACTGTTTATGATCAATGTGTCATTTTATGAACCATACTTATCCATCTCTCGTGTTTTTGCAACTACTAGTATTTTTATTCATGGACCACGGTATGAAAAAGTTCCAAAATTAAACAATCAAATTTAAAAAATCAAAGAAAATAGATCTAAATTTCGTATCAACTGACAATGCAAAGGGTAAAATATGAAACGGTGGGGAATGGGGGGGGGGGGGGGTGGTTCATGAAGAAGGAGGGTTGGCGATTGTGAAAAAGTTTGATTGAAATAATCAGGGTATGTCAAAGTAGTTAACGTCAATGTGAACAGATAAATCAAGCAAATCGACATAACCCATGTTATAACTGAAAACTTAAACATCAGCTGATCGACATATGACATACTCCATCATAACAAAGGATATAGCTTTCAATAAATAGGTAATAATCAAATCAGAAATTCTATTTCTTAAATATACCATTAACAAAATAAACAATGTTAAAATGTTCCTACCTATGCCCATGAATAGTTAACCAGTAACAATGAATGAAACTTCATTATGTACATGACATAAAGTCCGAATCGACCTGTTGTTTAATTTTCGTCTTGAAATTCGTGAATCCGATCACGTACATTATACCTAACTTTTAGTTTATTTTGCTTATCGTCTGTGATATGTATATATGTATTTTGTAATGGTCGGGATAAATGTTTACCTTTTCCATATTCACAATTAATTTATTTGTATAAAGTTCTCCTTGTTAACACCTTAGAACATTACACACTGGTATCGTCTTTATTTATAATAGAAAGGAGTAGGTCCGGTAAGGGCCGAGTTTGGCCTCAAATTTCAGGTTCATCTGACGAAATATTTTGGACACTTTTTAAACACTTAAGTGTCTATTTCAGTCGGTTCAATTAGTTTATGTGAAAGAATATAACTGATTTAGTCATTATAAACGCTCCGATTCAAGCCTAAATATTAAAAATCTATCAAATATGCACAAAATTGTCACTTTTCAGATATTTTTTGTCAAAAATGAAAGTGGCCGCATCCGTGTTCATCCTCAACCTTTATATATGTTATGTATTATCATCAAATACAATCTACATTTCAATATTAAATCTATGGAATCTAAATTACTTAAACATTGCTAGTTTCCGAATGGAGTGGAAAAACAAAATATGTTTAACCTAACATGTTTAGCCCCGCCACATTCTGTATGTATGTGCCTGTCCCAAGTCAGGAGCCTGTATTTCAGTGGTTATATTTTGTTGATGTGTTACGTATTGATTTCGTACATTTTTTGTACTTGAACTATGACATTAATTTTTTCGTTTGAATTGTTTTACTTTTGTCATTTCAGAGCCTTTTGGAGCTGACTATGATTGTTCATTGTTGAAGGCCGTACGGTGATATATAGTTGTTAATTTTTGTATATTTTGTCACTTGTGAAGAGTTGTCTCATTGGCAATCACACCACATCTTCTTTTTTTATACGGCTGTGTCTTTTGTAAGGTTGGGATAAGTAGAGACATATAATACATTATATGTTTCTGGGATAGTTAAAAAAAAACACGTTGGTATTCAAAACATTAATTCTTGCCAAAAAAAAAGACAAAAAATAGTTTGTAAATAAAGGAATTTAAAAAAAAAAAAAAAATCTTTAAAAATCAACATGCCCCCTCTAAAGTGTTTTATGTCATCTTGTATACTTAGATGAACCATGCCAATTATAATCCAAATGTGCGCAATGTTTAATATTATCATTTGCATTGGTTATATATTTACAACGATAGTTTCAAAGAAGAACGTTTGAAGTACAGTATAGTTTCAAACGTTTTATTTGCTTATTTGAAGAATTTGTAATACATTTTTTTTTCAAATTATTTGACATGGTTTTATGCCTTTATTCGACTTAATCGTTGGCCTTTTTGTCATAAACACATGCACAATGGACTTTACTTACAATTTCAGAAAAACTGGTTTGAAATCAATTGCAAATTATTTTCTGTAAATTTAACTCTCAAATCTACGAGATGGACTTTGAATTACAATCATACAATGATATATCTCGTAGTCTGCGACTCAGCGTCTTTTTTGTTTTTATTCTACCATGTTTCTTATTGTAATGTCATACTTTTATTGTACATACATTTCTGCACACATTCATTTTAATATCATGTTAGCTCTTGACATATCTTGATGTCTTTTTCAATTTGGAAATTCTGTATTTGTTGCAGGGTTGTTAGTGGTTACAATATATTTATTCGAAAAACTTTTTTTTTCTAAATCGAGAAGGTTAAGAGCTAGACAAATTGCACGTTGGTGTATGCCGTCTGTTGAACTAGTTTTTAAATGTCTTTCTGATGCTGTATCTTTAACGTATTCCCATATCCTTTTATACATGTGTATATGAAAATTTATATGTATTGCTGTCTTTTTTTTGGGGGGGTATGCATTATCATACTATACGCTTGAAATGAGATTTTATTCTTTAAAATAATTGTTTTTTATAACAATGATTGTCTTTAATTTATATGAAAGACATTAACCTGAACGAGGGACATTGTTACACGACGGATGCCACATGTGGAGCAGGATCTGCTTACTCTTCCGGAGCACCTGAGATCACCCCAAGTTTTTGTTGTTCGTGTTGCTTAGTCGTTATTTTTATATGTTGTGTCTTATGTAATTTTATTTGTCTGTTTGTCCTTTTCTTTTTAGCCATGCGTTGTCAGTTTGCTTTCGATCTATGAGTTTGAATGTCCATCTGGTATCTTTTGTCCCTCTTTTAAAGCATCCGAGATAACAGGAACACGCTTATTGTGACAAAAAAAATCTAATACATTTTTCACATTTATTATTTACATTAGTGAACCAAAAACACTTAACAAATAACAATTACATATTAAATACCTGACTGCTACAATAACAAACATTGTTTAATTTATTATCCGCAAAATGTGACTCTCGGAATTGTTTATTATTAATTCGAGAAACTGTTAGGAAATGTCCACATGACGAGTATCGATATGAATATAATTGCACAATACACCAATAGTTTCAGTAAGGTCTGACATACAGCTCCATTGTTACATATATTAGGATAACAATTATGATTTGACACTAATTTTACTGTTTCAGTATGACAATTTTTTGAAGTAACACAAACAGATGATTCATTGTGTTTATTACATACACTAGGACCACTTTTGAAAACTAACAATAATTTTACTATAATTTTGGTATGACCTTTTTTTGAAGCCACAAACAGTGGCGTCTCATTGTATTTATTACATACATTACGATCACTTTTATAGTCTTAGTTCTACCTCTGGATGAAGCGACAAACAGAGGTGATTCATTGTCTTTGTTGTGTATATGGGGATCACCATTATAATCTAGCAATACTTCAGCAATTTCAGTATGACCCATAAATGAAGCCTGAAACAGAGGTGATTCATTGTCTTTGTAACATACGTTAGGATCACTTTTATAATCTAACAGTACTTTAAATCTCAGTTTAACCTTTAGATGATGCAACAAACAGAGGCGTCTCAAAGTTTGCATTACATACATTAGGATCACTTTTATAACCTAACAATAATTTTACAACCTCAGTATGACCCCCAGACGATGCGGTAAATAGTGACGATGTATTGTCTTTATTACATAAATTAGGATCACAATTATGATCTAACAATAATTTAACAACCTCAGTATGACCCCCAAATGAAGCACCAAGCAGCGACGACTATATGTCATAAGTACATAAATTAGGATCACATTTATAATCTAACAATAATTTTACTATTTCAATATGACCGTTTTCTGAAGCCACAACCAAAGGCGTTTTTCCGTTATCATTATGTTTATCAGGATCAGTTTTTTGCTTTAACAAAAGTTCAAAAATCTCAGCATGACCATTATTCGTAGCTTTATGCAAAGAATCTTGTTTGTTATAGTCATCACTGTGATGTTTGAGAAGTAATTTTACAATTTCAGTATGACCTTCATATGAGGCTGTAGGCAGTGGCGCATAACGATAGTGTGGAGGAAAAATTAATCGGTTTTGGTACAGTAACAACAATTTGACAATTTCAATGTTACCCATATACGTAGCCCTATACAAAGGGGATTCTATATTTCTATAAAAGTTTTTAGGATCAAACTTACGTACTAATAGAAATCGTACAATTTCAATGTAACCTTTACATACACATTTGAATAGAGGCGAAGCATCTCTTTTACAACCAAAATTTGAATCGTTTTCTTGCTGTAAAAGTAATATTGCAATATTGTCGTGACCATTGACAATAGCCAATGAAACCATATTCCAATACAAATGCTTCAGGGAGAGATCAAAAACAATTTTATAGCTGAGCAATTCCTTGACTATATCATAAAAGCCGTTTTCTACAGCTGTAAACAAAGATATCTCTATGCTTGAATGACTATATTCTCCAAGGTTGAACATCTGCCTTTCCGGTACTGTTTTTAGTTTTACATATGTACTTCAACAATAATCGTACTATTTTTATGTACCCTTTACTTGAAGCTGTTAACAAAGGTGATGGTATTTGGTCACATTCAGTGACATAGTTGTGTTCAGCATTATGACTTAATAACAATCTACCACTTTTGTATAACCTTCACTTGCTGCTATATGAAGTGGTGATATTTTATACACTTCGTATTGTCCATACTTTTTTGAACTTTTTGTATAAAAATCTTTAAGGTATGATTTTACAGTTTTTATATCCCTATCGTACACAGAACGATCAGCTTTATCAGAAATTCTCCTACCTTCGTCACATTTGATTTTTAAAACACGACGAAGAGGTGGAGGAGAATATCGAGGGGAACCTTTAACGTTACATGTGTTATCACATATACTGTTTACTGTAATACCAGGATATATATTATCAATGTGATTCAGCCATTTAAAACATGCATGAAAATTTGGATTAGCGTTTTGCTTTAACAATAATCTAACAACATGAATGTATCCTTTATGTGCAGCTTTAAATAAAGCTGTTTCACCATCCCAGTATATTTAATCAAAATTTATCATATTGGTTACGAAAATGGATACAATATCACAAAAACCACGATCTAACATCAACATTAACATTGAAAATATGGGTTGATCTGGTAATGAAAAATCTATATTATTTGGAATGCTTTTTGTAAATTTCAAAGGAAAAGAAGTATTATCTAAATTTCGATTTGAGAAAACATTTTTAATGTAGCCTTGATCTATGTCTTTTTTTCAGTCTTTCAATATATTTGTTTTCCTGTTCTAATGAAATTTGCACGACAATTTCATGCATGTCATTTTCTCTTGGTAATCTACTCATTGCAATCGATCGCGAATGACATCTGTGTGTGCTAAATCTATCAAGAGGTCAAACATATGCTCACCACAAAAAAGCACAAAAATGTCAAAAATCTTATCATGTATGATAGTATATTCAGTGTTTCGTTTTTCGATATAGGAGTTTTTTAGCTTCTCTATTTCATTTTTGACAACTTGAACTGAGAGGTGTGATTTCAATTCAAAATTACGAGAAATAACTTTAAGTAAAGGTTCGATTTTAGTTACCTCAGTTAAGGAACTTTCCTTTATACAGTTATTATAGACTATACGAATAAGAATAGTGTTGCCAATGCAGTTTGGTCAAATGATTTCATATCCAATAAAACAGCGCTTACGGATTCAATTGTTTAAATGTTTAAAATATTCAACTACATTACCAGACTTTTGTTGAGAATACAATTGACAAAGAAGCGGAAAAAAGTAGAATTCAGACCATGCGTTCGAAGATTTAGGAAGTTGTATTTCATCTTTTGTTAAATATAGATTTGCAATATTTAGCCTTTCGTCATCCGTTAAGCAATAATCGCTTGCTGAAAAGTCGCAACTAGTTTCTGTTAAACCTTCATTTTTTTTTAACTATTTGGTGTTTGAAAATATGTGTTTTGCATGACGCTAACAGTTTAACACGATTGCTGTTTATCATTATTTTGATATCTTTCCCCATTTCTAACCATTTCATTGCTTTATCTTGCTCAAATGTGTAAGCGCCAAAAACATTATGCATTACAAATATCTGTTTACTGTCAGGATTATAATAGTTTTTCATCTGTTCAGGACTGCTTACAATAACTATGTCATAGTCTTGTATCCGCGCTAGCTGCAAAGCGATAAAATGTATTGCAGTAGACTTTCCGCAGCCCGATGGTCCAACGGCTACTGCTATGCTATGTAGTTCAACCATTTCTGTTAATATTTTCATTGCTCTTGTCTGTGCAACATTATCTATATCCCATTCAAGTATTCTACCTTCACATATTTCTGCAACGAAAAATACGATAATAGTGATAAAGCTTTCTTTTGTCATCAAGCTCAACAATTGAAAAAAAAAATACATTTTCGAACGAGAGTCTCAAAATGGAATAATTTTGAATATCAAGACAACATTGTATATAATTTTAATAGGGGCAAGCTAATTTACTCTTTTTCTTTGTTCTGAATGTAGTGTATGCTTATATGTTGTTTTGGAGTTTATTTAGGGATATATTTATTCAGAGCTTTTCTTTTATTCAATATTATTTGAGAAGGATTCAATAGAATTGCTATCATACAAGTCCAATTGAATAAACTACTGTACTTTTTTTTTAAAGATACAGAGTAAAAAGGGATTCATAAATTAATAAATTAACTTGAGGAAATACTTGTTGCTCAGTTCTTGAATACCCGTACTGGAAAAAAAAAAAGCTTACAATATTGATAGGTCCTGGCGCCCCTTTTCGAGATATTGTTTGGATTTTTTTCGAAATATTGCAGGGAAAAAGCTGACTCGGACTTTAACCTATATTTGCATTTGTATTATTTGGGTCTTTAATTCATAGAGAGAAAAACAGGAATCTGCCTTAATTTCGGGAATGATCTTTTACGAACTATTAAGTTTTACATGAAATGAAAAATGGGTGTTACCTTACCGTGTTTAGTAGGGAAACACCAAGGAGTCCATACACAAAATTATAATCCTCACATCTTTAAGTGTTAGATGATCAAAAACAGAATGATGTATATGTTTACGCCTATGTCAGTATTGTTAAACCTAAAGTGTCAATGGTTATTATCACAGTTCGTATTTTATGGTACTTGATTGTAAAGGACGATGGTACATTGATATATTTGAGCTATCTCCTTTTCCCCATAAATAAAATCATTCAAAACTAATGCAATTGTAAAACCATGTTATTATATAATACAAATAAATGATACTATGTTGATAATGGAGGGAATACATAATAACATAGCAGAGTGAAACATTATAATTAGAAGAAACGATGACAATATATGGAACAACATGGAGAACGACACTTTCAAAAACAGCATTGTAAGGCACACTCCTTATCTTAAACCCGATTGTACTATGATATATATAGCAGAAAAAAGAGAAGCTAAAGATACCAATAGAAAATTCAAACTCATAGATCGAAAATAAACTGACAACGCCAGAGCTAAAATAGAAAAAAACGAGCAGTTCAATAAAAGTACACAATACACCACATAAAAACTACAGACTAAGCAACACGAACCCTACCTAAGCTGAGGAGTGATATCACGTGCTCTGAAAGAGGAAGCAGATCCAGAACGGTATTCAATCTTACTTTCCTTCTACCTTTTGTCGTCAAAGACATGAACACAATGTAAACACTCGGTTGAACGTCTCATTTGGTGGTTATGTGTGTAAAGTTTTATTTGCATCCATCCATAAAACAGTTTTTTTGTAAATGATCAATTTGTTAATCGACGTAAAATACTGTATTGATTTTACAATGTATGTCAGTAGGCTTAAAACCACCTTGGAGATAACTGGCCACCATACAAAACAGTAAGCCTAACGTCACCTTGAAGATCACTTACAACCATCCATAACGGTAAACTTAAAGTCACCTTTGAGTTAACTGCACCATAAAAAGCGGTAAGCTTAAATACACCTTGGAGTTAACTGAGTACCATAAGAAACGGTAAGCTTAAAGA
Source organism: Mytilus galloprovincialis (assembly GCA_037788925.1). NCBI lineage: Eukaryota > Metazoa > Mollusca > Bivalvia > Mytilida > Mytilidae > Mytilus > Mytilus galloprovincialis. The sequence goes on along the minus strand of CM075343.1, from coordinate 70,775,005 downwards.
CACCATGGAGTTAACTGAGCACCATAAAAAACGGTAAGCTTAAAGTCACCTTGGAGTTAACTGACCATCATAAAAAACGGTAAGCTTAAAGCCAGCTTAGAGTTAACTGACCACTATACAAAACGGTAAGCTTAAATACACCTTGGAGTTAACTGGGTACCATAAGAAACAGTAAGCTTAAAGACACCTTTTGGTTAACTGACCACCATACAAAACGGTAAACTTAAAGCCACCTTAGACTTAACTGACCCCCCATACAAAACAGTTAGCTAAAAGACACATTGGAGCTAACTGAGCACCATACAAAGGGGTAACCTTAAATATACCTTGGAGTTAACTGAGTACCATAAGAAACGGTAAGCTTGAAGCCACCTTGGAGTTAACTGAGCACCATACAAAACGGTAAGCGTAAAGCCACCTTGGAGTTAACTGACCACCATAGAAAACGGTAAGCTAAAGCCCCCTTAGAGTTAACTGAGACTATACAAAACATTTAGTTTAAAGCAAAATTGGAGTTAACTGTCCACCATACAAAACGGTAAGCTCACAGTCATCTTGGAGTTAACTGACCACGATACAAAACGCTAATCTTAAAGACACCTTGAAGCTAACTGACCACCATACAAAACGGTAGGCTAAAGCCACCTTAGAGTTAACTGAGCCCTATACAAAACGATAAGCTTAAAGCCACCTTGTAATTAACTGAGCACAATACAAAACAGTTAGTTTAAAGCCACCTTTGAGTTAACTGAGGACCATACAAAACGGTAAGCTTAAAGCCACCTTGGAGTTAACTGAGACCTATACAAAACAGTTAGTTTAAAGCCACCTTGGAGTTAACTGAGCACCATATGAAACAGTAAGCGTAGAACCACCTTGGAGTTAAATGAGCCCTATATAAAACAGCTAGTTGGAAGTCACCTTGGAGTTAACTGACCCCTATACAAAACAGTTTGTTTAAAGTCATTTTGGAGTTAACTGAGCACCATATAAAACAGTAAATTTAGAGCCACCTTCAAGTTAACTGAGCCCTATACAAAACAGTTAGTTTAAAGCCACCTTTGAGTTAACTGAGCACCATATAAAACAGTAGGCTTAAAGCCATATTGGAGTTAACTGAGCCCTATACAAAACAGTAAGTTTAAAGACACATTGGAGTTAACTGACTCCCGAACAAAACGGTAAGTTCAAAGTCACCTTTGAGTTAACTAAACACCATACAAAACTGTAAGTTTAATGTAGTCTCTTGGAGTTAACTGAGCATCATACAAATCGGTAAGTTTAATGTAGTCTCTTGGAGTTAACTGAGCCCTATACAAAACAGTTAGTTTTAAAGCCACCTTGCATTGGAGGTAACTGAGCCCTACACAAAACAGTTAGTTTGAAGCCACCTTGGAGTTAACTGACCACCATACAAAACGGCAAGCTAAAGCCACCTTAGGGTTAACTAAGACCTATACTTAACATTTAGTTTAAAGCCACATTGAAGTTAACTGTCCACCATACAAACCGGTAAGCTCAAAGTCACCTTGGAGTTAACTGACCACCATACAAAACGGTAAGCTTAAAGACACATTGAAGTTAACTGAACACCATACAAAACGGTAGGCTAAAGCCACCTTAGAGTTAACTGAGCCCTATACAAAACGATAAGCTTAAATCCACCTTGTAGTTAACTGAGCACAATTTAAAACAGTTAGTTCAAAGCCACCTTGTAGTTAACTAAGCCCTATACAAAACAGTAAGTTTTATATAGTCTCTTCGGGTTAACTGAGCATAATAGTATTTCGAATAATTCATACATGTACTTTTGCAAACCGCGCCTTTTTATGTGAAGGGTTTGCGCCTGCAAACATGTTAAAACTCGCCACATTTTTAATCTGTCACCACGTCGGGAGCCTGTAGTAAGATAGAGTCAACAAAATTATTAAATCGACTTGCAAAGATTGATTCAAATCTCATGAGTCAAAATTTTTCCAACCATCTTTTATGATTTATGAACTACTTCATATAGTATAAACTGTAACACTATGGTAATCGTTTATTGCCGTTTTTCCTGTATTGGTTTAAATAACCTGTTCTTGTGCATGTTGTGTTGTGCCTTTGCAAATTTGCTTCAGGTATGGTGAGGGAAAGGGTGTTGTTGGTGCATTCAAATATGTTTATAACCGCTACATCATATTATGTGTCTGTTCTAAGTCAGGAGCCTGTAGCCCAGTGTTTGTCATTGGTTTATATCTGTTATATTTATTTTCTTTGATTGTTTTGTTATAATTCAAGCCGTTAGTTTTCTCAATTCAATTTTGTTTGTTTTTCATGTTCGGACCTTTTAAATGCTAAACAACCTATCCAGTTCTACCAGTGATTTTTCTTTTTTTTTTTTCTTTTTTATTGATCTTTTTGGTGTTCAAACTACAGTGCATACATACATTTTTACTAGACATAAGTGATTGACATGATATTTATGGCATTGTCATACTATTAATATTTTTTGAATAAGACATAGTAAAAATTTACAAGTAAATGATGGGCATACTCAGTATATGATACATTTAAAGGATACTTTTTATATATGATCATATCAAGAATAAATTTAATTAGATAACTTCCGTTAATGCCCCCCCCCCAATTCTGTCGACAAATGACTCAAGTTTGTCTTTAGAAAGACATAAATATTCTAATATCTCCAGACGTCTCTTAAAAAAATTAAGAAAAGCTTGCACAGATAAATAAAGGCAACAGTAGTATACCGATGTTCAAAACTCATAAATCCATGGACAAAAATCAAAATCGGGGTAACAAACTAAAACTGAGGAAAACGCATTAAATATAAGAGAACAACAACACAACATTAAAATGTAACACACATACACAGAAACGGACCAGCACTAGAAAAAATACTTTGAGAACAACAAACATAACATCAAAACCAAATACATGAATTTGGGATAGACAAGTACCATGACACGTCTTATAGTAATGTGAATTCACACTAAAAAATAAGAGAAAACAAACCAAACAACGGAAACACAACGTTAAAATGTAACACACACAGAAACGAACTATAATATAACAATGGCCATATTCCTGACCTGGTACAGGACATAACAGATATTAACAGTCTGTTTAATTGTGTGTTCTTTACATAATTAATGTAATACTTTGCCTGTAGAATATAATAATTTAAAACTAAGTTATCAGAATTCAATATACCAAAAATGGCCCTGTCTTTATTCAAAAATATTTTTACTCCAAACACTAAATACCACAAATTAGAACATTCTCTAAAATTGCTTCATTTTTATATATTCAAAAAATGTTTGCTCTATAGATTATATTTCTTTACAACTGGCATAATCATTAGTTAATGAAAGTTTATATTTTTCAAGGAGATAATTATGTGAGACTATTCTGTGTAACACTTTATATTGGAAAGCTTGTAGTTTGCTTTCTAAAGGACATATAAAAGTTAGTGAATAAATATTGTTCCACTTTTCGTCACTAATTTCTATATTAAAACTTTCTTCCCACCTTTGTTGTGAAAGGGGAGAAACACTTCCCCGATCGATAAAAAGTGAATATACATCTTTTGCGAATAATTTACTAATAGGTATATTTTTATTCTCATGCTCAAAAACGAATCCAAAGGAGTTGCTGTCAGGTGACATGTGTTTTTGTAATAACAAATCTTTCTAGTCACGTGGTATAGCAAGTTAAATAGATAGAATGTCTACAAAAGTAACATACCGGTTATATTTTTTGTTAATAGCGTCATGATACAAAAATTCGCCTTTATCATCTACAATATCATTAATGAACCTGATGCATTTCATGTATTAAGATCTGTAAAAAAATACTAGTTCTGTCAACTTTGATAAACAGATTGAACCGAATAAATTCTTTTCTAACATGAAATGCATTTAACGGGATGAAAATACCCTTGAAATGTTTCCAAGCAGATAACACTTCTATATTAAAAAAGAGGTGCTTTTAAATTTAAAATCTCAAATTCACATCTGTTCATAAATTAATCATCTAAATCAAAAAGGGAGAAGAATGCTTTGTTTTCATTTGGAATCATGTTCTGACAAAAATCTGTTTACCCACATTATACGAAAGGATAACCTGAATAACTTCCGATTTAACTTTCGGAGTACTACCATTCAGTGCGTAGCCAGGGTTGAAATGGTGTGGATGCCTTCGCCGAGCAGAGCGAGGCGAAAAACTTTTGGGACTATTTTATGCAGCAAAATTATATTTTTTCCTACCTTTTTTCCTGTAGGCACGTGAACTCCCCAGAATCCGACAATGATTTGATTTTTGTTTTATCTCAAAATACCCAACAATTCATGTAATTACATATCTAACAAAACTTTATTGTTTTCTCGAAAATAAATTTAAGTAATAATTATTTGATGTAAAAATTTCCCACCCAATCTCATACTTGACATCTCATACATTTGTAAACGACCCCATCACAGCGGCACTTCTGTATATATATATAGGACCTGAAGTGAACCCCTTTCCTAGAATTTCTAAAAAAAATAGTCCCATTACAGCGGCACTATAGAAACTGATGTGACTCCCCCCTTAACACGTCGTAGGGGACATCATGGAAATACCTGGGGTCCGTCCGGTCTTGTTAGCATTCTCATGTGAATAATTCTTGCCAGATTTTCATATCATCAGCAATGCCTTTGACACTTTCAAAAATAAGTCATAATCAAACAACTTTAACTAGCCTTATAAAATATGAATAACTAGAATATCGGAAATTCCGTTGCATTTTCTCTGAAGCTTTTATTTCTCTTAATATTAAAAATAAAAGGAAAAGGAGAACACGTGTTTTATTTAGTAATTGCCCTTGTTCCTTGGATCTGGGAACAGTATATCTAACGTTGATATATATGTTACTGCTGGATATATAAAATATGTGCAATGCGGGGAACATAGGAACTCTGTTCTTTTATTGAAAATAAAATTGTTATGTGAACCTAAATAGAAACTGGAATTTACTGATAAGTCTAGGAATGATCACACTCTATTACGGATTGATTTTTTTTCACGTTGTCTTTTATGTCACAGGAAACGATATCAGTGGTGGTTTAGTTGTTATTAATGTTGTTAGTCAGATGTAGAAGCCGTCGCTCCGCTAGGCTCAATTTCAGATGAAACATGTCCGAGGGCCCATGCATCATCGATCATCATCCTCTGCGCTTTCCGTAGCCGACGACGTAGACCTTTTACGAAAAAAATCGAGAACACTTTTCTGCTATTTATCCATCTTGTTTTATTACATTAACTAAATTATCGTAAATGAAAGACAAATCATACTGCTTCGGAAATGATTGGACGTTATTCTCGTATACCCACCCTTCATTTCAACCCTGGCTACGCTACTACCTTGTTACATTTGGGTACATCCGAGTTTAAATGCTTCGAACATATATATTTTTATATTTTTGGGGCCAAAATGATGTGGATGCTTAAGCATCTGAGCATACATGCAAGCTACGCCACTGCCATTCCATAAAAAGCTATCAATGTCCCGTTGTATTTAAGTGCATAAGATTTTGGTACATGTGTAGATGAAATGACATGAATAAGCTTCGACATTTCAAGTGATTAAGAATTACGATTTTACCGACCAAGGAAAGGTTTCTGATCCTCCACATTTTAATAATTGATTCCATTTTTTCTAAAGATATAGGAAGATGTGGTGTGAGTGCCAATGAGACAACTCTCCATACAAATAACAATTTAAAAGTAAACCATTATAGGTTAAAGTACGGCCTTCAACACGGAGCCTTGGCTCACACCGAACAACAAGCTATAAAGGGCCCCAAAATTACTAGTGTAAAACCATTCAAACGGGAAAACCAACGGTCTAATCTATATAAACAAAACGAGAATGCATGAATCTAAATTAGACCAAACCATTTATTCAAAAGCGTTAAATTTTCAACCTAAGGTTTTAAAACCATCTGTCCATTTAATATGAAGGGAACCTTTTTTGTTAAATTTACTTTTTCAAATCCATGTTGCTTCGGTTTTAGAAAAAAATTACCTTTAACCTTGAACACTTCTGGAAATCATTAAAGGAATCTAATAAAAAATACATCTTTCAAAAAACAAGTGGTATGATCAGCAAACTGTGAAATTATTATTTCAGTATCCCCAATTTTTATACCAGATATCTGATTGTTCTTACGAATACTAATTGCCAGTAGTCCAAAGGCCAAAATAAAGAGAGAAAAAAGAGGCAAAGGAAACCCTTGTCTAACACCTCTCTCAATTTTGAATGGACTAGAACTAAATCCATAATTAACGACAAGACTAGATATATTTGAGTATAGAATTAAGACCCATTTCCGACACTTGATACCAAAATTAAAACAAACCAATGCTTTTTTAATAAATTTCATTCTAGCGTATCAAAACCCTTTCAAAATCGACTAGTATATAAGCCCTGGATATTTTTTAAAAGTACTAAACAATATAATATGAGAAATAAGTCGTAGATTTTCAACAATATATCCAATATATATACCAGCACCATATCCCGTCTGGTCCGAAACTATAAGTTTCGGAAGAAATAATTTCTTTCTTTCCGCAATAACTTTGGCTAATAATTTGTAATCAAAATTTAAGAGAGAAAGAGGACGCCAGTTCGACAAGAGTGTTCTATCTTGATCTTTCTTTGGAATAAGAGTCAGAATACCCCGTCTTTGGTCTTTTGAGAGGGTTCCGGTCTCGAAGGAATATTCATAGCTTTCTAAAACATATGTTTTATATCAATCCAGAACAATTTGTAAAACTCAGCGGTAAACCCATATGTACCAGGGCTTTTATTATTTTTAAATGATTTTAAAACTTTAACGCATTCAAATTCTGAAATATCTGCATTGCATGTATTCTTTTCCTGATCTGTAAGCTTAGGAATGAAATTTAAATCAAAAAAGTTAGAAACACCTGAGTATTTATCAGGGTCTTCTTTTGATGAGTACGAATTTTCGTAAAAATGTCTATCTTTGTTAAGAATTTTTTCTTGTGAAAAAATATCAATGTCGTTTACAACTAATTTGTTAATTCATTTTTTGTTTATAATTGCGTTTTTCTAATGATAAGAAATATTTTCGCAGTGTGATCGTATAATAGCCCCTCTTGTTTGATTGTTTACTATTTGCTCTAAATCTTCTTTAACAATATCTAATTCAATCAAAAGTGTATATATATATCTTTATCTAAATATGTACAAGAGAGATTTTTCAGAATTTCGTCTCGTCGTTTTTTTTTAATTGAACTCTCTTTCCCTCAATTTAATGTTTTTATATTTGGAATATTTGACGGTTGCGCCCCTTACTTCACTTTTTATTATATTCCATTTCAAATTTGTATTTCTAAATTGTGATATTTATTATTACATTCTGATAAAGTATTTTTGACTATATCCACATAATCTTTATCTGTCAATAAACCCGAGTTAAATTTTTAGAAAGCGGGACCTCTCTCGCTAAAGTTTTCGCCTGACAGAGTCAATTTGATGAGACTGATCAGATTTTATAGACGGCACAATGGACGTTTTTGTAACACTGCTTGACAAAAAAAATCGATTTCAACCAAAAATCTAAGCGACATTATATAAGAGGAGTTCTTTGACGCCAAGTATATAATCTATAATCAACATTTTGTGTCCTCCAAATATCACATAACTCAAACTCTTCTATAAAATCTTCTAATTTACTCGTATGTTTGACAGGTGTGTAATATTTTGAACCACCCATTTTGTCTTAAGATGGATTTAATATCGTATTAAAATCTCCACCCAAAATAAGATTTTGATCTAACTTTTCGGTTAATAAAATCTTGATTTTTTCAATATATCCAATTTGTTCATTTTCAAAATTTTTGGTGGGCGCATAATAATTTACAAAAACAAAATCTGTGTTATCAATTTCAACAGTTAGAATGAAATACCTTCCGTTTTCATCTGCTATTCTAAAAGCATGTATAGTCTATTGAGCTGATGAACAAAATAGTAACACCTCTCGTTTCCCCCTGCGAAAAATATATCCACCTCATTCCATATAGATTATATGATTCAATACTGTGTGTTTCTTGCAAGAAAATGATGTCGCTTTGAAATTTTTTCAAGCAAAGAAACATGGATTTGCGTTTAAAACCATTTAAAACCATTTCCAAAGCTATTTACATTAATTAGTTATCAAAGGTACCAGGATTATAATTAAGAGGATGTCCAAGGAAAACTCAGGCAATGGTTGGCACATCATGGGACTCAGATTTCAATGAAACTTTACATAAGGTCTATTTAAGACATGAAATGAAAAAAAAAAATGTCTGCGGAAAAAAATGTGCACGGTTGCCATGGCAACACGAGCATCATCATTTCGGCCTTAGAAACAGCCAAGAAAAACTGATTTTTACTACGTTTTCAATTCAACATTTCTTCTTAATCACAATTTAAAGAGCTTAACTATGTTGATACAAGATAATATCCACCTTAGTGTACCTATTCCATAAATTACTTGTTATAATCAATATATTGACAAAGGAAAAAAAACACCTAATAAGGACATCCAAAACACCAATTGTTCATTTTGCCAAAATCGGCCATTTTTGAAGTCTTTCAGAAGAAATTCCATCCATGGTAAATATCGGAAATTTACCATATAGAGCTAACAGATTATCATATTCTTTAATAAAAAGAACAAAAAATTTGGTGGGATCACATTCCTGTAAGGCTAAAAAAAATCGGAACAGCATACCTCTCTCAGCTCAAAAAACTGCTTCAAACTGTATTATTGCCAGATCAAACTTCTACACATGCATGCATATTTTTCTTTTAATAAAGCCAAATCTCATTATTCTTAATGAAAGGAGTATCAGTAACTAAAAAAATAATAACTGCTTTCCTGTTTAATACATTTTAACATTGGTGCAGCCTCAATTTCTCCATGGATAATATAAGATCACGATGATCATGTATTTAAATTACACACAAACTCACAAATAAGCAAATAGTGATGGCAATGATTTATTTTTATTCCAATAGATCAATCTAATATTCAAATAAGGTTCAAGATAAGTTGAAAGAACACAATATTGCAAAAATTACAAAATAAAATAGGCAAGGAAAGTATCCGTGAACTTCACATTTATACCCGTTTCTAAGACCAATACCAACAAATTCTATTTTCGTCAGCAATATTTATTGTATGTACATGCACTACAAATTTTTAAACTAAGAATTTAACCATGACCTCCTTAAACTTGCAGACAGGTGCAAGTATTTATTCCATGTTTCTTGTCTCTCAATTTACAACAATAAAAGTCTAAATGGTACCATAGTGCACAAGAAAACTTCCATTCAAAAAACTAATTTCTGAAATATTTTTATTTTTATCATGTTTAGTAATTGAAACCTTGACCTTTTATTAAAACAAGCAAAGTAAGTGTAAATTATAGGGTTTGACAGGAATATAAACTGTTGAAAACAATTTTTAACACCTTTACCCCTATCCGCCATCCCCAATAGTCTGGTTCTGGTAGCACCTCAGTTAAACCCTAATGCATTGCTATGATTCATGCAAATACATATATATATATATATTAGAATTTTGTGTCATGGACTTTTAAATCTTGAACCATGATGGCTACATAAAAATTATGAAGCAGAAACAAACTTTAAATCTAAAGGAATATCACAATAGGTTGGTCAAAACATTGCAATAAATATTTTAGTTCCAGCATAAAAGAACAAGAGTGCACACACTGAAATGTCTCGCCTTCTTTATTGCTAGATGTATATTTAACTAAGTAAAGTCAATTATCTCCCTTAAAATAGTTCCATCCTTAAATATTTTCCTTTGTCCACATCCTTAGAAAAATATTTCTCCTCACTAGTGAAAAATCTGTTCACGGCAAATGATTAGTCGAAATTTGATTATGACGTCAAAATGTTTTGTTTTCTTCTCCATTTTCCTATTGTGACGTCATGAAAAAAGCGACCTTGCCTGATGACATCGCATATAAAGAACACAATTTTCTGAAAATCTTTGAAAAAGAACGATAAAAAGCATTAGAGAAACAGATTCCGACACTATAACTCATGTATAACGATATTTCTTCACTCTCGACAGTTAAATTTTATTATTTAAAGGGCTCGGCAAGCCTTGCGCTTTAAATAATAAAATTTAACTGTCTCGAGTGAAGAATTATCATAGTACACTTGTTTTAGTGTAAGAATCTATATGTATCTGTTACCTCATTCATCTGTTCATGACTAGAAGCATTTTCCTCTGTGTTCTCCTCATTTATTTCCTCTATATTGTCTTCAAAATCTCCTGTTTCATTTCTTTCCTGTAAAAATATACTAATTATAAACACATATTTCCAATATTGTTATATAAAATTGATATAGGTGACAACAGTTAAGAAAGTAAATTTTACATAACTCAGTTTTAAACATGTAAAATTTACCTTAGTAAGTTAAAGGATCTTTGAGCAAACTTTGGACTTTTAAAGCTTATATATTATTACTTAGTTCAACATTCATGTAAAATGTACATTTGAGGAGTCCAAAAGGGAGATGAACTTAAAACATACAAACTTGCTGCATTTTGTAAAAACCTTTCCTAATTCAGTCTGTTGTTTTCGTGTGTTGGTGTAGTTAATATGTGTTTTTCATTTTTATTTTGTATACGTTATAATAAGGATGTTGTTTTCCTGGCTTGAAAAAGATTTTTACTGGCCATTTTGGGGTCCTTTACAGCTGATTTGATAAAAGTACACCAGACGCGCGTTTCGTCTACACAAGACTCATCAGTGATTTGGTTTTGTCAATCTATCAACCCCAAATGTTTCCTTATTATAAACATGATATATGCTTGTTATTAAAAGTTTAAAAAAAAACTTAAATCAAACCTACCAGGATAATTTGTGTTTCTCGTTAAACACTAGATATCTGTATCTATCAGTTAATGATTTATTAATTTTATATTCGGATTGATTTGATTTTAATAGATATAATGTATTTCATCCCCGCAAAAACAACATAGCGTAAGAATGAAAAACGTTTCCAGTATTATAAATTATTTACCAGTGTTTTCCTCATAAAGATTTCAAGATGGAAAGTATTTTGTTTAAATAGAAAAAAGGGATATGTCACCGGCCTTCCAAAAAAGTTGTGAGTTATTTGGATGTTTTTTCTCGTTCGTTTTGTAGAAGAGTTGACTTTCATCAGATCATTGCATGTCATAGTGAATTTTTCGAAGCTGGTTCACTATTTGAAAAAAAATCGCAAATTAGACGTTTAAAACAAACGTTTAAATTTTCAAGAATAGCAACTATACACACCTACTTTATTGATCTCCCTTATGTATCATTAGCAGATCTCATAATATTGTTGCCGTAAAACACATTGCTTTCATATACGCCTTCCGTCGGAATGAAAAATTGTTCGAAATAAACGTTTACCTAACGCTTAAGAAAGGAAAGTTTGTGTTTGCACTCTCCCTGTAATTACCAAAACCAGAAAATAAAAACAGTCGGGACACTTAGCGAACTCCATAATATTATAGAATTGGCTACATTCGACTGCTTTATGAAAATCCATTTGAGATTAGATAATATTTCCAGTTAGATTCTGCGAGCCCATAATTTTGAATATTATCAAATTTCATAATTATGTATGAAAAAATATAAATTTAATGTGTCCGAAAAACAATATGTTGGGCACAGCTAACAAGTTCCGTAATTTATTAATCTTAAAATGCGATCTTTATGATCATCTATTGATTATATTCATCCAGCAATCGTTTCCTGCCCCACCTCTTACTTATAAATGCTTACGTCTTAACCGTCTTTTATCTGGAACAGTGTTTTGTACAAGAAAGACAACTTGTGTCGTCTTATAAGCCATATTTTTGTAAAATGTGTTATCATTCCTTAAACAATGAATAAATCGTCTTGTAGAAAATAAATGTAGAAAATACGTGTATCAGGTGACCTCGTTTACAATACATATAAAAAAGAAGATGTGGTATGATTGCCAATGAGACAACTATCCACAAAAGACCAAAATGACACAGACATTAACAACTATAGGTCACCGTACGGCCTTCAACAATGAGCAAAGCCCATAGCATAGTCAGCTATAATAGGCCTCGATAAGACAATGTAAAACAATTCAAACGAGAAAACTAACGGCCTTATTTATGTAAAAAAATTAACGAAAAACAAATATGTAACACACAAACAAACAAATGAAAACCCCCGAATTACAGGCTCCTGACTTGGGACAGGCACATACATAAATAATGTTGCAGGGTTAAACATGTTAGCGGGATCCTAACCCTCCCCCTAACCTGGGACAGTGGTATAACAGTACAATATAAGAACGAACAATACAAATCAGTTGACAAAGGTTTAACTCATCAGATGGACAAACATACAAGTTGATACGCTTGTTTTATCAGGGGCAACTGTTATGTAAAAAAGTACTTATCCTTCAGAGTTGTTTTAAAATTATAAATGACTATATACACATAAGGTTTGACTTGACGAAATTTAATTAATGGTTAGATTCACAACATCGATCAGCCAAGTCATTACATGGCCTTGTTGTTGTTTGAAATTCAGTTTATATTGCAGACCGTTTCAATGCTACTTATGCGTGAGTGTATATCGGGTAGGGTGGGTAGTTCGATTTAGAAAAAGAAAAAAAGAAAAAGAACAACAAACTATTCCGTTAGTTTTAATAACTAAAATTAATCCATATATACGAAAAATATAGAAACGTATAATGAAACACTGGCATTGATTACAGTTTGACGAAGATTGTGTACAGATATTCAATACAGCACCAAAAGTTGCGTATAGCAAACATAAAAGTATTGGAGATATGGTTAGCAGATCAAAGTAAAACACTTTAACATCAAATTGACAGTTGGACACCTGATGATGGCAGATCTGTCAAAATAACTAGATCTATTGAAGACTAATTAAAATATAAATATATCAATATATATATATATATATATATGAATAATTTTCAAATTTGATTATATTCAAATAATGCATCTTAAAATGACCACCCCAAGCTTAACTGCCGAAACACTAATGGCGTCGGGTCCTATCATGAAATATGGGATGCGTAGTTGCATGTGTGTTTTATTATAAGAAAAAGTAAAATCTAAAAATGACACCGGCTAACTTATAGATAATTAAGATATAATATAATGTGGTATGAGTGCCAATTAGACAACTAGCCACCCAAGTCACAATTTGTAAAAAGTAAGCCATTGAAGGTCAAAGTATAGCCCTTTTAACATTTATTTGATTCGAGCGTCACTGATGAGTCTTTTGTAGACGAAATGAGCGTCTGGCGTATATATAAAATTTTGATTCTGGTATCTATGATGAATTTATCTGCAATACAGATTAAAGGGCCCCTAACATGACCAATGTTAAACTTTTAAAAAACAAAGGTCTTATCTTTATACAAAACGAGAAACAACAAACTCTTACGAAAAACATTTGACTCTCTTTATATATGACTATAGGTGTAAATTTTTGTTCGCGTCACGCTTGAGCGCATTTGTCTTACTTTTGATTCGTCACTGTTTTGCTGAAAGACAGACAGAAGCACGGACGGACATAGTTGTACGAGTGTGTGTCCCGACTAAGATGAGTATAAAGTAATCTCATCTCGTTTGTTGATTCATTATTTCTGAATATTTAAAATATGAGGAAATTGAAATAATAGTTTTAGTCAGCACTTCGGTGTTGACATAAACATCAATTATGTGGTCATTTTTATAAATTTCCTGTTTACAAAACTTTGAATTTTTCGAAAAACTAAGGATTTTCTTGTTCCGGGAATAGATTACCTTAGCCGTAATTGGCACCACTTTTTGGAATTTTGAATCCTCAGTGCTCTTCAACTTTGGACTTGTTTCGCTTTATAACTTTTTTGATATAAGCGTCACTGATGAGTCTTATGTAGACGAAAAGCGCGTCTGGCATACTAAATTATAATCCTGGTACTTTTGTCAATGCCACTGCTGGTGGACATTTCGTCCCCGAGGGTATCACCAGCCCAGTAGTCAGCACTTCGGTGTTGACATGAATATCTATTATGTGGTCATTTTTATAAATTTTCTGTTTACAAAACTTTGAATTTTTCGAAAAACTAAGGATTTTCTTGATCCAGTAAAGATTACCTTAGCCGTATTTGGCACAACTTTTTGGAATTTTGAATTCTCAATGCTCTTTAACTTTGTACTTGTTTGGCTTTATAACTTTTTTGATATAAGCGTCACTGATGAGTCTTATGCAGACGAAACGCGCGTTTGGCGTACTTAATTATAATCCTGGTACTTTTGATAACTAATTATATAGTGTATGCAAAACTTAACGTTATACATAAATTTGAACTATTGTAAAATTATAACCCCGTTATTACTCTTTCACGAGTTAGAAATAAATGAAACAGATATATAGGTAACAAATAAGTCTTTGATTTAAAAAACAGTTAAACTCTTCTAACAAAACAGTGAAGAAGGAATACATTGAAAAGTGTGCTCAATCGAACGTCTGAATTGGTTGATATGACAATGGTTAGAATCAATCCGCATAAACTGTGAAATCATACAGCACAGATATACAACAAAACTGATCAAACGATGTGGGTTGTGATCTTTGTTTACAACTGACATAAACCAATGTTAGACTTGATCCTTTAATACGGTTTCCCCCTCGGCTCTTGCGCTAAAAAAACATATTCGATTTATTTGTCAGTTTGGACGTATGATCGAAAACTAAATAGATTGATTTACGACTTAAAAACATCAACTATGAGTCTTTTTACTATCATGATTTTACACGTAGGGATGATTGTTCTAAACAAAAGTTTTAACTATTGATTATGAATTACAAAAACGAAGTATGTTGCAGGTAACATATTTTATTATCAACTCCTTTCTGATAGCATTTCCACTTTGTGCATGTCATGAAGGCAAATCATCTGCAAAATAAACATGAATTGAAATTAAAATGAATATTATTCATAAATGATAATAATAAATAACATTAATTCTTAACATTTTCCATAACAAAATAACATTTGCGTAAACAATCATATGTAATACGCCTAATGAGTAGTGGATTAGACGGTGTGGCTTTCAAATTTTTCATTTTGATAACTTTGCACAATTTTTACATACCGTTAGCTAATAATACATTTCAATCATTGTTGTCTTTTTAAATACGTGTTTGTAATTTCGAACGTAGTATGTTATATCGTACTTATAAAGTGTTGCAAAAAGTAGCAACAATTATTTCATATTGTCCAAATATCATGTCATTTTTCGCACTGTTTAATAGTAAACACAATCAATTTTAAGAACACTGTATTCCCCCATTGTATATTAAAAACAAGATAAGTAACTCCATGTAAAGGTATACATGTTGTAGCACAAGACTGCTTTTTCATATTTATTTGAGCTGTTTCTTATATATGCATATAAATTCTTAGATACCAGGATTACATTTTGCATCCATACCAGACACAATTGTCGCCAACACAATAGTTATTACTGACGCTCGAATCCAAAGAAGTTTTTTTTTAAACACGAAGTTCAAGAGCATTGAGGTCAAAAATTTCCAACTTTTGTGCCAAAAAGTTAAGTAATTGAATGCACTACAACTGTATGGTGAATTTCATCATACAGTTATATTTTATTTTACATTGTTGACTGCATCTAATTAACCTCAACAACTATTCTGTACACATTGTATTAGAAACAGTTATTTTTGAAAGCAACTCTTCAAACATAGTAATATATTATCCTTTGCTTTATTCAGAAAATGATAGTCGTTTAACGCTAACATAAATGTTATGGCAGTTTATATAACATTCTGTCGTTAGATAGATAAATAAAATGAAAGATACTTGGAGTTAACGAAGGAGACTATTTTAGTTAATATCTTGACTTCATATGATTTGGTATAATCTAAACGGCAAACTTTCCAAAACAAAACTGAGCAAGAATTGCTGTATTTGTAGAAATCATGTATCATGATAAAAAAAACTTCTCAACTTGACTGTATTAATGATGTATATATCAATTTTATTTTAATTTGTAATAAATGAAAATATCGATCATCTCATAAGCTGTTACTTTCACTTACTTACAGGTTTTACTGTTATCAGAGTCTAAGTAAACTGCACTATTTTTTTAGGGTGAAGGTCATGGTTTACTTACTGTAGTGTTTTATAAATTGCACTGAACCCAGGAAAGACATCTAGAAAATCAGACTTGAAGACAATTATCATTTTGTTGGAAGTCGAATTAAATTCTAATCCTTCAAAGGGTCCATCATCTAATGTGGCCAGTAATGTATCTGTGCTAATTTCGCCATCATAAACCTTCTCAAATATATGTTTTTAAATATGTAAAAATGTTTAAATTTCACATCACATCGACTCGTCCACCATCACAATGGGTATCACTATATAAATCAAAATATAAATACTTTCTGAATCATCTGAGATCAACCGCTTCATTGTAATGATTGGTATTTGTTATACTACTGCTTACCCGGATTGCTCCTTACGAAGAAACTGCTCCAACAAAGTTATGAGGAGGACAGATTAACATTGACACTCCGTAAATTTTATGGACACCATCACGAATTGGTGGATCCATACGATGTATCTTTGACCAAACTAGCTAAGGACATTTTTACCACATGGTAGATTGTTCTTTGTCATTATGTCGTCTAGTCTTTTAATTACCAAACGTAACTTATTCCCGATTGTGACTGTTTTGCTGAGTGTGAATTCGCATTACTATAAGACGTCTTACGGTACTTGTCTATCCCAAATTCATGTATTTAGTTTAAATGTTTAATGTAATATTTGTAATTCTCATCGGATTTTGTCAAATGTGTTGACTTCTTTTCTATTATATTTATGTGTTATGGTAAATAATATCAATCACCGCATTCATTTATTAGATTTCATTTTGTTCAACATAATCAGTGCGATATTTTACGTTTGAAGTGATTTTCAAAACAAACCGGACATAGCTTTATAATATAGTTAATTGCTGCCTTAGTTTGCTATTAATAAATATTGAAATGTGCATTGTTATTAAGTGCAATATCAGTATTTAGTTCAAATGTAATCTTGGGTCAGTCCTAGTTCCATCTTAGTCATTCAAATGACGTCATTTTTCATTTTTTGATGATCTGTTTTACAAATTCAAATGACGTCATCATTTTTTGGTCATTTTTTACAATTTCAAATATGACGTCACTTGGCGTTGAGGTTTAAACCTATTCGGATGTGTCTACATATTGTGTTGCAAATGTCTGGTTATGTAATGTATTTCAGTTGTTTCCTGTAATTAGTTAATATTTCAGTTCTATCATATACAGCTTTTGTTAATTAATTTTATAAATTTATTGTTTGCAAAAGTATAAATAATTCTAAATGATAAGGATGTTCTGGTAACTAACAGAAAACCCTGGCCGTTTTTGGCACAACTTTTTTGATCTTTTGGTCCTCGATGCTGTTCGACTTTGTGCTTGTTTCGGCTTTCAAACATTTGTATCTGGGCATCACTAGTAGATCTTGTATGGATAAAATGCACTTCTGGCGTATTAAAATTTTCAACTTGTTGCCTTTTGTTGGCTGTTGTTCGTGTGTTTCTTTGTCAATTGTATTCTCCAATTTATTTACATTGTAGTCCTGTGGTGTTGAGTTGTCATCTTAATGTTATATTTCACATGGCTATAAAAGGGGAGGTTTGGCATGCCACAAAACCAGGTTCAACCCGCCATTTTTTTCTTTAAAAATGTCCTGTACCAAGTCAGGAATATGGCCATTGTTATGTTATAGTTCGTTTCTGTATGTGTTACATTTTAACGTTGCGTCGTTTGTTTTCTCTTATTTTTTAGCGTAAATTCACATTGCGATAAGACGTGTCACGGTACTTGTCTATCCCAAATTCATGTATTTGGTTTTGATGTTATATTTGTTATTCTCGTGGGATTTTGTCTGTTGCTTGGTCCGTTTCTGTATGTGTTACATTGTAGTGTTGTGTCGTTGTTCTCCTCTTATATTTAATGCGTTTCCCTCAGTTTTAGTTTGTTACCCCGATTTTGTTTTTTGTCCATGGATTTATGAGTTTGAACATCGGTATACTACTGTTGCCTTTATTAAACATGTATTGACAAAACTACTATTTTGTAATATTTAGTAGTTGCTGAATCTTCGGAATCAAATTCTGAATCAACCGCTTCATTATAATGATTGGTGATGGTTATATGTAAAATGCAGTACAAGGTTTTGTACACTTGTTATCCTTCGACCTTGCTATTTTACATCACGATTTTAGGTTTAATAAACTATTTTTTAACCTTTGAAAATGACATTTTGATAATTCCATCTCTATTTGTATACAAGAAAACAAACAAAAAACTACATCCTACACGAATTAAACATGTATAAAACTACTATTTTCTAATATTTAGCTTTATCAAAACAAGTATGAATACAATAATAATATTAATATAGCATGATATTTATTGTAATCTAATTGTTTAATATATGTGTATACCTTAACTGTATCAGCAAAATAGGGTTCCAATTTGAAGAAAGTAAAGTTCAACATTACTTTAGATCCTTCCTCAACTATTATGGTGTAAGTACATCGTTGTTCATTACAATAGTTTAAAGGATAATGAGGTGATGTAAACCTTCCCTCTGGCCCTTTAAAAGTTCCACCACATGTAACTGTAATGGTAAAAAATGTACATGTTTATTCGAAAAATTATTGTATCAACATAGATGTCTGTTTTCAAAAGATAAAATATTACTTTTCATCTTGTTAAAACCTGTAAAACAATATGGTAACCTTGCCATTGAACAACATCTTGAAGAACAAAATGAACCTAAATGACATTTTAAACAACACCGACATATAAAATATACCCTAATCATGTATTAACTATAGAAAATTTAAAGAATTTGTTATACCCTATAGCGGGTTATCTTTGCAGATGTAAAATTTCAAAATTTGCAATACTTTTTTACGAAATACTCTGGCAGTTATTATTCTGGCGGATTCAAAACTTTTATGAATATATTTGAATGTACACTGGCGGAATTTATTTTTGGCGATTTTATTGTATTCGCGAAAATAATAAAAAATTTACACACCGCAAAAATAATGCGCTATACGGTATGCTACATGTATTCTTTCCAAACCAAGTGAGTATTTGGACCATACGCGAATGGTCATGACCATGATGTGTTTCATAGACAAAAACGAACCAATTTAAAACATCCTGTTTTAACTCTTATTTGTTAATAGTTAATATAAATTACACATTGGAATACAAAAATATTTCCAGGCTTTATTAAAACTATCAGTGTGCTTTTGTGTTTTTTTTTTTTTAAACTGTTGATTTCGTCTTCGTTTTATCAGTATTCAACCAACAGCTGATTCTACATTCACAACATTCCCATAATACATTTGGAACATAATGTGTACTGTTCTATGGTAGGGTTGCTGTCTCATTCTACATTCACAACATTCCCATAATACATTTGGAACATAATGTGTACTGTTCTATGGTAGGGTTGCTGTCTCATTCCCCATTTCCATTCTCAATTTTATGTTATATTCATGTGGTCAAGTGAAGGGTTTTAATGGTTCTACCCGACTTCGTAGGACTTAAGTTTGATTGTTTTTGATTATTTGAACTATAATCAGTGAGATCAGCGAAAGAGCCTCTGGTATGCGTGATTATTTAATTTCATGTGTTTGTGCCTTCACCAAAGAAGCCATCAGCTTAAATAATTTTGTCCTTATTATTACATCATATCTAATCGTACCTTTGAAGTAAGGGATGATATGGAATAATTCTACCCTCGTCCAAATATAGTAGTATTGTAGTTTTTGTGGTCGGGGAAGGAGGTACAGATGGAGCAATGTTATAGGCTTTTTAAAACAGTAAGTCGTTATTATTGAAAGAGCACTATTAATGGAAAGAATCGGCGACCTTTGGCAAGAAAACTGACAGTCATTACCAAAATTACGACCTCAGAGCTGAATTATTATTAAGGTGGTACCTAACGCTACAGGGAGATAACTCTGTAAAGTCATCTAAACGTTTTAATTACGTTGTGTTGTAAAAGGAATATTAAGCTTCTCAATGATCAAGATTGGTGTTTGTCAAACTGCTATATAGCCAGTGTAATTTTTCTGACAAAACGGTTGGTTCAAAACTTTTAAAATTTTTATAATTTTGTTAAAGTCAAATTTTATGAAAATTAAACGAGCCGAATTAATTTTAGTGAAAGTTTTGGGTACCACATTAATTAACGACGTGTTGTTCATTTGATCTCATTTATTCATTTGATCTCATTTATGCATTGCTCAGCATTTAATTATGACTTCCAATGTTCTTGCTTTCCTCTGCAAATATATTACGACATCGTGAAAAAGTGGCGACAATGCCTGATGACATTATATAGAAAGAATATACCTTTTAAACGGTAATTTGAAAAGAAGGTATAATATATCTGCATATCGTCTCAAAGTCAAAACAGAAACTAATTCCATCACCAAACCTCGTTCCATATGATATATATCCAATCTCGACAATTACATTTTACTATTCAAAACGCTCGTCGACTCTCGATTTTAATTTTAAAAATCTATCAGTCTTGAGAGGATTAATATCGTATCATACTCGATGCAATGGTTAAATCTTTATGTATACAATAAGTTTAGCGAGATAAATTTCACTGAATTAAATTATCAAACGCGTGGTGTATGCTATGTTTTGATTAATATAAAAACTTACGACAACAGGGCATGCAACATTTATCACTTCCTGAACAATTTCCAGCGTTGTCCTGATACTCAGTTGGCCAATGACAGTTGGAAGTACTACTTCTACAGTTGCAATCTACTGTTAAATGATAAGTTTTTTGTTTTTTTAATAAACATGACTTTGTGTTGTTATTTTGTCTCTCTTTTCACTACCCAAAAAAAGGCAACAGAGGAATACCGCTGTTCAAAATTCATAATAAAATTGAGAAAGGAAATGGTGAATGTGTCAAAGCGACAACAACCCGACCATAGAGCAGAAAACAGCCGAAGGCCACCAATGGGTCTTCAATGTAACGAGAATTCCCGCCACCATAGGTGTCCATCAGCTGGCCCCTCAAAAATATGTATACTAGTACAGTGATAATGGACGTCATACTAAACTCCGAATTATACTCAAGAAACTAAAATAAAAAATCATACAACACTAACAAAGTCCAGAGGCTCCTGACTTGGGACAGGCGCAAAATTGCGGCGGGGTTAAACATGTTTATGAGATCTCAACTCTCCCCCTATACCTCTAGCCAATGTAGAAAAGTAAACGCATAACAATACGCACATTAAAATTCAGTTCAAGAAAAGTCCGAGTCCGATGTCAAAAGATGTAACAAAATAAAATAAATAAAATAACAATAATACATAAATAACAACAGACTACTAGCAGTTAACTGACATGCCAGCTCCAGACCTCAATTAAACTGATTGAAAGATTATGTCTTCATCATGTGAATATCAGGCACAATCCCTCCCGTTAGGAGTTTAGTATCATACTATCATAAAATATATGAGAAGAACATAACCCGTGGCATGCCAACAACTGTTTTTTTTTTTTTAAATAAATGTGTTTAGTTCCAATGCAAAGACCATATAAGTGAATCAATATTAAAGCCAAAATATGCAATCTTTAATGACCTGACAACAGTATCGTAACTATATCCCTTTTTAATGAGTCTATTTAAAGGTTTTGTTAGTTTCTGAGGTGAATACTGACATTTTTGTGCTTAAAAAAGAATATTTCCATTAAAAAATTGGATGTAAAATACCTGAACGTACAAGATGTCTGCATGTTGAGTTGTATTTATGAATTATTTCCTTATACCGTTGATAAAATTTAGTAAATGTTTTGACCGGTTTGTGATATCGAAAACCCTGGTGTAATAGTTTTTCAGTAATACCTAAATTTCTCTCGCTAAAATATAATACTTTGTTACATACGCGAGCGAATCGTACAATTTGAGATATATAACCATCATGAATCGATTAAGAAAAAAACAAACAAATCCGGGTTACAAAGTAAAACTGAGGAAAACATATTAGATATAAGAGGAGAACTACGACACAACTGAAACACAACACTAAAATGTAACACACAGAGAAATGAACTATAACATTGAACATTTAAATAAAACAAATTGTGGGTTAAACCTGGTTTTGCGTATAGTCAAAAATAGCAATCATATATGCTCTGTGTTGAAGACCTATAATGGTTTTCTTTAATAAATTGTTACTTGGATGGAGAGTTGTCTCATTGGCACTCATACCATATTTTCCTACGTCTATCTACATGATCTATAAGCAGTAAAAATCCTGAAATTTTCGGATCATTTCTCATTAAAAAAGGTAAACAAATCTTGAAAACAGAACTAGTATTTGTGACACACATTTTACTTACTTGGATGTATGGAAGTGACATGTTAATTACATTTACTTGCACATTACTTGTTTAAAAAAATAAAAGTGATCTACTTTACTATACAACGGGTAGGATATTTGTTACATACCAATGCATGTAGGCGGCTCACAACATCTGTTTGGATTGCAAAAAGGTCCTATACCTGTATCTTGTTCATTAACACCACACACAGGTTTAATCTCTCCGTTTTTGGCTTTACACTGAGCATACTGAAGTGTGTCTTAGAATAGATAAGAACGACAAGACAATGTACATATACATTATAAAATGAGCTACATTAGTTTTACGATTTCTCGCAAAGAAAGCACTATTACAAATATTTAACCAGGGGTGTGGAAATAATTGTTGTGGGCACTTGTCCCCGGGCAAGTGAAACCTAAAATTTTACTTGTCCGGAAAAAAATTTACTTGCCCTGATTATCCCAATAAATATTGAAGTATTTCTTGTTGGCTAATATATAATTCGTACTTAGCACTGTTGTGCATCACAAACAAATGAAATCTATTTGTTTATATGTGTAGAAAATTAGGAAAGTAGGAAATGGGTTGACATCAATGGGACAGAAACCTAACAGCAAACCAACCAATGAAATGACATGTAAAAATGGTAAAGGACAATTTTGCAGCAGTTTTTGAATAAAAATTGTAGCCAGTAGGTACATATATTAAATTTGAGGACAGTGATTGAAGAAATGTAAACTAAATAATAGATAAACTATTGATTTTGTGGTGTTTCTCTCAACTGACACACTTGTTTTTTTCTTGATTATTTAGTATTGTCTTGAGGGGCAATTAAAGCGTCCCTTTTATTTTCCACTTTGACAACAAATAATGTTGACCTTTCATCTATAAATACGACTTCATCTATAAATAAGAGAAAAACTTAATTTATTTTCCGAATTTCCAAGCATAGATAGCCAGGGGCAATCTGATATCTGAAATTCTCGCTTCCGTTTTTGTTTTTAAATACTGTGTCCTCCATTTGCATTTAAGGTTTTGTACTCGACTCATGACTCTTTTTGTCTTGCTTGCCCACCTTTTTATTAAGTATTTATCAATCTGAATCTCGATACAAAATTTAAAGAAATGACACTTCCGGTAAATGATGGATAAAACCTAATAGACGATCCCCGGTCAATTGACAAAGCCAATGCAATGTTACGCCACTCGGGTTCGCATACTTATTTTTATTTATTTGGTAATCGATCTATTTCCAGTATCATGTAATATTTATCGTCATGAACATTGATGTTTTTACTTGCTGAACATTGGTTTCTTTTACATAAATTAAACATCTTTATACGTTTTGAAATTAATTTTTATGTTTTTGTTGGATTTGAACTTTGTCTTGTATATTTTTTTACTTGTCCACGGGCAACCAAGACAAAAATAATTACTTGTCCGGTTGTTCAAATGTACGAGTCGGGCGAGTCGGGCATAGCATTTCCACACCCCTGATTTAACATTTAGTCTTTATGAACTTTTTTATTAGATATTAAAATCTAAGACTGTTGTTAGGCTTCATAATTTCTAAAAAAAAAACACATCTGCGTTTGCGTTTATTTTCTTGTAAAAAGAATCTAAGTTATGTTCATATATTTTAGAAAATTAATTAACGAAAAAATGGTATCGTTTTTATGAACCACCTGAAATCAATCAATAGTAACATGCGGTTTACATACCATTGCATGGTTGGCAACATCTATAACTATTGCGGCAACACGGACCTGTGTCTTCGTCATCTACAGCACACGTTTGTTTACATATTCCACCTTCAGCTTTGCATTGACGTGTATCTAGATATACAATTGATACAAATATTATATTTATTTTTTTAGAATCCCTATTCTAATCTTAGAAAATGTAGAGTAAAAAAAATTCTGTTTACATTCCTGCTGGTTAACTGTTAGTTATAACATAATGTGACTGCTGTTTACTTATTATGTCTTTCAGTTCTGTTCACCAATAATGGTCAATATAATGGATGTATATGTGACTGTTATAGAAGTTACAGGTTTGATAAGCTATAACACCAAGTTAAATTTATCATATTTAACTGTTTCAAATCAGGAATATGACAGTTGATATCAATTCGTTTGATGTTTTGATCTTTTCTTTTTAACATTTCATGAACGACTATTCTTTAGAAATTTGATCCAGTCAACCTGTATTTTTATCATTTATTTATTGGTCAGTTTTATAGCGTTTGGTATGCGCAATAAGATCAAACAGAAGTAAATTGATTTTAAATAATATGAAAAGTATATATTAGAAATTTGATTATTTTACTGACTATTTAAAATTGTAAAAATCAAGTAAGCCTGGCTACTTATTATCATAGGTTGTTAAACAAACAGATAAAACTAAACAGTTTCGTTTGAAATTAGATCGAAAAATACGTATCTAAATGCAGTCATTTGTATTCAAAACAAGACTGTAATCAACTCGAAAAAAAAAAAACTAAAAAAGAGTTAAACTTTATTTTACATACATAATTGTACTTTGATTCTGCATTAGTGTATAAAACCACATCACAAATTTGAAAAAAAATAGGACAACAGCAAATTCTTGTCCCTAGTTTACAAAAATATTATATATTTCCAAATAACGATAAAAAAGTCTTACTTTTAACTTGATGAATTGTTACTGCTGCAGCACACACAATGAAAACGGCAAGTACACATACACATTTCATCTTGGTGTTCGACTTAGAACATGTAAATTGTAAGTAATATATGGATGAATAAATATGTATATATATATATATATATATATGAAGTATTGTTCGCTGGTTTGTCCTGTTATAAACAAACACGTTTTACCACGTTGAAAGCTATATTTAGATACATTGTTTCAATCTGTTGCATATGTAGAGAAAGGTAAGCACAAATTTGTATTCAGACATTTTTAAAGATTGCTATAGAATTACTAATCGAAGAATTCAAATAGAGAAAAATATCCAACGAGTGACTGAACAACACATTAATTCACGAATGCTCGTAGCGCATGAGTTAATTATCAGTGTTGTCTGGTCACGAGTTGAATATATTTCGATATTTGAATTTTTTAATTAGTTATTTTCTTTATTACATTAAATAAAGAAAGACTAATTAAAACAAATTTTTTTTTAAAGAAATTAATGTTAAACATGTAAGGAAATATATCTTTTTTCGACGCATTTGCAATATGTTTTGATCCGCCGTTATCGACGTCTTGAAAATGCCTATAGTTGTATGACGTCAGAGAGTGAAATAACCACTGACTATGCGGTATGGGATTGGTTCATTGTTAAAGGCCGTACGGTGACCTATAGTTGTTAATGTCTGTGTCATTTTGGTCTCTTGTGGACAGTTGTCTCATTGGCAATCATACCACATCTTCTTTTTTAAACGTTTATTTCACATGTCAAATTATCTTTTTTTAACTGGGAAATCAATGTAATTCAGAACAACCAATGTAATAATAAAGTTTAATCAACTATAAAAATTGCAATGCACTGGAGGACACTTAGATGTGCGCTTATACAGGATATGTTCCGTACTTCGTAACTACAATACCGTTCCCTTTCATGAATTTGACCTACCGAATTAGACTATTTACCGGATTTGTTATCTTATAAGCAACATGACGGGTGCCACATGTAAAGCAAGATCTGCCTACCCTTCCAAAGCACCTGAGATCACCCTGGTCTTTGGTGGGGTTCGTGTTGTTTATTTTTTAGTTTTCTATGTTATGTCCTGTGTAATATTGTTTGTCTGTTTGTCCTTTTCATTTTTAGCCATGGCGTTGTCAGTTTATTTTCGATTGATGAATTTGACAAGCTATACATTATTTATTAATTAATTATCTGATCATTCTTTTCGTCTTAGATTTGTTCAACAAGAACAAGGAAAATTCATAAATGGACTGTTATATATTTGTTAAGGGGCCATATGAAGGATGCCTCCGGGTGCGGGAATTTCTCGCTACATTGAAGACCTGTTGGTGACCTTCTGTTGTTGTTTTTCTATTGTCAGGTTGTTGTCTCTTTGACACATTCCCCATTTCCATTCTCAATTATATGGTGTATAGTGGTTTTCATTGGTCAAATAATCAATAAAACTATGAGTTCTAAACAAGCTAAGGTAATCTATTCCTGGGATAAGAAAACCATTAGTCTGTCGAAAAAAATTAAAGTTTTGTCACAGGAAATTTATAAAAATAACCATATAATAACTTGTTCAAATACTTGTATAAGTAATGCCTTTCAAAATACTGTGTAATTAATTATTTTTGGAGCGTCAAAAAGCTCTATATACCACTTTGCCTCATAATCTCATTAAGAAAAAAGTCACACACCTAAATTAAATGGGCATCTAAAAAGCTAGAATGTGATACATATGTTTGAAATCTTTATGTCATTTTTAGTAGCAATAAACAAAAGAACTATGTCAATGGGACATGTTTTGATACTATAACTGCACTTCATTGTTTTACTAGATAACATTTGTGTTCGCTTTGGAGATTCCATATATCATTATGTTATTTAAAATAAGGATCTTACTCTGTTACAAACCCTCATTCAAACCAATACAAACTTCAAGCTATAATTTCGGATATTGCAAGTCACAGACTTTTCAAGCCAGTTCGCATTGGGAAAGATGAAAAAGAGAAAAGATCTTTTCTAAATCTTTCCTTTGCCAACAAAGGTCTCGATGGCGTCAACCTAGGCAATATCCTTCATCATAAATTAGTTCAATCGAAAATACCTCCTTATTTCAAAGACCAGTCTGTACCAATAATGTCTTATACCTATACCAAACCTATTGCAACTAAAATTTTCAATTACAAACGCGTTTTGCAGAATCTCGATATTGACGACTTCAAGTCTAAACCTCCTGATTGCACTTGTGCTAGTTCCCAATTCATATATAATCCTGCTGGGCACGTTATTACCGGTGACCTTAACATTGTTAATAACACTTCTCTACGAAATGTGTTATCGAAAGGTCCGAAATATCGTGAGCCTAAATCCATCAATTAGAAATACAACTTTAAAATTTTGATGGACTCAGTCGAGGATTATGCCAGGCAATGGGCTAAACGTGAAAAGGAAGACGTAGACACTCTATCCGAATGGATTAAGGCAGTGAGGTCGTTAATACAAATCAGAATCAAGAAACTGAATGGGTCCACCAATGCCCATGCTACGTCAATCTTTAAAGACCCAAATGTTGCTAAACACTTATCCGACCTCCATGATAAATATGTTGTTGTCCCCGCAGACAAAGCCCCAAATAACATCGTTTTTGTCTGTAAAAGTCACTACATTAATTGCTTGATAAACGAATTAGGTATAGACAATTCACTTGGAAACTCAACATATACCCTCACGACACTTACCAAAGAGGAAATCCTGGATAATCATAGGTCTGTTCTTTGTTCCTTTGGTATTTCAACCAAAGATGAAGAACTGGATCTTCCATCACTGTATTGGATACCTAAACTACATAAGTGTCCTTACAAACAACGGTATATTGCTGGATCTTCCAAGTGCTCCACGAAACCTCTTTCTAAATTATTAACATCTATTTTATCAGCAATCAAAGACGGGCTTCAAAGTTATTGTGAAACTGCCTATTCTAGAGGTGGCGTGAATCAGATTCCAAAGATCTTTTAGAGTACATACAATCTAACTCTCTTTCATCTTGTAACAGTATTAAAACATTTGACTTTTCTACTCTTTACACACGTATTCCACATTCCAAACTAATAGACAAATTGAAAGAGTTGGTATTACTTTGCTTCATCAAAAAGAATGGCCAACGTAGATACAAGTATCTTGTCTTAGAGAGGGATAAATCATACTTTGTAAAGAATCACTCTGATTCAAACAAAAAATTCTCTGAAACCAATATTATCAAGATGCTTGATTTCTTGATTGACAACATATTTGTAACGTTCGGAGGACGTGTTTTTCAACAGACTGTCGGCATCCCAATTGGAACAAACTGTGCCCTTCTACTTGCCGACTTGTTTCTTTATTATTTGTATGAGGCTTACTTCATGCAGGAACTTCTTAGGAAGAAAGATAAGAAGTTAGCAATATCCTTTAACTCTACTTTCCGCTATATAGATGACGTTCTTTCACTAAACAATTCAAAATTTGGTGACTATGTGGAACGCATCTATCCCATCGAATTGGAGATAAAGGATACTACAGATACAGTTAAGTCGGCGTCATATCTTGACTTACATCTAGAAATTGACAATGCGGGTCGGGTGAAAACAAAACTTTACGACAAAAGGGATGATTTCAGCTTTCCAATTGTGAACTTTCCATTTCTAAGTAGCAACATTCCAGCAGCACCTGCATACGGGGTATATATCTCCCAATTGATACGATATTCCCGTGCTTGCATTTCCTATCATGATTTTCTTGATTGAGGGTAACTGCTCACAAGGAAGCTATTAAACCAAGAGTTCCAAATGGTGAAGTTGAAATCATCCCTTCGTAAATTTTACGGACGCCATCACGAGTTGGTTGACCGTTATGGAATAACCGTTTCACAAATGATATCTGATATGTTCCCTACGTCGTAACTACAATCCCCTTCCCTTTCATGAATGTGACCTACCGAATTAGACTATTTACCGGATTTGTAATCACATAAATAAAGGCAACAGTAGTATACCGCTGTTCAAAACTCATAAATCCATGGACAAAAAACAAAATCGGGGTAACAAACTAAAACCGAGGGAAACGCATTAAATATAAGAGGAGAACAACGACATAACACCGAAACGTAACACACACAGAAACGGACCAAGCATCAGACAAAACACCACGAGAATAACAAATATAACATGAAAAGCAAATACATGAACTTGGGATAGACAAGTACCGTGCCACGTCTTATCGCAATTTCTCAAAAATAAGAGAAAACACAAACGACTCAACGTTAAAATGCAACACACACAGAAACGAACAATAATATAACAATGGCCATCTTCCTGACTTGGTACAGGACACTTTTAAAGGGGAATAAAAGTGGTGGGTTGAACCTGGTTTTGTGGCATGCCAAACCTCGCACTTTAATGGCAAAGTTAAATATAACATTGAAATGACAACATAATATTACAGGACTACAATAAAAATTAATAGAACATATTAGACAAAGAAAAACATGATTAATAGATAAAAAAAGCATCAGGTTTAAAATTCAATACGCCTAAAACGCGCCTTGTCCACACAAGACTTACAAGTGACGCCCAGATATAAAAGATCGAAAGTGACAAAAGTACAAAGTTGTACAACACTGAAGATCAAAAGTTGAAAAGGTTTCGCCAAATACGGCATTGTTTTTATGCCCGGGATAAGAACATTCTTATTATATAGAACAATTCATGCTATTGCAAACAGTAAATTTTATCAATTGAATATGAAAGAGATATACATAAAGAAACTGAAGTATTAACTAATTACAGAAAACTAAACCCGAATACATAACGCCCAGATATAAAAGATCGAAAGTGAAAAAGGTACAAAGTTGTACAGCACTGAAGATAAAAAGTTGAAAAGGTTTTGCCAAATACGGCATTGTTTTTATGCCCGGGATAAGAACATCCTTATTATATAGAACAATTCATGCTATTGCAAACAGTAAATTTTATCAAATGAATATGAAAGAGATATACATAAAGAAACTGAAGTATTAACTAATTACAGAAAACTAAACCCGAATACATAACGCCCAGATATAAAAGATCGAAAGTGAAAAAGGTACAAAGTTGTACAGCACTGAAGATAAAAAGTTGAAAAGGTTTTGCCAAATACAGCATTGTTTTTATGCCCGGGATAAGAACATCCTTATTATATAGAACAATTCATGCTATTGCAAACAGTAAATTTTAACAAATGCATGAATATGAAAGAGATATACATAATGAAACTGAAGTATTAACTAATTACAGAAAACTAAACCCGAATACATAATGCTATTAAAGTTTAACAAAGAATAGACACACACGAATCAGTCCAGGCGTGAACGTAATTAAAAAAAATGTGACGTCACATACGATGGCGAAAAGGCACAAACGTTATGCCACATTTGAATTTATGAAATTTAGAAACAGCATGACGTCACATATGAAAAACTATCAAAGTGAGATAGAATTAGGATTGATTTAAGATTATATTAGAACTAAATACTGATAATTCATTTAAACAAAATGCATATTGCAATACCTATTGATAACAATCAACTGCAATATACATATGTCCAGTCTGCCATGATACCAACTTCAAACGCAAATAATCGTACAAAAATTAATATAATTAATAAAGGCGGTGATCAATTTTTCTATCCGTAACACCCAAATATAACAAAAAGACGTCAACACATTTGACAAAATCCGATGAGAACCACAAACATAACACTAAACATGTAAACTAAATACATGAATTTGGGATCAACAAGTACAGAAACACGTCTTATAGTAATGCGAATTCACATTCAGCAAAACAGTCACAATCGGGAATAAGTCACGTTTGGTAATTAAAAGATTAGACGACATAATGACAAACCACAATCTACCATGTGACAAAAATGTCCTTAGCTAGTTTGGTTAAAGAGACATCATATGGATCCACCAATTCGTGATGGTGTCCATAAAATTTACGGAGTGTCAATTTTAATCTGTCCTCCTCATAACTTTGTTGGAGCAGTTTCTGCGTAAGGAGCACACTCCTGTATATGAAGTCCGTATAGTGTGAACAAGCACGTGACTACGTTTCAATTGTGATATGTAAACACCATACGAAGGGGCAGAGGGTATGTTACTGCTGAGAAATGGGAAATTGATAATTGGGGAGTTGAAATCGTCCCGTTTATCATAGATTTTCGTGTGATACCAAAGGGACAGTCAAACTCATAAATCGAAAATAAACTGACAACGTCATCTAAAAATGAAAAAGACAAATAGACAAACAACAGTACACATGACACAACATAGAAAACCAAAGAATAAACAACACAAACCCCACCAAAAACTAGGGGTGATCTCAGGTGCTCCGGAAGGGAAGGAGATCCTGCTCCACATGTGACACCCGTCGTGTTGCTTATGTGATAACAAATCCGGTAAATAGTCTAATTCGGTAGGAGGTCACATTCATGAAAGGGAAGTGGATTGTAGTTACGACGTATGGAATGTTTTTGTAGGATCAATGGAGTAGTTTCTTAATCATGTTAATGCTAACTGTATTGAAGACTTGCTCATTTTGATAGGTCACTGGTCAATATTTTACACGTAAAGGTAGTCGGTAAGATAAATTCGTTACATAGTGTGCTAGTGACGTAATACGGTATATATGGGGTCAGTAAATTCTACTGACCCCATATATACCGTATTAGGTCACTAGCACACTATGTAACTAATAGTATATCATGTGTTGAATATGGGATTGAATAAAACATAATAATTAATATCAGTACCACTCATTTCTTGTTACGACCATTGTATGGGTCGCTTTGTATACCACAAGTATGCATGCAATGATCGTGCTAAAAATCAGAAGTCCTGTTATGTTTTCAGTTTATATGAGTTTTATTTTTTAGCTATAAATCCTGATTCAAGATGCATTAAGTAGCATTGAGCTGCTATATACATGTAGTGTTTGCATTTGAAATTGTAGATATTGTTCTTTGCGTGTAAGGGGAATAGAACACGGACACGATCACCAGTCAGTGAACGGTATCTTAAAGATGAAGTGAAGTGAACACTCACAATTATACTTAACAAGGTTAATAAATTGTGATCTTAAGGACACGCTTAGAAAACTGTTCAAATACCAAAAATTGTATACTATACTTATTCATAAATCATATAAACATGAGACATTGTACTTTTTCAACAAATTTTCAGACGAATAAAGTTATTATTATCATAATTATTCACAACTATGTTACAGAACATTTGAAAAATCTACTAATTAGATGTAATTTTTTCCGGTTGTACAACATGACAAAATTCCAATAATTCAATGACATTTGAAAGTACTTTATAGGTACCCTGTACTTGTATGATTTTCCTCCTTTACTATTAATAAAATTCAGAATGGAAATGGGGAATGTGTCAAAGACCAACAACCCGACCGACAATAGAACATACAGCAGCAGAAATTCACAAATAGGTCTTCAATGTAGCGAGAAATTCCCGCACCCGCAGAAGTTTTTTATTGTTTCTGAAGATTTTTTAAGTTGTTCAAGAATTTTTCAAATCCCGGACTGTTAGTTAATTTGATCATATCATATATTCCTATTTATCTAAGTATTGTTATTGGCAGGACTTATTTGAAATTTTGGAAAAATTACTCTTTTAATGCAAAAACAATGACAGCTATAAACGAAAGGAAAAGTTATGTAATACCTAGTCCATAGATCTTTTAAACCTTTAACTATCCTTGTACAACATTTACGGGTGTAAATCGTGGTTGTGGTGTAAAGTAAATCTATACAAGAGTTTAATTTAAGGACAAAAAGATGTTTCAAATTCAGAACACAAAAATAATGAATGATTTTTTTTCTCTCAAATTATTAATGATTACGACATATAAATGTATATTACTGATTAAGTATAATGCAAAATATATCGTTTAATCTATATTTTCAATAACTTACACATAGATCTAACACATATAACAGGTATGGCTATCAAACGATATTCACCTCAGCGAGTGCCGTTTATTTATATCGTAGGTTTCCACGTGATTTGACCATCCAGTATTCATGCAATGATCGTGCCTAATATCAGAAGTCCTATCATTTTTTTAAGTACATATGAGTTTTATTTTTTACCTATATTTAAAGAATTAAAATGCTTAAAATAGTATTGAGCTGCTATATACATGTATTGTTAGCAATTGGAAGTAGAGATATTGTCCTTTGCGTGTAAGGAAATAAACGACACGGACACAATTACCAGTCAGTGTACAGTATCTTAAAGATGAAGTGAGATCAACACTCACAATTATGCTTGACAAGGTTAATGATCGTTATCTTGAGTACATGCATAGAAAACCACTCAAATACCAAAGTTTATAAAGTTAAATGTTCATTTGTATACTATAGCATTTTCATAATTCATATAAACATGATACAATGTACTTTTTCAACAAATTTTGCAGACAAATACAGTTAATAATTATCATAATTATTCACAAATATGTTACAGAACATTTGAAAAATTTACTAATTACATGTAAATATTTCCGGTTGTACAACATGACAAAATTCCAATAATTCAATGACATTTGAAAGTACTTTATAGGTACCCTGTACTTGTATGATTTTCCTCCTTTACTATTAATAAAATTCAGAATGGAAATGGGGAATGTGTCAAAGACCAACAACCCGACCGACAATAGAACATACAGCAGCAGAAATTCACAAATAGGTCTTCAATGTAGCGAGAAATTCCCGCACCCGCAGAAGTTTTTTATTATTTCTGAAGATTTTTTAAGTTGTTCAAGAATTTTTCAAATCCCGGACTGTTAGTTAATTTGATCATATCATATATTCCTATTTATTTAAGTATTGTTATTGGCAGGACTTATTTGAAATTTTGAAAAAATTACTCTTTTGATGCAAAAACAATGACAGCTATAAACGAAAGGAAAAGTTATGTAATACTTAGTCCATAGATCTTTTAAACCTTTAACTATCCTTGTACAACACTTACGGGTGTAAATCGTGGTTGTGGTGTAAAGCAGACCTATACAATTTTTTTAATTTATGAACAAAAAGATGTTTTAAATTCAATTAAATAATAAACGAACTGTTTTTCTCTCAATTATTATTGATGATACCGACATATAAATGTATATAACTGATTACGTATAATGCAAAATATATCTATTTATATAATTGTAAATAACTAACACATATAACAGGTATGGCTATAAAACAATATTCGCCTCGGTGCCGTTTATTTATATCGTAGGTTTCCACGTGATTTGACAATCCAGTATTCATGCAATGATCGTTCCTAATATCAGTAGTCCTATTATTTTTTTTTTAATTCATATGAGTTTTATTTTCTACCTATATTTTAAGAATCAAAATGCATAAAATTGCATTGAGCTGCTATCTACATGTATTGTTTGCATTTGGAAGTGTAGATATTGTTTTTTGCATGAAAGGAAATAAACAAATCGACATGATTACTAGTCAGTGTACAGTATCTTATAGATAAGGTGAAGTCACCACTTACAATTATGTTGACAAAGTTAATGATCGTCATCTTGAGTACATGCATAGAAAACCATTCAAATACCAAAGTTTATAAAAGTTAAATGTTCATTTGTATACTATAGCATTTTCATTATTTATATAAACATGAGACATTGTACTTTCTCAACAAATTTAATTATTCACAAATACGTTTCAGAACATTTGAAAATTCTACTATTTACATGTCAATATTTCCGGTTGTACAACGTGACAAATTTCCAATAATGCAATAACATTTTAAAGTACTTTATAGGTACCCTGTACTTGTATGATGTTCCTCTTTTACAACTAAGTGTTGTTTAAGCAGATTTTAAAATTGTTTAAGAATTATTCAAATCCTGGACCATTGATTTATTTGATCATACAATAAATTCTACTTTTTGAAGTATTAATAATGGATGCACTTTTTCCCTAAATTATTGATGATTACGACCTGTAAATGTATATAACTGGTTAAGTATAATGCAAAATATATCTATTAATCTATATTTTAAATAACTAACACATATAACAGGTATTGTTTGCATTTGGAAGTGTAGATATTGTTCTTTGCGTGTACGGAAATAAACGACACCGACACGATTAGCAGTAAGTGTACAGTATCTTGATAATGAAGTGAGGTCAACACTCACTCATGAGTGATTTTAAAATTTTAAAATATATATATATATATATAAAGGTAAATTCAAGAAGTGAAAGTCCAATAAAAATGGCAACTTCGAATGCTTTGTACTGTCTTTGGCCTTTTGACTTTTTTAACAAGTTTCAATGATCAGTCTATCGAAACGGACCATGCTTTGGGAGTTTACAGTTATAATCCTGATAGTTGTTATCAGTGTTTTTTTTTTATAATAACCCGCGGAAAGACTAGAACAAAACATGAGTCATATTAACGACTCGATGCAACAATGATGAATGGGTTATTGGTCTAGAATGCTAAATTCAACAATTTTGGTTTTACACAACGGCTAGTTTAAGATGGTGCAGGGAACCGGCCGCAATAATCAAGGTAAGCAATTAAATGTCAGCACAAGAACTGGTGTACCTAGTCAAAGAAGGTCTGAATCGAAGTCATAATCCTTATGTTATGATTTTGCCAAATTAAGGCATTTTTGTTATGATATTGTAATTATTATATTTATTAAAGTTGGCCTAATTTGTTTTGTGTGGCCTGATAGTTGTTAACAAAATAATCTTATAACTGTGCAGTTTAGAAATCACTGGAACAATTACAGAATGATTGGAACTTGCCATTTGACTTACATAATGATTCCAGAATGATCCTAATAAAAGATGCGTAATTTAAACTTCTACATTTTACTAGAATCTTCCGTTGTAACTATCTAGGACGTTCAATTTCAAGAGTGTTCTAGAAGTTTCCGTGACATATATATATACAGACACTAAAGTTAAACTTTCAGACTTAGACATCGATAGACATTAGTATTCCCAGCATTTGGATTGACAAAGACTTGCCTTCAAAATTCCTTTGTGAGAACCCTGGTGCTACTGAACTTTGCTAATTTTTCAATAAAACATTTGTGAACGTTTTTTTTTTGTATTGGAGGATCGTTACGAAGGACTTAATCGAATCTAGAATGTGCAATAGAATAACGGACTAATATGACATATTGATTTTACTATTTTTTAATGATATTCATTGAACTATGAAAACAAATGTAACATATTCTAGCATATGAGCGCATAGAAAGATTTTGATTAATACAAATCAGTGTGTCTTAAACATTCCTGCAACTTTCTTGTCGAGTATGCTAAATTGATAAACAACTGTACAATGTTTCTTACATTCATCACCAATAGTTGCTTGCATGATGTCAAATGTCGCTATTCTCCATATTTCATTATCACATCTGTACTTGTACTTTATATGACAATTATTCCAAATGTTTCTGTTCTTATCCTTTCATCTGCCGTTCACTATTTCTAACAAGTTGTCGATCTATATCTTGTTATGTTATGTTAAGAATGCATGTTTCTCTGGTCTTTATTTTTTTTGTCTAATCTGCATTGTTTATATTGTGAGTTTAATCTAAATGTTCCTATTCTAAATGTTTCATTATTTATTTTATTTATAAATATTGTTAAGTTATCTTATCTTTATCGTAAACTCTAATAATTTCTGTGTTCTTTATATTTTGACAACTTTCCCTCAATTCCTTGTATTTGCATTTTTTTATTCCTTTATTATTTATCGGTTGGTCTCTTAGCTGTCAGACATTTACTACTAAATTAAAGTACGTCCGGTTGCATACGAGAATATGTGTATTTTTTTGTCTGTTTGATTATTATTAACAATCATTGTATATATAGTTTGTAACATGTCATTTACTTAAAAATTAAAAATATTCGTGCATTAATAAAATATGAATAATTGTCTATCTATGGAGTTGATTATACTTGTTTTAACCAATATAAATAACGGTACAATACAACGATCATTAAGTTTGCTTTTTGAAAACATTTATTGAGCAACACGACGAATGCCACATGTGGAGCATGATCTGCTTACCCTTCTGCAGCACCCGATATAGCCCCAAATTTGGAGTTCGTGTTGCTCAGTCTTTAGTTTTCTATGTTGTTTCTTGTGTACTATTATTTGTCTGTTTGTCTTTTCAATTTTTAGCCATGGCGTTGTCAGTTTATTTTCCATTTTATGATTTTGATTGTTCCTCTCGTATCTGTTGCCCCTCTTTTTGACGTCAACAATGATCAGATATTTAATTAATTAGCTTATTTGATAATTTGTTTTCAGTTTGTAAAAATGCAAATGCATGTATAATATAACCTTGTATAGTGCATTACAATTATTAAAGTTGATTAAACATTCACAAACATAATCAATGTCTGATACCTTTTTTCTTCGTGTATGCAACAGATTGAAACAGGAAATCTAACTTCTGTACAATACTAGTTCGTCGATGCAGGAAACTTGCTTTTTGAAAATATTATTAATGCGACCCATCGAGGGCATTGCAACTTTTAAAGTTGATTAAACTTTACAAACTTTAACATGTTTAACTAATGTCTGAATACAAAATTATACCTACGTTTTCTCTACATATGCAACATATTGAAACAATGACCCCAAATATAGCATTCAACGTGGATATATTTGTACTTTTATAAACACGACAATCCATCGATCAACACTTAATATATAGTGTCGGTAATACATTAGAGATAATTTTCATTTCCATCCATCACATACAGTAACATTTACTAAACACATCGTTGTGTATATGAACGAATTTAGTAAAAGTTTTACGTTTAACTTTGACATTTATTAACTGTTTACATGTGAGTGTATAATATGGTTAGACAGACGTGCGTGTCGTCTACATAAAAGACATCAGTGGCGCTAGATTGTATGTCATAGTATGCTAACTTTTAACGGCATAAAATGACCTATAATTTTACCGGTTGGTACGTTACAATGTGCATTCTTACTGTTAAGTTATATTTCTTTGACACTTTTTTCTTTCAATACACAATACAATCTCGAATACAATTTTTAAGTTGATTTTTATATAATTTTTGTTTAAATGAATTGTGCGCTTCCGTGTATTTCTTGTCTAGCCAAGGGAATCAAAGTGCTATTTCATCATTCATGTATAGGCAATGAACTAGAGCGGTCTTGCATCAATTTTCCTGTAGCTCAACTAAACCAAACCTGTGCATTTAAAACGCAATGCAAAAACAATCTTTAAAGACCATATTAGCGAAAGAGTAGGAAATTGATAGCATTTGCTTGGTTTGTATCGACAACCTTACACTTGCAGATTTCTACTATTTCGTTGGTTTCTAAAATATCAAAATAAATTTCGAATTCGAGTTTTTTCTTTAAAAAGCCAATACCAAAGTGATTTTGACGCGTTTTCCATTTCACTATGCCAATTGAGTTCAAATTGATCTTTCATACTTAGAACAACTGTGTTTACCAAACATTCCTTGTTTATAGAAGCTTCATCATCAATGAATGTAGTAGATTTAGAACTATTTCATCGTTTTGTTTAAGGGAGTATTGTTTTATGTTAGATTCGTGTTGATCGGTTTTTAGTTTTCAAGTTGTGTTACAATGTAAGAAGACTGTTGTTTTGTCATTCCATCGTTTTTTTTTTTTTGTTTTTTTTCACCATTGTGTAGAACGCCACATGCTGGGGGGGGGGGGGGGGGGGGGGTATTTTGTTTTTGCCATTGTAAGATAACTTGTGCAAAAGCAAACATGAAGGTATCGACAGACAGTAGAATAATTAGGAGTTAACCTCTGTAAAGATAAAAATGAACATAAATGTGCGTCTTTATACATCACATACATTCACATTTACTATAACAATGACTTTTATTAACTGTCTAAATGTTAGTGTATAACTTGGTAAGACAGACGGGCGTATCGTCTACATCAACGTCAACAGCGGTGCTAGACTATATTTCATAGTATGTTAACTTATCTTTTTAATGGGATAAAATTCCCTATAATTTTACTGGTTTGTAAATCGCATGTCGCAATGTGCATTCTAACTGGTTGGTTATATTTGTTCGACACTTCTTTCAATACACAATACAATCTCGAATACAATGTACCATTTAACTGATTTGTTTGACACTTTTTTCTTGTAATACACAATACAATCTCGAATACAATTTTTAACTAACTCATTATACAATATTGACCAATGTTAAATGTTACTTAACATGTAATTTTGTATGTTTTTAGTTTCACCTGAAAGACCATTGTTACATACATGTACTTTTCCGTGGTTGGTGCATATGTTGATTACATATTTGTATTGATTTTCATATACATTTTGTTTTAATAAATTGAGCTTGGTTTCTTTCAGCATTTTTAAGAACAGTTTTGATTGTAAGTATTGGTGATTTTGTCGCAATCAATGCCATATTGTAGAAATTTTTGTTATGCAAAATTTACAAGATTGGTTTAGTTTAACGTTAGTCGTTGTGGCAATTTGATTGTTAACATTTGTAGAAGTTTTTTAAACGATATGATTTTTCTCGGCTACATTCTCTTCGAAAAGAGAACTGTATATTGATCCTTCGAATGTCAACTTTATAAAGTTTACTATTGCTTTTTATTTTTTTATATTCACTAAATCAAAGTCCTCATTGTATAGGTTGGGGTGACTTAATGGTTATAGTTAAATTTCCGTTTAACTCATTACGTATTATTCCAAGACACACTTTTGAGAACTTATATTGATGTCTTGTCCTTCTCTGCATGTTTGTTTTTATTGTTTTTGTTTTTAACGATTGTGTTTATTGTTGATGAACCCCTTGATATCCTCTTCATAAATAAGGTATTTCGTGAGACGTTTCTTATATATCGCGAGACTTAGCTTTTTACAAATATAGCTCCATGTAGATAGAAGAGTTAATGGTTTGTCCACAACTACATAACGGTGGAATATTCGAGACATCTTTTGGTAAAATAAACATTTCTAAAAATTAAGAAGATGAAGTATGATGTCCAAGTCACAATTTGTGAAAGTAAATCATTATATAAAATTCGCCAAAATCCATAACTTTGACTGAAAGATGAATAAAAATCCATTTGCAAAAGACAATTTTTTTAACATTTTGTAAATAAAGCTATTTCAATAGTTAAAACACCAAAATTAAAAAAAATTTTTCCCGGGAAAAATTTTGCAAAATTTTAACAATATGAAATTTGACCTTTTTGGCGACCTGTCTGCACTTTAAAGGAAATTGGACAGGACAACAATAGCATAACTATATATACCATACTGGTTCATATTATTGAAAAACCATACTATAATGCTTATAAAAAAAATCATTTAATGGATATAAAAGGCCGATTTGATCAAACATAGCATGATTTTAACCTTTTATCTTGATAGAAACTCAACTACAAGGAACATCCTTTCAAAGGCAAATCCTTGAACTTTTTTATTCTTAAATCATTACATGACTAAACCTTCCTCCTAACAGAATATGAAGATGATCTTGTAACCTTCGCTCTTGGTGACTTTGCATTGATTTATCTGAGACAGGCACTGAAGTCGATATTCAGAAGTCTTTTGATATTGAAAAGACCAACATGATATTGAAAGGACCAACATGATTTTGAAAGGACCAACATGATATTGTAAGGACCAACATGATATTAGAGGTACCTACATCTATATGTATCCTCAAAAAGATTCACATGCACATGTTGTATATTTATACCATGTAAGCATGCACATTTCAATAATCATATCATGTGTTTTATTGTATTGATTGTTTTGATTATTTAGATATAGGAAGATGTGGTATGAGTGGCAATGAGACAACTCTCCATCCAAATAACAATTCTAAAAAAGTAAACCATTATAAGTCAATGTACGGCCTTCAACACGGAGCCTTGGTTCACACCGAACAACAAGCTATAAAGGGCCCCAAAATTACTTGTGTAAAACCATTCAAACGGGAAAACCAACGGTCTAGTCTATATAAAATTTAAAAAAAACGAGAAACGAGAAACATGTATAAATTGAATAAACAAACGACAACTACTGTACATCATTAACATAACTGACAATTTAAACTGTAATCATGTTTAAGTTATTCAGTAGTTTAACCATACACTTAACCGTCAGACCATTTTTTCTACAATGTAGTGTATCCATACATTTAACCATCAGACCATAGCATCAATTTTCGATAGAAACTATTTTTAGAACGGGATATTTTATTTCAAACTGTTCATTTGTATTGAATAATTCCTTGTCTTGTTTTTTCAGAATATATCTTCATTATTTTAGATACTGTCTTATATTTATGATGAGATTTTCTCACTGGCATAGTACATACCTAACCAATCTACGATTTTGAGATATATTAGCACTTATTTCGCTCGTTCGGTTACAGCCGACTTGTAGAAAACAGTTCTTTGTTCAAGACTCGTAGAAGAAAATGTGCTTTTTTGATCAAAATAATGCTCTCCAGTTACACATTTAACATCTCATAGTATCTCGAGTAGTGTTGCTACATTGACCAACTGATACTGGTTTGATAGAAGTACACGATGACTGTGAAGCATTACTTTGTAATTTTTGCTTTGATGTACTTTCGTATCTACTGTTTATTTTTAAACCAATTGAATAATAAAGCAGCAATGAAAAGCCCGATAGATTACAGTATTGACGAAACACGCCCGATATATAACGACATTGACGAAATACATTCTGGTTTATTTGATGGCACCAATGATTCAAGTAATGAAGTACAACCAAAGAAAGCGAAAGGAGAAATTACATGAAAACCAAAAAAAACTGCTACAAAAACCGTTTTTACAAGAACTCCGATCAGACCAGACGAATATACCTTAGATCAATGGA
The DNA here is from genome assembly GCA_037788925.1 of Mytilus galloprovincialis. NCBI lineage: Eukaryota > Metazoa > Mollusca > Bivalvia > Mytilida > Mytilidae > Mytilus > Mytilus galloprovincialis. The sequence continues at coordinate 70,732,740 of CM075343.1, read as the reverse complement.
TTTCTGATAGAAATAGAATAGAATATTGTTATGGCTATATCATTGCATAATTATTCAAATTTATATTTTTAATTATCAATGTTTTTTATAAATCCAAGATTCATTCATGGCAGCACAGGGGGAGAAGAAATAAATTATGTTCGAAACAAGTCGGACGAAGGTTAATACCTTTAAAAGTTATAAAGGGGATGTTTTAGGATTATATGTTTAAACTGTAAAAAGATTTCAAATGGCAAATTTGAGAAACAAGACCGTAAAGCCAGATGGATAAACGTTATACAGTGTTCTTATAACACTTATGACAAAGGTCTTACCAGGTTTTATGATTTTACTATTGCTTTAACGAGGTTTGAATATGCAAATTGGTATCACATTATGACCTGCTGGTTTAACACTTTTATAATGGCAAAACATTTTAGGAGATTAAAACGAAATTTAACAGTATTATGGATAAATGCGCATCCAAAATGCAATTTAGACGAAACGTGGAAGGCTTTACATACACGTTCTTTGAGCACGCCTCTTATAGCAAATTAGACTATTTACCGGATGTGTTATCACATAAGCAACACGACGGGTGCCGCATGTGGAGCAGGATCTGCTTACCCTTCCGGATTTCCTGAGATCACCCCTAGTTTTTTGGTGGGGTTCGTGTTGTTTATTCTTAAGTTTTCTATGTTGTGTCGTGTGTGCTGTTGTTTGTGTGTCTTTTTCATTTTTAGTCATGGCATTGTCAGTTTGTTTTAGATTTATGAGTTTGACTGTCCCTTTGGTATCTTTCGTCCCTCTTTTATAGCAACGAAGATGATATGGAGTATAAATAGGTACGACAGTTTACTCAACCAACACCAACTATTTATTCCTTATACAGAAGAGTTCAGACAGATTTTCTTGAAGACTCATTGGATAGATGATTCCAATAAACTTGATTGTGACCGAGTCAACATCCTGGTAATATTAAGACATGACTACATCGCTCATCCAAGGAATCCAAAACGGAAGGTTCCACGAAAACTGAAAAATGCAAACAAAATTTTGACCAGCTTATCCATTTGTTTCGCTAGCGTTTGTGTATAAGCAGTTCAAATTGACAGTTATTCAATGAACAAACAATTAGAAATTATATCGAAAACAGTCATTCCCCATTTTCATTCTCAATTTTATTTTGATTGGTGTACATGGTGCCGGGTAAAGTCATACTCTGTTTCCTCCAAAACATGCCGGAGTTATAAAACTTTATCCTTTAAAAGTCAGTTTTGGAAATGAACATTTCAAAGCATTTGCAAGATGGAGAAATTGAAAATAGAAAATGAAGATGACAGTTGTACATAATTATGTTTCACCTAATTATTTTACGGATTTGGTTGATAAAATAATAGAGGTAGCACTCCACAGTTAGAAAATAAAATTAAAAATGATCAGTCACAAAATGTTTTATCATCTCCTATTCATGGATTTCTAATACATTAACCTAACTGTTTGTGTTGTACATGTGCATATGTATATAATCAGTATATTCCATAGATTTGATTTTCAAAAGTTAAAAGAGTGAAAATTAATTCCTTTTATGTGTATCCATGGCAACATTCTGCATTTATTTACCATAAAATATTGCAAAAAGGGGGGTGGATATGTCACATTTGGATCAAACTAGAATTTCAATGCCTTTGAGTTATACCTTTTTAGAAACTGTTGATCAATAAAAAAATGGGTGTCTTCCGCCTCATTTTTTTCGTAAAATCCAATCACAAAGTTCGTGCGATAAAAAGTTGAAAAAAAACATTTCAATAATTGACAGACCAATAAAAGTGTTGGCAATTTGTGTAGGATTTTAATTTTAGAATGTAATAAACAAATAAGAAGATCATTAACAACCTGAAGTGATTCGGGAAATGATCTATACACGATAAAAGGAAATAGTTTGGTGCGTCGATATGAAATTTCATAGAGGCATGTAATATTTGTAAGATTTGCAATAACAAGCATTTGTAGAACTGATTATTTCGATCCTTCAAGTATGTGTAAAATAATCAATATTTATATATATTAGTCTCTTTCATATATACAATCGTAGTATATTTTTAGATGCTGTAGATTTGTATTTGATCATTGATTGTATGCAAAACGTTCAGTGTTAAATATTTCATGTTTTCGTAACAAATCAACACCTTTTAATTTTAAGACTTAAGCATTTTTACAGCCAAAATTACAGTTAAAATTACAGTTTTAACACTAACAGCAGCTCTCACAAGGGAAGCTGGTTCCATAGAAGTCCTCACGATTTTTTAATATATCTCTGGCAATATTCGGTTTATATCAGACTCTGACATTGAGGGGAACAAATACCATGGAAGTTTTGTCTTCTATAAAAACATTTAGATATAAAACGTGTATCTCATATCAAGCCTCATTTATAGTCTTCCAAGTACTCCACGAAACCTCTTTCTAAATTATTATCATCTATTTTATCAGCAATCAAAGACGGGCCTCAAAGTTATTGTGAAACTGCCTATTCTAGAGGTGGCGTGAATCAGATGTGGATACTTAAAAATTCCAAAGATCTTTTAGAGTACATACAATCTAACTCTCTTTCATCTTGTAACAGTATTAAAACATTTGACTTTTCTACTCTTTACACAAGTATTCAACATTCAAAACTAAAAAACAAATTGAAAGAGTTGGTATTACTTTGCTTCATAAAAAAGAATGGCCAACGTAGATACAAGTATCTTGTCTTAGGGAGGGACAAATCATACTTTGTAAAGAATCACTCTGATTCAAACAAAAAATTATTTGAAACCGATCTTATCAAGATGCTTGATTTCTTGATTGACAACATATTTGTAACGTTCGGAGGACGTGTTTTTCAACAGACTGTCGGAATCCCAATGGGAACAAACTGTGTCCCTCTATTTGCCGACTTGTTTCTTTATTATTATGAGGCTGACTTCATGCAGGAACTTGGGAAGAAAGATAAGAAGTTAGCAATATCCTTTAACTCTACCTTCCGCTATATAGATGACGTTCTTTCACTAAACAATTCAAAATTTGGTGACTATGTGGAACGCATCTATCCCATCGAATTGGAGATAAAGGATACTACAGATACAGTTAAGTCGGCTTCATATCTTGACTTACATCCAGAAATTGACAATGAGGGTCGGTTGAAATCAAAACTTTACGACAAAAGAGATGATTTCAGCTTCCCAATTGTGAACTTTCCATTTCTAAGTAGCAACATTCCAGCAGCACCTGCATACGGGGTATATATCTCCCAATTGATACGATATTCCCGTGCTTGCATTTCCTATCATGATTTTCTTGATAGAGGGTTACTGCTCACAAGAAAGCTATTAAACCAAGAGTTCCAAATGGTGAAGTTGAAATCATCGCTTCTTAAATTTTACGGACGCCATCACGAGTTGGTTGACCGTTATGGAATAACCGTTTCACAAATGATATCGGATATGTTTCTTACGTCGTAACTACAATCCCCTTCCCTTTCATGAATGTGACCTACCGAATTAGACTATTTACCGGATTTGTAATTACATAAGCAACACGACGGGTGCCAAATGTGAGCAGGATCTGCTTACCCTTCCGGAGCACCTGAGATCACCCCTAGTTTTTGGTGGGGTTCGTGTTGTTTATTCTTTAGTTTTCTATGTTGTGTCATGTGTACTATTGTTTTTCTGTTTGTCTTTTTCATTTTTAGCCAAGGCGTTGTCAGTTTGTTTTAGATTTATGAGTTTGACTGTCCCTTTGGTATCTTTCGTCCGTCTTTTATAGAAAATTCAATATAATTTGTTGTCTCAAGGATATATTTGGATCAAAGAAATATTTGGTGTAGGAAGAGGAGATGGAGGAAAGGGAGAGATAGATAATATATTTCGGGGTATTTATTTGGTCTCTTGTTACTCAAGACAAAATGTGATGGAAGTAAATGTTTCTCCTTCGTTTTATATAGCAGGGTATTCCATAGTGTAATAATATTGGTTGCAGATAGTTGTCTCCCTTAATACAGACTATCAGATTGTATCTTTTTCTAATAGTCAAAATTTAAAATACTGAACATGTTATTTTACATGAATGTTTTATTTATTGTCCTGTAAAAGCAGACTTATTTGTTTCCTCTACTGTGTAATTTGATGTATTTTGATTAAGAAGAACTTTATCCATATTTTGAAGATGTACCCATATTTTGACTATTTTATTTATTGTGTCTGTTTATTTAACGCATAAATGTAAATATATCGGAAATTGATGAGGCTGTCATTAAAGTGAGAGGGTTAGCCCTATAGAACCAGGTTTAATCCACCATTTTATACATTTGAAAATGCCTGAACCAAGTCAGGAATATTACAGTTCTTGTCCATTCGTTTTTGATGCATTTTGTTATTTTATTTTGCCATATGATTATGGACTTTCCGAATTGATTTTCCTCTAAGTTCAGTATTTTTGTGATTTTACTTTTTAGATATGTGGAACGAAAGTATTCTCCTAACGTGATGAGGCTTAAACGAATATGACAAAACCATAAATGAAAGATCACATGACAGAATCAGGAGGAACCCGTCAAGTTTAATTGTTTCAACTCGGTCGATTCCGTACCCTCATCTAACAAATAGAGAAATAGAAAACTACTTAAATTGTATATCTTTTGAAAAGAGAAGTTACATAACAAAGAGGAGAATAAGCGATCATAGTTTAATGATAGAAAAAGGAAGACATTTAAAAATACCTAGAGAAAAAAGACTATGCACATCCTGTAAGATAATGGAGGATGAAGCCCATTTTATTTTATATTGTAAAAAAATGCTAAACTAAGAGATAACTTTATAGGAAATGTACTTAAACATATGCCAGATTTTATGTCCTGGCAAGAAAATGAACAAATTAAATATCTTCTTTGCCCATCAACCTCAAAAGAAGTAGAAAGCTGAGGGTCATATTTTAAACAGGCATCAGAACTGAGGATAGGGGACTCTTGATTTATTTATCGAATATATATATATATATATATATTGTTTTGCTTTTTTGCTTTGTTTTTATGGTTTTGTTTGTTAAATGTATTTTGTGTATGTTTATATTTTTTGTCACAAACTTATTGTTCAAAGTTTATATGACAATAAATATTTGAATTGAATTTGAATTATTGCTATATATCGATCATCTCAAGCTCTCTAAATTGACGTACAATAAGTTCATGCATATCGTATGTTATAACTTTTTTGATATGAGCGTCACTGATGAGTCTTATGTAGATGAAACGCGCGTCTAGCGTATTAAATTATAATCCTGGTACCTTTGGTTAATTTTTATAACCTCTCAATGGAATATCTACAGTATATCAAAGCTGTCTATAAGTCGTTTCACTTTTTATGTACCAACCACATTAAAAAGACATGTATCATGCTACATGCATATTTAAAGTATATGGTGCGTAGTAAGCTTGGGAATTTTTGTCTTATATTAAGAAATGTAATATCTCCCTCGATGACTACTTATCTTGACAGCATTTTGATTTATGTGTTTATTATGCAAATTTGAATACTGGCATTAACATTTGTATCTATCTATCAGAAAAATATATTCCCTTAATGCTTAACTCATATTAAAGATTACAAAATTGGTAATAACGTTAACAATATGGTGACTGTAAGATGATATTATTCATATACGTTTAACATTTAAAGCTATATCAGAGTTATGCATCATTTTAAAGTATACAATGTTTCATGCTGTGAAAGGTAAAATAGCAAATATACCAAACTTAAAGGAAAAATCCATACGAATAGTTTGTTTTATTAAATGACAAAAACATACTCAAACACATCAACTGAATAAAAAACAACTGTCATAACCCTACATTGATAAAACACTTCTGTATGAAGAAAATAATGATTAAATCTAGTATCAAACCTCTCAATTGTATGGCAATTGCATGATATTCCATTTTATTGACAACAACATGCGCGTAAAACACATACAAATAATAAGTTAAGTATGGTAAAAGTCTAACTAACTATAAAAGGCTTTTTCAACACAGACTAAAGCAAAATAGTAAGTACATGTAGACACTCTTAGATTAGCGATACTATTTCGGGAATTGATGAAAGCTGCAGAGTTATAATTATATTACTCATACAGTAGTAACATCGAAGCTTTATGGGGTGGTACCAGGATTATAATTAAGTATGCCCGACACGCGTTTCGTCTACACAAGACTCATCAGTGACGCTCATATCAAAATATTTATAAAGCTAAACAACAACAAAGTTGAAGAGCATTGATTATTCCAAAAAAACTGTGCCAAATACGGCTAAAGTAATATATGCCTGCGATAAGAAAATCCTTAGATTTTTTAAAATTCAAAGTTTTGTTCACGGGAAATTTATAAAAAGTAAGCTGTCCATTTTTATCTCATTGTTCTAATAGAAAACTATATATAGGTTACCTTCTAGAGTTAAAATAACACGTACTACTGATGAAGAATTTGATCTTATTATTTCTTGGTTTTATTTAATATAATTGTAGCTGCAAATTAAATTCTCTAAGAGCCATGATACATTTTTTGTAACTGCGCTGTCCGTCTAATGTCCGTAAGCTTCTTTTCACAATCATGAACATTTCCTTTCAAACATGGAGCCGAATGCCTTTACAATCTTAAGGGTATTAAGTTTGAAAACTGCGTCTATGGACAAATGTGATGTCTTAACTTGCATAACACTTACAAAGGAACATAACTCTAGATCCGTTGAGGTGACGCTTCCAACTATCAGAGCTTGTGATAATAACAATTGTTACTTCGAAGTGTTATACCTTTTTTGTACATTGGCTAGAGGTGCAGGGAAGGCTAGAAATCTAAAAAAAAAACATTTTTAACGCTGCCTAGTTTTTGCGCCTGTTTTTTTTGTGGGGTTCGTGTTGCTTATTCTTTAGTTTTCTATGTTGTGTCATGTGTACTATTGTTTGTCAGTTGTCTGTTTCATTTTTAGCCATGGCGTTGTCAGTTTATTTTCGATTTATGAGTTTGACTGTCCCTCTGGTATCTTTCGTACGTCTTTCAAATCAGGAGCCTCTGGCTTTTGATAGTCTTTTATGAGTTTTTATTTTAGTTTCTTCTTTATATTTCAGAGTTTAATATGACTTCCATTATCACTAAACTTGTATACATTTTTGTATAAGGGCCAGCTGAAGAACGCATCCGGGTGCGGGATATCGCTGCATTGAAGACCCGTTGGTGGCCTTCAGCTGTTGTCTGCTCTCTGGTCGGGTTGTTGTATCTTTGACAAAATCCCTATTTGCATTCTCAATTTAATTGTGTATAAAGTATACAACATTTGATACAGGTAATTTTTTCCATTTATAAGGGAGCAGAACCCTAAAACATTTTAAAAAATTTACGCCACACAAACTCAAATCTCTGTGAATAAGAATCATATAGAAGAATAGAAACCAATTTTGGGACGTACCGCAATACAGAATGATGGACGATACGACGGAATCATAAACATGGCTGAAATAAGTAAAAACAAAACTTTACATGTTTTGTTGGCTATTGAATGTCTCAAAAAAGTATGACTGATTTAAAACAATCTATCAATCTTTCATTGGTCCGAACGAGTTGAGTTCTTCTCGAAGTGGTTATTACCCTTCGATGATAACGTTTCTTAAACATATCGAACAGAATTGTTTCAATTCACATTTGAGGTGTCAAGATCTAGTTTGACTTCATCAGATACCGAAATGTTTAAAGGTTATATTTTTAATCACGAATTTCTTTGTTGTGTCATGTGTACTATCGTTTGTCTGTTTTTATTTTTTTTATTTTTAGACATCACGTTGTCAGTTTATTTTAGATTTATGAGTTTGACTATCCTTTTGGTATCTGTTGTCCCTCTTTTGTCAAAGTAATGAGAATGCATTAGGAAAACAAAGTATGCTGGAAGTAACATATTTTATTATCAACTCTTTTCTGATATTATTTCCACTTTGTGCAGGTCATGTGAGAAAATCATCTGTAAAAGAAGCAGGATTTCAAATTAAAAATGAATATTATGCATATATGATAATAACAAATACCATTAATTATTGATAACGATCTATACATCATTACAGAATATTATTTGCAGACACAATAATATTCAATACGTATAATGAACAGTGATTAGTGATTTATACGGTGTAGCTATCAAATTTATAATTGTGATAACTATGCATAATTTCTATATACCGTTAGCTAGTAATACATTTCAATCAGCTGGCCTTTTAAATTATTGCTTGTGTTTTCGAACGTAGTATGTTGCCTTTATTTATGTCGTACTTATAAAGTATTACAAAGTGAAGCAAAATTGATATTATATTTTCCAAATATCATGTGAATTTTCGCACTGCTTCGTCATGTTGATAGTAAGAACTATCTATTTTAAGAACACTGTGCTCTCTCATTGTGTTAAGGTATAGCACCACACTGCTTTTTCATATTTAGTTGAGTTGTTTCTTATATTTGCATATAAACTCCTCATAGATAACTGGATTATATTTTGTATTTACGCCAGACGCATTTGTAGTCTACACAATACTAATTAGTGACGCTCGAATCCGAAGAACTTTACATACAAAGCAGTTCAAGAGCAATGAGGTCCACAATTCTTAAATTGTCTGCCATATACAGCTAAGTATTTAAATGCAATACAACTATATGATCAATGCCATCTTACAGTTGTACTTTACTTTATATTGTGTACTGCATCTGTTTACCCTTATCTATTCTATTCACAAATTTGTGCGTACACATTGCAAACCGTTATTGTTGATAGCAACTCATTAATCATTGTAATTTAATTTATTCTGATTCAATCAGAAAATTATTATCATTTTACGTTGACATAAATGTTCTTGCAGTATGTATATCATTCTGTCATAAGAAAGATAAATAATATAATAATATGAAAGACACTACGGGTTAATGTAGGAGACTATTTGAGTCAATATCTTGACTTCATATGATATGGTATAATCTAAACGGCAGAACCCATGAACCCTTATTGATTGCTCTGGTTTGTATAACCCATGTATCACTTATTGATTGTTCTGGTATATATAAGTCAATTCGTATCCTTTTTGAGTTTCATAAAACCTTTTGTAATGAACGAATTTATCAATCATCTGATAAGCTGTTACTTTCACCTAATGATAGGTTTTTCTGTAATTAGAATGGTTTACTTTTTAAAATTGTTATCTGGATGGAGATTTGTCTCATTGGCACTCACACCACATCTTCCTATATCTATTGATATAAAGTAAACCAAGTCAGGAAAATTGCCAATGTTATATGATAGTTCGTTTCTGTGTGTTACATGTTAAGTTTGTGTTTCTGTTGTGTCTCTTCTTATATCTATGTTTTCCCTCAGTTTTAGTTTGTAACCCGGGCTGGTTAAATCGACTTATGAATTTCGAACAGCGCTATACTACTGTTATCTTTATTTACTGTAATCAGACTCGAGGTAAACTCCACTTTTGTTTGAAGTTAGAGTATGGGTTTACAGTAAATTCCACTTACTTTATTGTTTTATAAATGGCACTGAACCCATTATAGACAAAACTAGAATCAGACGTGAAGACAATTATCATTTTGTTGGAAGTCGAATTAAATGCTAATCCTTCAAAGGGTCCACCATGTAAATTTGCCATTAATGTATCTGTCTGAATGTCGCCATCATAAACCTACTCAAAAATAAATATGTAAAAATGTTTAAATTTTCATATCACATCGACACGTCCACCATCACTATGGGTATCACTATATAAATCAACATATAAATACTTTCTGAATCATCTGAGATCAACCGCTTCATTGTAATGATTGGTATTTGTTATACTACTGCATACCCGAATTAAACATGTATTGACAAAACTACTATTTTGTAATATTTAGTAGTTTCTGAATCTTCGGAATCAAATTCTGAATCAACCGCTTCATTATAATGATTGATGATGGTTATATGTAAAATGTTTTGTACACTTGTTATCCTTCGACCTTGCTATTTTACATCACGATTTTAGGCTTAATGAACTATTTGTTTAACCTTTGATAATTCCATCTCTATTTGTATACAAGAAAACACAAAAAAAAACTACATCCTACACGAATTAAACATGTATAAAACTACTATTTTCTAATATTTAGCATTATCAAAACAAGTATGAATGCAAGAATAATATTAATATAGCATGATATTTATTGTAATCTAATTGCTTAATATATGTGTATACCTTAACTGTATCAAAAAAACCGTCTTCCAATCTGAAGAAAGTAAAGTTCAACATTACTTTAGATCCTTCCTCAACTATTATGGTGTAAGTACATAGTTGTTCATTACAATAGTTTGAAGGATAATGAGGTGATGTAAACCTTCCCTCTGGCCCTTTAAAAGTTCCACCACATGTAACTGTAATGGTAAAAAATGTACATGTTTATTCGAAAAATTATTGTATCAACATAGATGTCTGTTTTTAAAAGATAAAACATTACTTTTCATCTTGTTAAAACCTGTAAAACAATATGGTAACCTTGCCATTGAACAACATCTTGAAAAACAACTGTCGAAACCTACAAAATGAACCTAAATGACATTTTAAACAACACCGACATATAAAATATACCCTAATCATGTATTAATTATAGAAAATTTAAAGAAATTGTTATACCCTATAGCGGGTAATCTTTGCAGGTGTAAAATTTCAAAATTCGCAATGAAAAAGGAATACGAAATACTCTGGCAGTTATTATTCTGGCGGATTCAAAACTTTTATGAATATATTTGAATGTACACTGGCGGAATTTATTTTTGGCGATTTTATTGTATCCGCGAAAATAATAAAAAATTTACACACCGCAAAAATAATGCGCTATACGGTATGCTACATGTATTCTTTCCGAACCATGTGAGTATTTGGACCATACGCGAATGTTCATGACCATGATGTGTTTCATAGACAAAAACGAACCAATTTAAAACATCCCGTTTTAACTCTTATTTATTAATAGTTAATATAAATTACACATTGGAATACAAAAATAATTCCAGGCTTTATTAAAACTATCAGTGTGCTTTTGTGTTATTTTTTCAATACATCTTTTCACTGATCCATTTATTATTATTATTAATTAAACGACGTGTTGTTCATTTGATCTCATTTATTCATTACTCAGAATTTGATTATGACTTCCAATGTTCTTACTTTCCTCTGCAAGTATATTACGTCATCGTGAAAAAGTGGCGGCAATGCCTGATGACATTACATAAAAAGAATATATCTTTTAATAGGAAATTTGAAAAGAAGGTGTAAGATATCTGCATATCGTCTCAAAGTCAAAAGAGCAACAGATTCCATCATCAAACCTCGTTCCATATGATATATATTCAATCTCGACAATTAAATTTTACTATTCAAAACGCTCGTCGACTCTCGATTTTAATTTTAAAAATCTATCAGTCTTGAGAGTATTAATATTGTATCATACTTGATGCAATGGTTAAATCTTTATGTATACAATACGTTTAGCGAAATAAATTTCACTGAATTAGTGATCAATCGCGTGGTGTATGCTATGTTTTGATTGATACAAAAACTTACGACAACAGGGCTTGCAACATTTATCACTTCCTGAACAATTTCCAGCGTTGTCCTGATACTCAGTTGTCGGATGACAGTCGGAAGTACTACTTTTACAGTTGCAATCTACTGAAGCTTTTAAATGATAAGTGTTTTGTTTTTTAATAAACATGACTTTGTGTTGTTATTTTGTCTCTCTTTTCACTACCCAAAAAAAGGCAACAGCAGAATACCGCTGTTCAAAATTCATAATGAAATTGAGAAAGGAAATGGGGAATGTGTCAAAGCGACAACAACCCGACCATAGAGCAGACAACAGCCGAAGGCCACCAATGGGTCTTCAATGTAACGAGAATTCCCGCACCCATAGGTGTCCTTCAGCTGGCCCCTCAAAAATATGTATACTAGTACAGTGATAATGGACGTCATACTAAACTCCGAATTATACACAAGAAACTAAATTAAAAATCATACAAGACTAACAAAGGCCAGAGGCTCCTGAATTGGGACAGGCGCAAAATTGCGGCGGGGTTAAACATGTTTATGAGATCTTAACCCTCCACCTATACCTCTAGCCAATGTAGAAAAGTAAACGCATAACAATACGCACATTAAAATTCAGTTCAAGAGAAGTCCGAGTCCGATGTCAAAAGATGTAACAAAAGAAAATAAATAAAATGACAATAATACATAAATAACAACAGACTACTAGCAATTAACTGACATGCCAGCTCCAGACCTCAATTAAACTGATTGAAAGATTATGTCTTCATCATGTGAATATCAGGCACAATCCCTCCCGTTAGGAGTTTAGTATCATACTATCATAAAATATATGAGAAGAACATAACCCGTGTCATGCCAACAACTGTTTTGTTTTACATAAATGTGTTTAGTTCCAATGCAAAGACCCTATAAGTGAATCAATATTAAAGCCAAAATATGCAATCTTTAATGACCTGACAACAGTATCGTAACTATATCCCTTTTTAATGAGTCTATTTAAAGGTTTTGTTAGTTTCTAAGGTGAATACTGACATTTTTGTGCTTAAAAAAAAATATTTCCATAAAAAATTGGATGTGAAATACCTGAACATATAAGATGTCTGCATGTTGAGTTGTATTTACGAATTATTTCCTTATACCGTTGATAAAATTTAGTAAATGTTTTGACCGGTTTGTGATATCGATAAACCCTGATGTAATAATTTTTCAGTAATACATAAATTTCTCTCGCTAAAATCTAATACTTTGTTACATACACGAGCGAATCGTACAAGTTGAGATATATAACCATCATGAATCGATTAAGAAAAAACAAACAAATCCGGGTTACGAAGTAAAACTGAGGAAAACATATTAGATATAAGAGGAGAACTACGACACAACAGAAACACACCACTAAAATGTAACACACTAAGAAATGAACTATAACATTGGAATTTAAATAAAACAAATGGTGGGTTGAACCTGGTTGTGCGTATAGCCAAAAATAGCAATCATATATGCTCTGTGTTGAAGACCTATAATGGTTTTCTTTAATAAATTGTTACTTGGATGGAGAGTTGTCTCATTGGTACTCATTCAATATTTTCCTACGTCTATCTACATGATCTGTAAGTAGTAAAAATCCTGAAATTGTCTGACCATTTCTCATTAAAAAAGGTAAACGAATCTTGGAAACAGAACTAGTATTTGTGACACACATTTTACTTACTTAGATGTATGGAAGTGACATGTTAATTACATTTACTTGCACAATACTTGTTTAAAAAAAATAAAGTGGTCTACTTTACTATACAACGGGGGAGATATTTGTTACATACCAATGCATGGCGGCTCACAACATCTGTTTGGATTGCAAAAAGGTCCTATTCCTGTATCTTGTTCATTATCATCACACACAGGTTTACCTTATTTTCATTTATTTTAGAAAATTAATTAACGAAAAAATGGTATCGTTTTCTATGAACCACCTGAAATCAATCAATAGTAACATGAGTATGCGGTTTACATACCAATACATGTAGGTTGGCAACATCTATAACTATTGCGGCAACATGGACCTGTGTCTTCGTCATCTACAGCACACGTTTGTTTACATATTCCACCTTCAGCTTTGCATTGACGTGTATCTAGATATGCAATTGATACAAATATTATACATGTATTTATTTTTTGAGAATCCCTGTTTTAATCTTAGAAAATGTAGAGAAACAAAAATTCTGTTTACATTCCTGCTGGTTAACTGTTAGTTATAGCATAATGTGACTGCTGTTTACTTATTATGTCTTTCAGTTTTGTTCACCAATAATGGTCAATATAATGGATGTATATGTGACTGTTATGGAAGTTACAGGTTTGATAAGCTATAACACCAAGATAAATTTATCATATTTAACTGTTTCAAATCAGAAATATGACAGTTAATATCAATTCGTTTGGTGTTTTAATTTTTTCTTTTTAACATTTCCTGAACGACTATTCTTTAGAAATTTGATCCAGTCAACCTATATTTTTATCATTTATTTACTAGTCAGTTTTATAGCGTTTGGTATGCGCAATAAGATTAAACAGAAGTAAATGAATTTTAAATAATATGAAAATAAAATTGAGAAAGGAAAAGTATATATTAGAAATTTGATTATTTTACTGACAATTTAGAACTGTAAAAATCAAGTAAGCATGACTACTTTTTATCATAGGTTGTTAAACAAACAGATAAAACTAAACAATTTCGTTTGAAATTAGATTGAAAAATACGCATCTAAATGCTGTCATTTGTATTCAAAACCAGACTGTAATCAACTTGAAAAAAACTAAACTAAAAAAGAGTTAAACTTTGTTTTACATACATAATTGTACTTTGATTCTGAATTAGTGTATAAAACCACATTACAAATTTGAAGAAAAAAAATAAGACAACAGCAAATTCTTGTCCCTAGTTAACAAAAATATAATATATTTTCAAATAACGATAAAGAAGTCTTACTTTTAACTTGATGAATTGTCACTGCACCAGCACACACAATGAAAATGGCAAGTACAAATAAAAATTTCATTTTGGTGTTCAACTCAGAACATGTGAACTGTAAGTGATGTATTTATGAATGTATATATATATATATATGTATATGTAGTAATGTTCGCGGGTTTGTCCTATTATAAACGAACACGTTTTTGCACGTTGAAAGCTATATTTAGATACATTGTTTCAATCTGTTGCATATGCAGAGGAAAAGTAAGCACACAATTGTATTCAGACATTTTTAAAAATTGCTATAGAATTACTAATCGAAGAATTCAAATAGAGAAAAATATTCAACGAGTGACCGAACAACACATTAATTCACGAATGCTCGTAGCGCATGAGTTAATTATCTGTATTGTTCGATCACGAGTTGAATATTTTTCGATATTTGAATTTTTTAATTAGTTATTTTCTTTATTACATTAAATAAAGAAAATGACTAGTTAAAACAATTTTTAAGAAATCAATGTTAAACATGGAAGGAAATATATCTTTTTTCGACTCATTTGCAATATGTTTTGATCCGCCGTTATCGACGTCTTGAAAACGCTATTGTTGTATGACGTCAGAGAGTGAAATAACCACTATTATGCGGTATGGGATTTGTTTATTGTTGAAGGCCGTACGGTGACATATAGTTGTTAATGTCTGTGTCATTTTGGTCTCTTGTGGACAGTTGTCTCATTGGCAATCATACCACATCTTATTTTTATACGTTTATTTCATTAACTGGGAAATCAATATAATTCATTGCAACCAATGTAATAATAAAGTTTAATCAACTATAAAAATTGCAATGCACTGGCGGACACGTAGATGTGCGCTTATACAGTATATGTTCCGTACGACGTGACTACAATCCCCTTCCTTTGCATGAATGTAACCTACCGTACAGGGTTTCCCCTGGGTCAAGTATTTTTTTCGCCACCTCTTTCGCCAAAACAATATTTTTCGCCACTTTATTATTTTTTTCGCCAAATAACATAACCATATTTTCGTTTAAAATTTACATTTTTTTCTACCCATACCCCCCCCCCTTCCCCCTTTCCCTTAAATGAGATGATTTTGCCCATTGTGTCTATGATTATGCTCTCAAACTTATTTTAGAGTTTACATGTTAATGAATAAACACTAATAATTTACTTTAAAACAGCAGATATTTTTAATTTAAAAAGGAAAACTATTCATTGTATTTTAAACAACTTTTCTAATTGATTGGGCCACTATACTTTTAATAATAAAGAAGATATACGTCCTGGAATATAACAAAATTAATGGACATGTTTTGATTATATAATACCAGTATAGTTCGTAGGAAAAGTTTCTTTAAAAGAAAAATACTGATGTTCCCTTTTGTACTAAGAAGTCTTTTTACAACAAAACAAAAGCTTTTATCACATGAAACTGATACCTCGTTTCATGTGTAGTCATTACATTGAAGGGCTACTCTCATTCGAGCCAACCTTTTGGATAGATTTTTTCATAACGACAGTTTTCTTTTCTTGACCATCGTAAATGAAAATGTTGAGACGTAAAACTAGGCTTGAAACACGTGTATTCTCTCAAACGACTTTAAAAACGTCTTTCTTATCAATTACCGATATTTTAGTCAAAGGATAATTAAAAGTTTTAAATCCGAGATTTTTCTTGCTTTTGGACATTTTTTGTTACACCAACAGCTTTCTTTTCAAAACTATCTTTAAAAGCGGAGGAGACGTCAAAAGTTTGCTTCAAACACGTGCGTCGCAAAGTGGTGAATAACTTCTGTATGTGACAATTAGCAGAAGCCATTTAACCGTATCATTTTGTCAAACAATTCAATCAACACCTTTATTAATATAGTCCTTTGTTGTCGATAGCTATAAAATGCAATCAGCTGATTATTGATTTTCTGTTCAAACCTTAATGAGGTCAAGGTGAATTCCGAATATTGTCTGATCGGGTAAAGTCCGAGAAACTCGAAAAAAGTAAATAAACAAGATGGAGGAAAATAAATCGTTCTATATATTTCTTTGGCCAAATTCTTTCGCAAATGACGAATTTTTATCGCCACAATTATTATTTTTTCGCAAATTGCGAAAATGGCGACCGCCAGCGAAAACCCTGCTACCGTATTAGACTTTTTACCGGATTTGTTATCTTATAAGCAACACGACGGGTGCCACATGTAGAGCAGGATCTGCTTACCCTTCTAAAGCACCTGAGATCACCCCTGGTTTTTTGTGGGGTTCGTGTTGTTTATTCTTTAGTTTTCTATGTTATGTCCAGTGTACTATTGTTTGTCTGTTTGTCCTTTTCATTTTTACATGAGGTCACATTCATGAAAGGGAAGGGAATTGTAGTTTCGACGTATGGAACATATCCGATATCATTTGTGAAACATTTAATGATACTTTTTGATATTTTGATGATAAACTGGCTGTAAATAATAACGATTATAGTATGTATACTAAAAAAAATCATACTGTTGAACTTACTTTAAATAAAGCATATACTAACAATGACCACTTCTCTTTCCTCGATCTTGATATATATATATCACTAACGGAAAGCTTAATACACATATTTATGATGAAAAAGAAGATTTTTCATTTCCTATCGTTGATAATCCATCTATAGAACTTCACGTTCCCTTCCCACCATCTTACAGTATTTATGTATCTCAACTTATACCATTTGCTCGTGTATGTAACAAGGTAATCTTAAGGTTACCATTTTTTATTGTTTCACTTTTGTAATGATTAATAAGTTTACCAGCGCAATCAATTTATTGTATTTGTTTTGCATGTACAGCAAACTAATATTAATTAAGATATCGGGAATGGGTCAATACGTTTCAACAACTCACAAAACCTATAGATTACGTGGATTTGTTTTTAAATATGACTTTTAATTGTAAACTGCATTTCATCCAGGTGGAATTAAAATATATATATATATACATGATAATAACACGCTAATGTATAATGAAATCTTCTGTTTAGTATTAAATCGATTTGTCCGGTTATAGAATATGAAGAACATGTAAATAACCTCTATCATGCGTTGAACATAGGATTGAATAAAAAATAATAACTAATATCACTACCACTCATATCTTGTTACGGCCATTGTATTGGTCTCTTGATATACAGCAAGTATTCATGCAATGATCGTGCTAAAAGCCAGAAGTCCTTTTATGTTTTTAGTTTATATGAGTTTTATTTTCTAGCCATATATAATGATTGAAAATGCATTAAGTAGCATTGAGCTGCTATATACATGTATTGTTTGCATTTGGAATTGTAGATATTGTTCTTTGGGTGTAATGGGAAAAGAACACAGACACGATCACCAGTCAGTGAACGGTATCTTAAAGATGAAGTGAATTCAAAACTCACAAAAATACTAAACAAGATTAATCAATTGTGATCGTAAGTACACGCTTAGAAACCCGTTCAAATACCATTTAAAATGGAGAAAGGAAATGGGGAATGTGTCAAAGCGACAACAACCGACCATAGAGCAGACAACAGCCGAAGGCCACCAATGGGTTTGTAGCGAGAATTCCCGCACCCGTAGGTGTCCTTCAGCTGGCCCTAAAAATATGTATACTAGTACAGTGATAATGGACGTCATACTAAATTCCGAATTATACACAAGAAACTAAAATTAAAAATCATACAAGACGAACAAAGGCCAGAGGCTCCTGACATGGGCTGTTTTGTATACTATACTTATTCATAAATCATATAAACATGAGACATTGTACTTTTTCAACAAATTTTCATACGAATAAAGTTATTATTATCATAATCATTCACAAATATGTTACAGAACATTTAAAAAATCTACTAATTACATGTAATTATTTCCGGTTGTACAACATGACAAAATTCCAATAATGCAATGACATTTCAAAGTACTTTATAGGTACCCTGTACTTGTATGATTTTCCTCCTTTACTATTAATAAAATTCAGAATGGAAATGGGGAATGTGTCAAAGACCAACAACCCGACCGACAATAGAACAGACATCAGCAGAAATTCAAACATGTTCAAAAATAGGTCTTCAATGTAGCGAGAAATTCCCTCAACCGCAGGAGTCCTTTATTGTTTCTTTTTTTTTTAAGTTGTTCAAGAATTATTCAAATCCCGGACTGTTAGTTAATTTGATCATATCATATATTCCTATTTATTTAAGTATTGTTATTGGCAGGATTTATTTGAAATTTTGTAAAAATTACTCTTTTGATGCAAAAACAATGACAGCTATAAACGAAAGAAAAAGTTATGTTATACCAAGTCAATAGATCTTTTAAACCTTTAACTATCCTTGTACAACATTTACGGGTGTAAATCGTGGTTGTGGTGTAAAGTAAATCTATACAAGAGTTTAATTTAAGAACAAAAAGATGTTTCAAATTCAGAACACAAAAATAATGAACGATTTTTTTTCTCTCAAATTATTAATGATTACGACATATAAATGTATATTACTGATTAAGTATAATGCAAAATATATCTTTTAATCATTATTTTCAATAACTTACACATAGATCTAACACATATAACAGGTATGGCTATCAAACGATATTCACCTCAGCGAGTGCCGTTTATATATATCGTAGGTTTCCACTTGTTTTGACCATCCAGTATTCATGCAATGATCGTGCCTAATATCAGGAGTCCTATCATTTTTTAAAGTTCATATGAGTTTTATTTTCTACCTATATTTAAAGAATTAAAATGCTTAAAATAGTATTGAGCTGCTATATACATGTATTGTTAGCAATTGGAAGTGTAGATATTGTCCTTTGCGTGTAAGGAAATAAACGACACGGACACAATTACCAGTCAGTGTACAGTATATTAAAGATGAAGTGAGATCAACACTCACAATTATGCTTGACAAGGTTAATGATCGTTATTTTGAGTACATGCATAGAAAACCATTCAAACACCAAAGTTTATAAAGTTAAATGTTCATTTGTATACCATAGCATTTTCATAATTCATATAAACATGAGACAATGTACTTTTTCAACAAATTTTGCAGACAAATAAAGTTAATAATTATCATAATTATTCACAAATATGTTACAGAACATTTGAAAAATTTACTAATTACATGTAAATATTTCCGGTTGTAAACATGACAAAATTCCAATAATTCAATGACATTTTAAAGTACTTTATAGGTACCCTGTACTTGTATGATTTTCCTCCTTTACTATTAATAAAATTCAGAATGGAAATGGGGTATGTGTCAAAGACTAACAACCCGACCGACAATAGAACAGACAGCAGCAGAAATTCACAAATAGGTCTTCAATGTAGCGAGAAATTCCCGCACCCGCAGAAGTCCTTTATTGTTTCTGCAGATTTTTTAAGTTGTTCAAGAATTATTCAAATCCCGGACTGTTAGTCAATTTGATCATATCATATATTCCTATTTATTTAAGTATTGTTGTTGGCAGGACTTATTTGAAATTTTGGAAACATGACTCTTTTGATGCAAAAACAATGACAGCTATAAACGAAAGGAAAAGTTATGTAATACCTAGTCCATAGATCTTTTAAACCTTTAACTATCCTTTTACAACACTTACTGGTGTAAATCGTGGTTGTGATGTAAAGCAAATCTATACAAGATTTTGATTTAAGAACAAAAAATTGTTTCAAATTCAAAAACAAATAATGGATGCACTTTTTCCCTAAATTATTGATGATTACGACCTGTAAATGTATATAACTGGTTAAGTATAATGCAAAATATATCTATTTATCTATATTTTAAATAACTAACACATATAACAGGTATTGTTTGCATTTGGAAGTGTATATATTGTTCTTTGCGTGTACGGAAATAAACGACACCGACACGATTAGCAGTCAGTGTACAGTATCTTAATAATGAAGTGAGGTCAACACTCACTCGTGAGTGATTTTAAAATTGCTTCGTTAAAGGAGACTATGGAAATTCAAAATACATTTAAAACCATACTGACTCTCGTACTTTATATTTAGGAAATTCACAAATATAATGATTAGTTTCATTCTTATTCATAATAATTTACCATAAAATAACATTTTGTAGCTATAAATATTATCAAAACGAATGTTTTACATATGTATATATATATACAAAGTTAAATTCAAGAAGTGAAAGTCCAATAAAAATGGCAACTTCGAATGCTTTGTACTGTCTTTGGCCTTTTGACTTTTTTACAAGTTTCAATGATCAGTCTATCGAAACGGACCATGCTTACGGAGTTTACAATTATAATCCTGATAGTTGTTATCAGTGTGTTTTTTTATAATAACCCGCGGAAAGACTGAAAAACATGAGTCATATTAACGACTCGATGCAACAATGATGAATGGGAATTGCGATAAGACGTATCACGGTACTTGTCTATCCCTAATTCATGTATTTGATTTTGATGTTATATTTGTGATTCTCGTGGGATTTTGTCTGATGCTTGGTCCGTTTCTGTGTGTGTTACATTGTAGTGTTGTGTCGTTGTTCTCCTCTATTATTTATTCGTTTCCCTCAGTTTTAGTTTGTTACCCCGATTTTGTTTTTTGTCCGTGGATTTATGATTTTGAACAGCGGTATACTACTGTTGCCTTTATTTATTGGTCTAGAATGCTAAATTCAACAATTTTGGTTTTACACAACGGCTATAGTTTAAGATGGTACAGGGAACCGGCCGCAATAATCAAGGTAAGCCATTAAATGTCAGCACAAGAACTGGTGTACCTAGTCAAAGAAGGTCTGAATCGAAGTCATAATCCTTATATTATGTTTTTGCCAAATTAAAGCATTTTTTGTTATGATATTGTAATTATTATATTTATTAAAGTTGGCCTAATTTGTTTTGTGTGGCCTGATAGTTGTTAACAAAATAATCTTATAACTGTGCAGTTTAGAAATCACTGGAACAATCACAGAATGATTGGAACTTTCCATTTGACTTACATAATGATTCCAGAATGATCCTAATAAAAGATGCGTAATTTAAACTTCTACATTTTACTAGAATCTTCCGTTGTAACTATCTAGGACGTTCAATTTCTAGAGTGTTCTAGAAGTTTCCGTGACAACTATATATATACAGACACTAATGATTAACTTTCAGACTTAGACATCGATAGACATTAGTATTCCCAGCATTTGGATTGATAAAGACTTGCCTTCAAAATTCCTTTGTGAGAACCCTGGTGCTACTGAACTTTGCTAATTTTTCAATACAACATTTGTGAACGTTTTTTTTTTTTTTGTATTGGAGGATCGTTTCTAAGGACTTAATCGAATCTTGAATGTGCAATAGAATAACGGACTAATATGACATATTGATTTTACTATTTTTTAATGATATTCATTGAACTATGAAAACAAATGTAACATATTCTAGCATATGAGCGCATAGAAAGATTTTGATTAATACAAATCAGTGTGTCTTAAACATTCCTGCAACTTTCTTGTCGAGCATGCTAAATTGATAAACAACTGTACAATGTTTCTTACATTCATCACCAATAGTTGCTTGCATGATGTCAAATGTCGCTGTTCTCCATATTTCATTATCACATCTGTACTTGTACTTTATATGACAATTATTCCAAATGTTTCTGTTCTTATGCTTTCATCTGCCGTTCACTATTTCTAACAAGTTGTCGATCTATATATCTTGTTATGATATGTTAAGAATGCATGTTTCTCTGGTCTTTATTTTTTGTCTAATTTGCATTGTTTATATTGTGAGTTTAATCTAAATGTTCCTATTCTAAATGTTTCATTATTTATTTTATTTCTAAATATTGTTAAGTTATCTTATCTTTATCGTAAACTCTAATAATGTCTGTGTTCTTTATATTTTGACAACTTTCCCTCAATTCGTTGTATTTGCATTTTTTGTATTCCTTTATTATTTATCGGTTGGTCTCTTAGCTGTCAGACATTTACTACGAAATTAAAGTACGTCCGGTTGCATACGAAAATATGTGTATTTTTTGTCTGTTTGATTATTATTAACAATCATTGTATATATAGTTTGTAACATGTCATTTACCTAAAAATTAAAAATATTCGTGCATTAATAAAATATGAATAATTGTCTATCTATGGCGTTGATTATACTTGTTTTAACCAATATAAATAACGGTACAATACAACGATCAAAACGCTTTGCTTTTTGAAAACATTTATTGAGCAACACGACGAATGCCACATGTGGAGCATGATCTGCTTACCCTTCTGCAGCACCCGATATAGCCCCTAGTTTGGAGTTCGTGTTGCTCAGTCTTTAGTTTTCTATGTTGTTTCTTGTGTACTATTATTTGTCTGTTTGTCTTTTCAATTTTTAGCCATGGCGTTGTCATTTTATTTTCCATTTTATGATTTTGATTGTTCCTCTGGTATATGTTGCCTCTCTTTTTGACGTCAACAATGATCAGATATTTAATTAATTAGCTTATTAGATAATTTGTTTTCAGTTTGTAAAAATGCAAATGAATGTATAATATAACATTGTATAGTGCATTACAATTATTAAAGTTGATCAAACATTCACAAACATAATCAATGTCTGATACCTTTTTTCTTCGTGTATGCAACAGATTGAAACAGAAAATCTAACTACTGTATAATACTAGTTCGTCAATGCAAGAAACTTGCTTTTTGAAAATATTAGTAAAGCTGAAATTTGGAAATGCGACCCATCGAGGGCATTGCAACTTTTAAAGTTGATTAAACTTTACAAACTTTAACATGTTTAACCAATGTCTGAATACAAAATTATACCTATGTTTTCTCTACATATGCAACATATTGAAACAGTGACCCCAAATAAGGCATTAAACGTGGATATACAATCCAGCGTTCAACACTTAATATATAGTGTCGTTGATACATTAGTGATAATTTTCATTTCCATACATCAAATACAGTAACATTTACTAAACAAATGGTTTGTATATGAAAGAATTTAGTAAAAGTTTTAAGTTTAACTTTGACATTTATTAACTGTTTACATGTGAGTGTATAATATGGTTAGACAGACGTGCGTGTCGTCTACATAAAAGACATCAGTGGCGCTAGATTGTATGTCATGGTATGCTAACTTTTAACGGCATACAATGACCTATAATTTTACCGGTTGGTACGTTATAATATGCATTCTAACTGTTAAGGTGGTATGGGAGTCTAAAATAAAAATGATAGAATTTGTTCATACTTTGCCAAAATGTTGTATCTATTGATACATGTTGAAAAATATAATAAAAATGATAGGTCACCGCGCATTTTCTCAAGCTACAGGACGGGACAAAATGACACATTTTGTATGGATTATACAGGAAAAAACACCATTTTATGAATAGAAACTAAACAAAATGATAGAATTGTTAAATACTTCAGGAAAAGACAGCTTTCAGACACTGCTTTGAGAATATCAAAAGAAAAGATAGGGTCACCGTACGTTTTTTCCGGCTAAAATACAAAATAGGAAAATTCCATACAGAATCTATCAGAAAATGCACTTTTTTAGAGTTACCTCCCCTTAAAGTGCCAATAAAAAAAATAAAAAAAAAAACAACCAAAAATAATTAACATTTGCAAAAATATCAATATTTAGAAGTTATATTCTTGTAAATTGGTACTTTTAAATAAAAATGTACATTAAACATCTGCATTCCTGCATCAAATTTTGCTAAATTGATGGAAAATCTGGACCTTTGATTCTCTGTTTTTTACAATCCTAGATGGAGGAAGACACCCATACCACCTTAAGTTATATTTGTTTGACACTTTTTTCTTTCAATACACAATACAGTCTCGAATACAATTTTTAACATACTCATTATCCAATATTGACCAATGTTACTGTAAATGTTACTTAACATGTAATTAAGTCTTTTCACTTTTTTGTGAAAAGACTTATTGTATTTCTTCTGATTATTATTAGGTCTTTCCACTTTTCTGTGGAAAGACCTATTGTTTTTCTTCTGATTATTTTTTTTTTTCTTCCGCCTAATTTTGTTCTTGCGATAAACATTTGTTTCGCAATATGTCGCTTAGATATTTTGTATATGATATCGAACAGTTTATGCGCTTTTGAAATTTACCCTGCGTAAACGAATACTTTTCTTTGTAGGAGTTATCTCCCCAAACACTGTTTTCCTTGTTATCGCATCTCCTTCGCAACCGTTAAAGATTATGACAAATTTATTTTACAAAATTGCTCGTTATATCCTTCGCATGATTTGTCCTATTTTGACCGAAGCAATAGGACCGCTCCATATGAGAGTTATTTCCCCTTATGCATCTGATATAAGTGATATGAATTTCTATCTTATAAACCATAAGTGATAGAGACCTAGGATCTTTTGATTTGAGGTCCTTGGTCCCAAAAAATGAAAATTAGGTCAAGGTCAAAGGTCAAGGTCATATTCTAATATTTGAATTTGGCTTATTTTCACTTATATCCAAAGACTGTATAAGATATCAACAAATTATTTTTACTAAATTGTTAGTTGCGACATGTCGTAAGATGTAAATTTTGATTGCAAGCGTACGTTGAATGTAAAAGGGAGTTTTCTCCTCTCTTGTATTTAAAAATACGCGTTTGGTGATATAACTCATTAACTAAATATAATTAAGGCCTATGGTCTTTTGATTTGAGGTCCTTGGTTTATGACCTTGAAACTGATCTCAAGGTCATAGCTTAATTTGACGTTCTAGATTTTGACCTTTGCTTTTATTCTATATGTATACATGATAAAGATATACAACTTTTAGAAAAAGGTATCAAACCATTTAACCTTGAAAAAAACAACCGGAAGTGACTTTTTGTAAACCGGAAGTAGCTATTTTTTGTACTTTATTAATATAAAAGTATATAGAACCAGATATTTTTGGAATCAGTGTCAAGTAGATATTCAAATATAATCGGAAGTAACATTTTTCAAACCGGAAGTAACAAATTATCTCCCTTATTTAAAAAAAATGTATGGAAACAATATATTTTTGGAATCAGCTTACTAGAAGCTATCATTTGACGATTGAAATGACATTTTTCATATCAAAATACATTGTTTTGATGGAAAGACCTTCAATTGTTCTCTGAACAATTGGTTTTTAATTATTATTTTTTTCTTCCGCCAAATTTTGTTCTTGCGATAAATGTTTGTTTCGCAATATGTTGCTTAGATATTTCTCATATGTTATCGTATAGTTTATGCGCTTTTAAATTTCACCCTGCTAAGGCGAACTATTTTCTTTGTAAGAGTTATCTCCCTATTCACTGTTTATCATCTGTGTGCATCTCCTCCGTAACAAAAAAACATAGCGACAAAATTCCTTTTAAAAATTGTTCGTTACATCCTCTGTTATTTTTGGCCCATTTAGATCGAAGCGATTCGATGACATTTTATAGGAGTTATCTACCTTTACAAACTAAATTTGTCGGTATGTTTTTTTAACTCATAAACAGTTAACCGTATAACCCTGGAATGTTGTTATTTGAGGCCCCTAGGTCCTAACTTAGAAAATGAGGTCAAGGTCAAAGGTCAAGGTCAAGTTATCAATTGTGACTTTTGCTTGTTTTTGCATTTTCTCCGACACTTTGAAAGATACATATAAAAGAACAAGTGCAAAATGTCTGCTTTATTGTAATAAAGATATGCTACATTTAGTCTTATACAATGAATGGCATCTTCTAGGAGTTGGTGCCCCTGAAATGTCTTGATATGAGGTTATTTGATTATAACATCAACTAAGTTTATTATAAAAGCATTTGACCTTAAACAAAAGGTAAGGCGACTAATGACCTTGAAAAATGACTACCGGAAGTGACCTTGAGAAAACCGGAAGTAGCATTTTGTGCAATTTTTTCATTTAAAAGTACTCAGAACCCATATATTTTGTCATATAGAAATATAAACTGATAACTAAAGACTAAAAATTACTTCCAACAAACCGGAAGTGGCCAATTATCTCCCATTCTACATACAAAAGTATATAGAAACTATATATTTTTGGAATCAGTGTGAAAGAAGCTATCATATGAGACCGACATTGACATTATTTTTCACCGGAAGCATTATATTATCTCCCTTATATCACTCAAAAATATAATTTAACCATTATTTATCGCATCAGTATGAAGAAATTATCTTATCAAAATTTCTTTGATGTGGAAAGACTTTCAATTGTTCTCTGAACAATTGGTTTTTAATTTTGTATGTTTTTAGTTTCACCTGACAGAACATTGTTACATACATGTACTCTTCCGTGGTTGGTGCATATGTTGATTACATATTTCTATTGATTTTTATATAATTTTTGTTAACAAGAATTGTGCGCTTCCGTGTACTTTTTGTCTAGCAAAGGGAGTCAAAGTGCTATTTCATCATTCATGTATAGGCAATGAATTCAGAACGCTCTTGCATCAATTTTCCTGTAGCTCAACTAGATCTGTGCATTTAAAACGCAATGCAAAAACAATCTTTAAAGAACATATTAGCGAAAGTGTAGGAAATTGATAGCATTTGCTTGGTTTGTATCAACAACCTTACACTTGCAGATTTCTACTATTTCGTTGGTTTCTAAAATATCAAAATAAATTTCGATTTCGATTTTGTTCTTTAAAAAGCCAATACCAAAGTGATTTTGACGTGTTTTCCATGTCACTTTGCCAATTAAGTTCAAATTGATCTTTCATACTTTGAACAACTGTGTTTACCAAACATCCCTTGTTTATAGAAGCTTCATCATCAATGAATGTAGGAGATTTAGAACTATTTCATCGTTTTGTTTAAGGGAGTATTCTTTAATGTTAGATTTGTGTTGATCAGTTTTTAGTTTTCAAGTTGTGTTTAGTAGGCTGTTGTTAAGTCATTCCGTCGTTTTTCGTTTTTTTAGCCATTGTGTAGAACGCCAAATCCGGGGGGATTATTTGTTTTTGCCAATGTAAGATAACTTAGGAGTTAACCTCTGTAAAGATAAAAATGAACATAAATGTGCGTCTTTATACATCGCATACAGTCACAATTATTAATCAAATAGTTGTGTATATGAAAGAATTTAGTAAAAGTTTTAAGTTCAACTATGACTTTTATTAACTGTTTACATGTTAGTGTATAACTTGGTAAGACAGACGGGCGTATCGTCTACATCAACGTCAACTGCGGTGCTAGACTATATTTCATAGTATGTTAACTTATCTTTTTAATGGGATAAAATTACCTATAATTTTACTGGTTGGTAAATCGCACGTCGCAATGTGCATTCTAACTGGTTGGTTATATTTGTTCGACACTTTATTCTTTCAATACACAATACAATCTCGAATACAATGTACCTTTTAACTGATTTGTTTGACACTTTTTTCTTGTAATACACAATACAATCCCGAATACAATTTCTAAGTAACTCATTATACAATATTGACCAATGTTAAATGTTACTTAACATGTAATGTTGTATGTTTTTAGTTTCACCTGAAAGAACATTGTTACATACATGTACTCTTCCGTGGCTGGTGCATATGTTGATTACATATTTGTATTGATTTTTATATAATTTTGTTTTAATAAATTGAGCTTGGTTTCTTTCAGCATTTTTAAGAACAGTTTTGATTGCAAGTATTGGTGATTTTGTCGCAGTCAATGCCATATTGTAGAAATATTTGTTATGCAAAATTTACAAGATTGGTTTAGTTTAACGTTAGTCGTTGTGGCAATTTGATTGTTAACATTTATAGAAGTTTTTTAAACCATAGGATTTTTCTCGGCTACATTCTCTTCGAAAAGAGCTTATTCAAGTAATATTTTTATCAATATTTTTAAAGTATTCCTTTATCTCTATACTCCTTTCAAATCTTATAAATTCTTTATTTTATGATATATATTGATGTAACATTTCATGAAAACTACATTTAGTCTATGCTTCTTATGAAATTTAAAATGACTCTATCAAGTAATTTTATTATTTTCAAAAACAAAAATTACAAGTAACTTAAAAAAAATACTTGTTTAAGTAACGCCCCTGACTGATATAAAATTCGCCAAAATCCATATCTTTGACTGAAAGATGAATAAAAATCCATTTGCCAAAGACAATTTTTTTAACATTTTGTAAATAAAGCTATATCAATAGTTAAAACACCAAAATTAAAAGAATTGTTCCCGGGAAAAATTTTGCAAATTTTGAACAATATGAAATTTGACCTTTTTGACGACCTGTCTGCACTTTAAAGGAAATTGGACAGGACAACAATAGCATAACTATATATACCATACTGGTTCATATTATTGAAAAACCATACTATAATGCCTATAAAACATTCATTTAATGGATATAAAAGGCCGATTGGATCAAACATAGCATGATTTTAACCATTTATCTTGATAGAAACTCAATTACAAGGAACATTCCTTTCAAAGGCAAATCCTTGAACTTTTTTATTCTTAAATCATTACATGACTAAACCTTCATCCTAACATAATATGAAGATGATCTTGTAACCTTCGCTCTTGATGACTTTGCATTGATTTATCTGAGACAGGCACTAAAGTCGATATTCAGGAGTCTTTTGATATTGAAAGGACCAACATGATATTGAAAGGACCAACATGATATTGAAAGGACCAACATGATATTGTAAGGACCAACATGATTTTGAGAGGCACCTACATCTATATGTATCCTCAACAAGATCCACATGTACATGTTGTATATTTATACCATGTAAGCATGAACATTTCAATGATCATATCATGTGTTTTATTGTATTGATTGTTTTGTTTATTTAGATATAGGAAGATGTGGTATGAGTGCCAATGAGACAACTCCCCATCCAAATAACAATTCTAAAAAGTAAACCATTATAGGTCAATGTACGGCCTTCAACATGGAGCCTTGGCTCAAACCGAACAACAAGCTATAAAGGGCCCCAAAATTACTAGTCAAAAACCATTCAAACGGGAAAACTAACGGTCTATTCTATATAAAATTTAAAAAAACGAGAAACGAGAATCATGTATAAATTACATAAACAAACGACAACTACTGTTCATCAGATTCCTGACTTAGGACAGGTGCAAACATTTGCAGCAATGTTTAATTGATTAATATGGAAGATAAACGGTTTCTGAAGGTAAGTAATCATACATTTACATAACTGACAATTTAAACTGTAATCATGTTTAAGTTATTCAGTAGTTTAACCATACACTTAACCGTCAGACCATTTTTTCTACAATGTAGTGTATCCATACATTTAACCATCAGACCATAGCATCAATTTTCTTTGGAAACTATTTTTCAGAACGGGATACTTTATTTCAAACTGTTCATTTGTATTGAATAATTCTTTGTTTTGTTTTTTCAGAATATATCTTCATTATTTTAGATACTGTCTTATATTTATGATGAGATTTTCTCACTGGCATAGTACATACCTAACCAATCTACGATTTTGAGATATATTAGCACTTGTTTCGCTCGTTCGGTTACAGCCGACTTGTAGAAAACAGTTCTTTGTTCAAGACTCGTAGAAGAAAATGTGCTTTTTTGATCAAAATAATGCTCTCCAGTTACACATTTAACATCTCATAGTATCTCGAGTAGTGTTGCTACATTGACCAACTGATGCTGGTTTGATAGAAGTACACGATGACTGTGAAGCATTACTTTGTAATTTTTGCTTAGATGTACTTTCGTATTTACTGTCTATTTTTAAACCAATTGAATAATAAAGCAGCAATGAAAAGCCCGATAGATTACAGTATTGACGAAACTCGCCCGATATATTACGACATTGACGAAATACATTCTGGTTTATTTGATGGCACCAATGATTCAAGTAATGAGGTACAACCAAATAAAGCGAAAGGAGAAATTACAAGAAAACCAACAATGAAAGAAAACCTTACATTAGAGATAGTATCTCTGCAAACATCAAAAATGATAAAACTGTTGCCGACTAATGCAATAAAACTGCTACAAAAACCGGTTTTACAAGAACTCCGATCAGACCAGACGAATATACCTTAGAACAATGGATTTCTGATAGAAATAGAATAGAATATTGCTATGGCTATATCATTGCATAATTATTCAAATTTATATTTTTAATTATCAATGGTTTTTATAAATCCAAGATTCATTCATGGCAGCATAGGGGGAGAAGAAATAAATTATTTTCGAAACAAGTCGGACGAAGGTGAATACCTTTAAAAGTTATAAAGGGGATGTTTTAGGATTATATGTTTAAACTGTAAAAAGATTTCAAATGGCAAATTTGAGAAACAAGACCGTAAAGCCAGATGGATAAACGTTATACAGTGTTCTTATAACACTTATGACAAAGGTCTTACCAGGTTTTATGATTTTACTATTGCTTTAACGAGGTTTGAATATGCAAATTGGTATCACATTATGACCTGCTGGTTTAACACTTTTATAATGGCAAAACATTTTAGGAGATTAAAACGAAATTTAACAGTATTATGGATAAATGCGCATCCAAAATGCAATTTAGACGAAACGTGGAAGGCTTTACATACACGTTCTTTGAGCACGCCTCTTATAGCAAATTAGACTATTTACCGGATGTGTTATCACATAAGCAACACGACGGGTGCCGCATGTGGAGCAGGATCTGCTTACCCTTCCGGATTTCCTGAGATCACCCCTAGTTTTTTGGTGGGGTTCGTGTTGTTTATTCTTAAGTTTTCTATGTTGTGTCGTGTGTGCTGTTGTTTGTGTGTCTTTTTCATTTTTAGTCATGGCATTGTCAGTTTGTTTTAGATTTATGAGTTTGACTGTCCCTTTGGTATCTTTCGTCCCTCTTTTATAGCAACGAAGATGATATGGAGTATAAATAGGTACGACAGTTTACTCAACCAACACCAACTATTTATTCCTTATACAGAAGAGTTCAGACAGATTTTCTTGAAGACTCATTGGATAGATGATTCCAATAAACTTGATTGTGACCGAGTCAACATCCTGGTAATATTAAGACATGACTACATCGCTCATCCAAGGAATCCAAAGCGGAAGGTTCCACGAAAACTGAAAAATGCAAACAAAATTTTGACCAGCTTATCCATTTGTTTCGCTAGCGTTTGTGTATAAGCAGTTCAAATTGACAGTTATTCAATGAACAAACAATTAGAAATTATATCGAAAACAGTCATTCCCCATTTTCATTCTCAATTTTATTTTGATTGGTGTACATGGTGCCGGGTAAAGTCATACTCTGTTTCCTCCAAAACATGCCGGAGTTATAAAACTTTATCCTTTAAAAGTCAGTTTTGGAAATGAACATTTCAAAGCATTTGCAAGATGGAGAAATTGAAAATAGAAAATGAAGATGACAGTTGTACATAATTATGTTTCACCTAATTATTTTACGGATTTGGTTGATAAAATAATAGAGGTAGCACTCCACAGTTAGAAAATAAAATTAAAAATGATCAGTCACAAAATGTTTTATCATCTCCTATTCATGGATTTCTAATACATTAACCTAACTGTTTGTGTTGTACATGTGCATATGTATATAATCAGTATATTCCATAGATTTGATTTTCAAAAGTTAAAAGAGTGAAAATTAATTCCTTTTATGTGTATCCATGGCAACATTCTGCATTTATTTACCATAAAATATTGCAAAAAGGGGGGTGGATATGTCACATTTGGATCAAACTAGAATTTCAATGCCTTTGAGTTATACCTTTTTAGAAACTGTTGATCAATAAAAAAAATGGGTGTCTTCCGCCTCATTTTTTTCGTAAAATCCAATCACAAAGTTCGTGCGATAAAAAGTTGAAAAAAAACATTTCAATAATTGACAGACCAATAAAAGTGTTGGCAATTTGTGTAGGATTTTAATTTTAGAATGTAATAAACAAATAAGAAGATCATTAACAACCTGAAGTGATTCGGGAAATGATCTATACACGATAAAAGGAAATAGTTTGGTGCGTCGATATGAAATTTCATAGAGGCATGTAATATTTGTAAGATTTGCAATAACAAGCATTTGTAGAACTGATTATTTCGATCCTTCAAGTATGTGTAAAATAATCAATATTTATATATATTAGTCTCTTTCATATATACAATCGTAGTATATTTTTAGATGCTGTAGATTTGTATTTGATCATTGATTGTATGCAAAACGTTCAGTGTTAAATATTTCATGTTTTCGTAACAAATCAACACCTTTTAATTTTAAGACTTAAGCATTTTTACAGCCAAAATTACAGTTAAAATTACAGTTTTAACACTAACAGCAGCTCTCACAAGGGAAGCTGGTTCCATAGAAGTCCTCACGATTTTTTAATATATCTCTGGCAATATTCGGTTTATATCAGACTCTGACATTGAGGGGAACAAATACCATGGAAGTTTTGTCTTCTATAAAAACATTTAGATATAAAACGTGTATCTCATATCAAGCCTCATTTATAGTCTTCCAAGTACTCCACGAAACCTCTTTCTAAATTATTATCATCTATTTTATCAGCAATCAAAGACGGGCCTCAAAGTTATTGTGAAACTGCCTATTCTAGAGGTGGCGTGAATCAGATGTGGATACTTAAAAATTCCAAAGATCTTTTAGAGTACATACAATCTAACTCTCTTTCATCTTGTAACAGTATTAAAACATTTGACTTTTCTACTCTTTACACAAGTATTCAAAATTCAAAACTAAAAAACAAATTGAAAGAGTTGGTATTACTTTGCTTCATAAAAAAGAATGGCCAACGTAGATACAAGTATCTTGTCTTAGGGAGGGACAAATCATACTTTGTAAAGAATCACTCTGATTCAAACAAAAAATTATTTGAAACCGATCTTATCAAGATGCTTGATTTCTTGATTGACAACATATTTGTAACGTTCGGAGGACGTGTTTTTCAACAGACTGTCGGAATCCCAATGGGAACAAACTGTGTCCCTCTATTTGCCGACTTGTTTCTTTATTATTATGAGGCTGACTTCATGCAGGAACTTGGGAAGAAAGATAAGAAGTTAGCAATATCCTTTAACTCTACCTTCCGCTATATAGATGACGTTCTTTCACTAAACAATTCAAAATTTGGTGACTATGTGGAACGCATCTATCCCATCGAATTGGAGATAAAGGATACTACAGATACAGTTAAGTCGGCTTCATATCTTGACTTACATCCAGAAATTGACAATGAGGGTCGGTTGAAATCAAAACTTTACGACAAAAGAGATGATTTCAGCTTCCCAATTGTGAACTTTCCATTTCTAAGTAGCAACATTCCAGCAGCACCTGCATACGGGGTATATATCTCCCAATTGATACGATATTCCCGTGCTTGCATTTCCTATCATGATTTTCTTGATAGAGGGTTACTGCTCACAAGAAAGCTATTAAACCAAGAGTTCCAAATGGTGAAGTTGAAATCATCGCTTCTTAAATTTTACGGACGCCATCACGAGTTGGTTGACCGTTATGGAATAACCGTTTCACAAATGATATCGGATATGTTTCTTACGTCGTAACTACAATCCCCTTCCCTTTCATGAATGTGACCTACCGAATTAGACTATTTACCGGATTTGTAATTACATAAGCAACACGACGGGTGCCAAATGTGAGCAGGATCTGCTTACCCTTCCGGAGCACCTGAGATCACCCCTAGTTTTTGGTGGGGTTCGTGTTGTTTATTCTTTAGTTTTCTATGTTGTGTCATGTGTACTATTGTTTTTCTGTTTGTCTTTTTCATTTTTAGCCAAGGCGTTGTCAGTTTGTTTTAGATTTATGAGTTTGACTGTCCCTTTGGTATCTTTCGTCCGTCTTTTATAGAAAATTCAATATAATTTGTTGTCTCAAGGATATATTTGGATCAAAGAAATATTTGGTGTAGGAAGAGGAGATGGAGGAAAGGGAGAGATAGATAATATATTTCGGGGTATTTATTTGGTCTCTTGTTACTCAAGACAAAATGTGATGGAAGTAAATGTTTCTCCTTCGTTTTATATAGCAGGGTATTCCATAGTGTAATAATATTGGTTGCAGATAGTTGTCTCCCTTAATACAGACTATCAGATTGTATCTTTTTCTAATAGTCAAAATTTAAAATACTGAACATGTTATTTTACATGAATGTTTTATTTATTGTCCTGTAAAAGCAGACTTATTTGTTTCCTCTACTGTGTAATTTGATGTATTTTGATTAAGAAGAACTTTATCCATATTTTGAAGATGTACCCATATTTTGACTATTTTATTTATTGTGTCTGTTTATTTAACGCATCAATGTAAATATATCGGAAATTGATGAGGCTGTCATTAAAGTGAGAGGGTTAGCCCTATAGAACCAGGTTTAATCCACCATTTTATACATTTGAAAATGCCTGAACCAAGTCAGGAATATTACAGTTCTTGTCCATTCGTTTTTGATGCATTTTGTTATTTGATTTTGCCATATGATTATGGACTTTCCGAATTGATTTTCCTCTAAGTTCAGTATTTTTGTGATTTTACTTTTTAGATATGTGGAACGAAAGTATTCTCCTAACGTGATGAGGCTTAAACGAATATGACAAAACCATAAATGAAAGATCACATGACAGATTCAGGAGGAACTCGTCAAGTTTAATTGTTTCAACTCGGTCGATTCCGTACCCTCATCTAACAAATAGAGAAATAGAAAACTACTTAAATTGTATATCTTTTGAAAAGAGAAGTTACATAACAAAGAGGAGAATAAGCGATCATAGTTTAATGATAGAAAAAGGAAGACATTTAAAAATACCTAGAGAAAAAAGACTATGCACATCCTGTAAGATAATGGAGGATGAAGCCCATTTTATTTTATATTGTAAAAAAATGCTAAACTAAGAGATAACTTTATAGGAAATGTACTTAAACATATGCCAGATTTTATGTCCTGGCAAGAAAATGAACAAATTAAATATCTTCTTTGCCCATCAACCTCAAAAGAAGTAGAAAGCTGAGGGTCATATTTTAAACAGGCATCAGAATTGAGGATAGGGGACTCTTGATTTATTTATCGAATATATATATATATATATATATTGTTTTGCTTTTTTGCTTTGTTTTTATGGTTTTGTTTGTTAAATGTATTTTGTGTATGTTTATATTTTTTGTCACAAACTTATTGTTCAAAGTTTATATGACAATAAATATTTGAATTGAATTTGAATTATTGCTATATATCGATCATCTCAAGCTCTCTAAATTGACGTACAATAAGTTCATGCATATCGTATGTTATAACTTTTTTGATATGAGCGTCACTGATGAGTCTTATGTAGATGAAACGCGCGTCTAGCGTATTAAATTATAATCCTGGTACCTTTGGTTAATTTTTATAACCTCTCAATGGAATATCTACAGTATATCAAAGCTGTCTATAAGTCGTTTCACTTTTTATGTACCAACCACATTAAAAAGACATGTATCATGCTACATGCATATTTAAAGTATATGGTGCGTAGTAAGCTTGGGAATTTTTGTCTTATATTAAGAAATGTAATATCTCCCTCGATGACTACTTATCTTGACAGCATTTTGATTTATGTGTTTATTATGCAAATTTGAATACTGGCATTAACATTTGTATCTATCTATCAGAAAAATATATTCCCTTAATGCTTAACTCATATTAAAGATTACAAAATTGGTAATAACGTTAACAATATGGTGACTGTAAGATGATATTATTCATTTACGTTTAACATTTAAAGCTATATCAGAGTTATGCATCATTTTAAAGTATACAATGTTTCATGCTGTGAAAGGTAAAATAGCAAATATACCAAACTTAAAGGAAAAATCCATACGAATAGTTTGTTTTATTAAATGACAAAAACATACTCAAACACATCAACTGAATAAAAAACAACTGTCATAACCCTACATTGATAAAACACTTCTGTATGAAGAAAATAATGATTAAATCTAGTATCAAACCTCTCAATTGTATGGCAATTGCATGATATTCCATTTTATTGACAACAACATGCGCGTAAAACACATACAAATAATAAGTTAAGTATGGTAAAAGTCTAACTAACTATAAAAGGCTTTTTCAACACAGACTAAAGCAAAATAGTAAGTACATGTAGACACTCTTAGATTAGCGATACTATTTCGGGAATTGATGAAAGCTGCAGAGTTATAATTATATTACTCATACAGTAGTAACATCGAAGCTTTATGGGGTGGTACCAGGATTATAATTAAGTATGCCCGACACGCGTTTCGTCTACACAAGACTCATCAGTGACGCTCATATCAAAATATTTATAAAGCTAAACAACAACAAAGTTGAAGAGCATTGATTATTCCAAAAAAACTGTGCCAAATACGGCTAAAGTAATATATGCCTGCGATAAGAAAATCCTTAGATTTTTTAAAATTCAAAGTTTTGTTCACGGGAAATTTATAAAAAGTAAGCTGTCCATTTTTATCTCATTGTTCTAATAGAAAACTATATATAGGTTACCTTCTAGAGTTAAAATAACACGTACTACTGATGAAGAATTTGATCTTATTATTTCTTGGTTTTATTTAATATAATTGTAGCTGCAAATTAAATTCTCTAAGAGCCATGATACATTTTTTGTAACTGCGCTGTCCGTTTAATGTCCGTAAGCTTTTTTTCACAATCATGAACATTTCCTTTCAAACATGGAGCCGAATGCCTTTACAATCTTAAGGGTATTAAGTTTGAAAACTGCGTCTATGGACAAATGTGATGTCTTAACTTGCATAACACTTACAAAGGAACATAACTCTAGATCCGTTGAGGTGACGCTTCCAACTATCAGAGCTTGTGATAATAACAATTGTTACTTCGAAGTGTTATACCTTTTTTGTACATTGGCTAGAGGTGCAGGGAAGGCTAGAAATCTAAAAAAAAACATTTTTAACGCTGCCTAGTTTTTGCGCCTGTTTTTTTTTGTGGGGTTCGTGTTGCTTATTCTTTAGTTTTCTATGTTGTGTCATGTGTACTATTGTTTGTCAGTTGTCTGTTTCATTTTTAGCCATGGCGTTGTCAGTTTATTTTCGATTTATGAGTTTGACTGTCCCTCTGGTATCTTTCGTACGTCTTTCAAATCAGGAGCCTCTGGCTTTTGATAGTCTTTTGTGAGTTTTTATTTTAGTTTCTTCTTTATATTTCAGAGTTTAATATGACTTCCATTATCACTAAACTTGTATACATTTTTGTATAAGGGCCAGCTGAAGAACGCATCCGGGTGCGGGATATCGCTGCATTGAAGACCCGTTGGTGGCCTTCAGCTGTTGTCTGCTCTCTGGTCGGGTTGTTGTATCTTTGACAAAATCCCTATTTGCATTCTCAATTTAATTGTGTATAAAGTATACAACATTTGATACAGGTAATTTTTTCCATTTATAAGGGAGCAGAACCCTAAAACATTTTAAAAAATTTACGCCACACAAACTCAAATCTCTGTGAATAAGAATCATATAGAAGAATAGAAACCAATTTTGGGACGTACCGCAATACAGAATGATGGACGATACGACGGAATCATAAACATGGCTGAAATAAGTAAAAACAAAACTTTACATGTTTTGTTGGCTATTGAATGTCTCAAAAAAGTATGACTGATTTAAAACAATCTATCAATCTTTCATTGGTCCGAACGAGTTGAGTTCTTCTCGAAGTGGTTATTACCCTTCGATGATAACGTTTCTTAAACATATCGAACAGAATTGTTTCAATTCACATTTGAGGTGTCAAGATCTAGTTTGACTTCATCAGATACCGAAATGTTTAAAGGTTATATTTTTAATCACGAATTTCTTTGTTGTGTCATGTGTACTATCGTTTGTCTGTTTTTATTTTTTTTATTTTTAGACATCACGTTGTCAGTTTATTTTAGATTTATGAGTTTGACTATCCTTTTGGTATCTGTTGTCCCTCTTTTGTCAAAGTAATGAGAATGCATTAGGAAAACAAAGTATGCTGGAAGTAACATATTTTATTATCAACTCTTTTCTGATATTATTTCCACTTTGTGCAGGTCATGTGAGAAAATCATCTGTAAAAGAAGCAGGATTTCAAATTAAAAATGAATATTATGCATATATGATAATAACAAATACCATTAATTATTGATAACGATCTATACATCATTACAGAATATTATTTGCAGACACAATAATATTCAATACGTATAATGAACAGTGATTAGTGATTTATACGGTGTAGCTATCAAATTTATAATTGTGATAACTATGCATAATTTCTATACACCGTTAGCTAGTAATACATTTCAATCAGCTGGCCTTTTAAATTATTGCTTGTGTTTTCGAACGTAGTATGTTGCCTTTATTTATGTCGTACTTATAAAGTATTACAAAGTGAAGCAAAATTGATATTATATTTTCCAAATATCATGTGAATTTTCGCACTGCTTCGTCATGTTGATAGTAAGAACTATCTATTTTAAGAACACTGTGCTCTCTCATTGTGTTAAGGTATAGCACCACACTGCTTTTTCATATTTAGTTGAGTTGTTTCTTATATTTGCATATAAACTCCTCATAGATAACTGGATTATATTTTGTATTTACGCCAGACGCATTTGTAGTCTACACAATACTAATTAGTGACGCTCGAATCCGAAGAACTTTACATACAAAGCAGTTCAAGAGCAATGAGGTCCACAATTCTTAAATTGTCTGCCATATACAGCTACGTATTTAAATGCAATACAACTATATGATCAATGCCATCTTACAGTTGTACTTTACTTTATATTGTGTACTGCATCTGTTTACCCTTCTCTATTCTATTCACAAATTTGTGCGTACACATTGCAAACCGTTATTGTTGATAGCAACTCATTAATCATTGTAATTTAATTTATTCTGATTCAATCAGAAAATTATTATCATTTTACGTTGACATAAATGTTCTTGCAGTATGTATATCATTCTGTCATAAGAAAGATAAATAATATAATAATATGAAAGACACGTGGGGTTAATGTAGGAGACTATTTGAGTCAATATCTTGACTTCATATGATATGGTATAATCTAAACGGCAGAACCCATGAACCCTTATTGATTGCTCTGGTTTGTATAACCCATGTATCACTTATTGATTGTTCTGGTATATATAAGTCAATTCGTATCCTTTTTGAGTTTCATAAAACCTTTTGTAATGAACGAATTTATCAATCATCTGATAAGCTGTTACTTTCACCTAATGATAGGTTTTTCTGTAATTAGAATGGTTTACTTTTTAAAATTGTTATCTGGATGGAGATTTGTCTCATTGGCACTCACACCACATCTTCCTATATCTATTGATATAAAGTAAACCAAGTCAGGAAAATTGCCAATGTTATATGATAGTTCGTTTCTGTGTGTTACATGTTAAGTTTGTGTTTCTGTTGTGTCTCTTCTTATATCTATGTCTGCCCTCAGTTTTAGTTTGTAACCCGGGCTGGTTAAATCGACTTATGAATTTCGAACAGCGCTATACTACTGTTATCTTTATTTACTGTAATCAGGCTCGAGGTAAACTCCACTTTTGATTGAAGTTAGAGTATGGGTTTACAGTAAATTCCACTTACTTTAGTGTTTTATAAATGGCACTGAACCCAGGAAAGCCACCAGTATAATCAGACTTGAAGATAAGTGTCATTTTGTTGGTAGTCGAATTAAATTCTAATCCTTCAAAGGGTCCATCATCTAATGTGGCCATTAATGTAGCTGTGCTAATTTCGCCATCATAAACCTACTCAAAAACATGTTTTTTAAATATGTAAATATATTTAAATTTCATATCACATCGACACGTCGACCATCACAATGGGTATCACTAAATAAATCAAAATATAAATACTTTCAGAATCATCTGAGATCAACCGCTTCATTGTAATGATTGGTGTTGGTTATACTACTGCATACCCGAATTAAACATGTATTGACAAAACTAATATTTTGCAGTAGTTTCTGAATCTTCTGAATCAAGTTCTAAATTAGCTGCTGCATTATAATGATTGATGTTGGTTATATGTTACTTGCAGTACAAGGTTTTGTGCACTTTTTATCCCTCGTCCTAGCTAGTTTACATCACGATTTCAGGCTCAATACCCTATTTTTTTAACCTTTGAAAATGCTATTTTCCTTTAGATTATATTCTATCTCTATTTGTATAAAACAAAACAAACAACAAACTACATCCTAAACATGTATAAGTATGAATACACTGATGTTACTAATAATTGTAATCTAATTATTTAATGTTTATGTATACCTGTACTGTGTCAGTAAATTCCCCCCACATATTGGGTTCCAAGTGGAAGAAAGTAAAGTTCAACATTACTTTAGATCCTTCCTCAACTTTTATGGTGTACCTACATATGTGGTTATTACAATAGTATGAAGGATAATTAGGTGACGTAAAACTTCCCTCTGGCCCGTTAAAAGTTCCACCACATGTAACTGTAATGGTAAATAATATACATGCTTATTAGTAAGATTCTTATATCAAACAAACATTTGTATTCCAATGGGAACAAACTGTGCCCCTCTACTTGACGACTTGTTTCTTTATTATTATGAGGTTGACTTCATGCAGGAACTTCTTAGGAAGAAAGATAAGAAGTTAGCAATATCCTTTAACTCTACTTTTCGCTATATAGATGATGTTCTTTCACTAAATAATTCAAAATTTGGGTACTATGTGGAACGCATCTATCCAATCGAGCTAGAGATAAAGGATACTACACATACAGTTAAGTCGGCCTCATATCTTGACTTACATCTAGAAATTGACAATGAGGGTCGGTTGAAAACAAAACTTTACGACAAAAGAGATGATTTCAGCTTTCCAATTGTGAACTTTCCATTTCTAAGTAGCAACATTCCAGCAGCACCTGCATACGGGGTATATATCTCCCAATTGATACGATATTCCCGTGCTTGCATTTCCTATCATGATTTTCTTGATAGAGGGTTGCTGCTCTCAAGGAAGCTATTAAACCAAGAGTTCCAAATGGTGAAATTGAAATCATCCCTTCGTAAATTTTACAGACGCCATCACGAGTTGGTTGACCGTTATGGAATAACCGTTTCACAAATGATATCGGATATGTTCCTTATGTCGTAACTACAATCCCCTTCCCTTTCATGAATGTGACCTACCGAATTAGACTATTTACCGGATTTGTTATCACATAAGCAACAGGACGGGTGCCGCATGTGGAGCATGATCTGCTTACCCTTCCGGAGCACCTGAGATCACCCCTAGTTTTTTGGTGGGGTTCGTGTTGTTTATTCTTTAGTTTTCTATGTTGTGTCGTGTGTGCTGTTGTTTGTTTGTCTTTTTCATTTTTAGCCATGGCGTTGTCAGTTTGTTTTAGATTGGTATCTTTCGTCCCTCTCTTGTAGATGGCTGTTATGAAAAGATAAGACACTACTTCTCATCTTGTTAAAACCGGTAAAACAATATGGTAACCTTGCCATTGAAAACCATCTGAAAGAACGACTGTCGTATCTCACCAAATGAACCTAAATGACATTATAAACAAAATAGAAACATAAAGTATACCCTAATCATGTAGTGACTATCAACAATTTAAAGAAATTGTAATACCGCATTGCGAGTTATTTTTGCAGGTGTAAAAGTTTACAATTCGCTATAAAAAAAAGGTATACGAAATACTTTGGCGAATTTAAAACTTTTATAAAATTGAGAATGGAAATGGGGAATGTGTCAAAGAGACAACAACCCGACCAAATAAAAAACAACAACAGAAGGTCACCAACAGGTCTTCAATGTAGCGAGAAATTCCCGCACCCGGAGGCGTCCTTCAGCTGGCCCCTTAACAAATATATACTAGTCCAGTGATAATGAACGCCATACTAATTTCCAAATTGTACACAAGAAACTAAAATTAAAATAATACAAGACTAACAAAGGCCAGAGGTTCCTGACTTGGGACAGGCGCAAAAATGCGGCGGGGTTAAACATGTTTGTGAGATCTCAACCCTCCCCCTTTACCTCTAACCAATGAATTCATTTGAATGTACACTATTAAATTGGCGGAATTTATTTTGGCGATTGGATTGTATCCGCAAAAATAAACGAAAATTTACACTCCGGGGAATAACACTTTATACGGTATGCTACATGTATTTGTTCAGGATCATACGAGTATTTCGTTCCTATGCGTATGGTCATGATTGTAATGTGTTTCATAGACAAAAACGATCCAATATAAACCATCCCGTTTTATCTCTTATTTGTTAATCTTTAACATATGCGTGATTATTTGATTTCATGTGTATTTCTCTTCATCAAACAAGCCATCAGCGTAAATAAGTATGTCCTTATTATTACATCATATATAATTGTACCTTTAAAGTAAGGGATGATATGGAATTAATCTACTCTCGTCCATACGGGTTGTTGTCTCTTTGACACATTCCCCATTTCTATTCTCAATTTTAGTATTGCGGTTTATTTGGGGGGGGGGAGTTACAAATGGAGCAATGTAAAAGGCTCTTTGTAAACAGTAAGTTTATATTGATGAAATAGCACTGTTCACGGAAACCCACGCCCTTTGGCAAGAAAACTGACAGTCATTACCAATGAAGCTGTAAAAGAGGGACGAAAGATACCAGTGGGTTAGTCAAACTCATGACTCGAAAATAAACTGACAACGCCATGACTAAACATGTAAAAAAGACAAACAGACAAACACTAGTACACATGACACAACATAGAACACTAAAGAATAAGCAACACAAACCCCACCAAAAAATAGGAGTGATCTTACTTGCCCCGGAAAGGTACACATGGGGTTCGAAATATCTGTCTCATTCTTACTAGACTCATCTTTTGCCTGACCTATTTATTCTTATTATTTAAACGATGTGAGGTTCGTATGATTTCAGCTATTCATTGGTCAAAATTTGATTATGTTCTTGCTTTCTTCTGAAATTTCTATTGTGACATCGTGAAAACAATGGCGACAATGCCTGATAACGTTACATACATTTGTAGAATGAATATATCTTTTTATAGGTTCGAAAATTCGAAAAGAAGTAATATTTCTGCATATCGTCTGAAAGTCATGAAAGAAACAGATTCCATCAACAAACCTCGTGCCATATGATATGTATCCACTCTCGTCGAGCCTCGATTTTAAATTAAAAAAAGTCTATCTGTCTTGAGAGGATTAATATGGCGTCATACTCGATGCAATGGTAGAATCTTTCTTTATACAATAGGTTTAGCGAGGTTTAGCGAGATAAATGTCATTGAATTAAATGATCAAACGTGTGGTGTATTTTAGGTGAAATAATAAATACAAAAACTTACGACAACAGGGCTTGCAACAAGTATTACTTCCGGAACAATTTCCAGCGATGTCCAGATACTCATTTATTTTAAAACAGCGGAAACCAGGACTTTTAC
Organism: Mytilus galloprovincialis; assembly: GCA_037788925.1. Taxonomy (NCBI): domain Eukaryota; kingdom Metazoa; phylum Mollusca; class Bivalvia; order Mytilida; family Mytilidae; genus Mytilus; species Mytilus galloprovincialis. The sequence continues at coordinate 70,688,615 of CM075343.1, read as the reverse complement.
AGTTGCAATCTACTTTAGCTGTAAAAGAATATAAAATGTGTTTTTGTTTTATCAACTGTATTTTTGATGGAGAGTTGTCTTATTGGCACTCATATAACATCTTCCTATGTCGATATATAGGCTGTACAAATCCTGAAATTTTCTGAACATTTCTTATTAAAAAAGGGAAACAAATCGTCAACACAAAAGTATTTGTTACTCACATATTACTTATCTAGATATATATATACTACAGTAGTGACATGTTAATTAGATTAACTCGCACATTGCTTGTTAAAAAAAAAGAAGAAAAAAGTTATCTACTATACTATACAGCGGGTGAGATATTTGTTACATACCAATGCATGTCGGTGGCTCACAACATCTATTCTCATTGCAAAAAGGACCTATGCCTGTATCTTGTTCATTTACATTACACACAGGTTTACTCTCTCCGTGTTTAGCTTTACACTGAGCATACTGGAGTGAATCTTATAATAGATAAAAAAAGAAAAAAAAAAGAATTACGTATACATGTACAATAAACTATACGATTATCTAAATAACAAATTCATAGTTTCTGTTCAATAATTTAATACGACCAGAATATAGCATCGACTGCGGATTTATTCATTATTGAGGAGACCAATTTTCGGAAATGAAGGTAAAGTTATGGTGACCTTAAGCTGTTTTTTGCCTTTTGATCGGGGTTTTATCTCTTTGATATATTCCAAATTTTCAATTCTTATTTTAATTTTTCATATGGTTGAATAGTATTGCTAAAATCTACAGAACACTCATAGAAAACTTGTAATATGTCAGACATGTTAATTCGTTATGCATACTGTAACAGTTAATTTAAAAATTTGTAATCAGTTTTTATCAACGACATAAACTAAATCAATAGCAAATGTGTATGCGGTTTACATACCATTACACCTAGGTGGTTGGCTACATCTATGTTGCATAACATTACCTGTAGATGGTTTAAAACATCTATAACTATGGCGGCCACATGAACCTGTGTTTCATACCATTACATGTAGATGGTTGGCAATACTATAACTATGGCGGCAACATGAACCTGTGTTATATATCATTATATGTAGATGGTTGGCAACAGCTATAACTATTGCGGCAATATGGACCTGTGTTACATAACATAACCTTTAGATGGTTGGCAATATTTATAACTATGACGGCAACATGGACCTGTGTTACATAATATAACCTGTAGATGGTTGGAAACATCAATAACTATGGCGGCCACATTAATCTGTGTTACATACCATTACATGTAGGTGTCTGGCAACATCTATAACTATGACGGCAACACGAACCTGTGTCTTCTTCATCTACAGCACACGTTTGTTTACATATTCCACCTTCAGCTTTGCATTGACGTGTATCTAGATAAGCAATTGATACAAATATTATTTCTATTTTTTGAGAATCCCTGATTTAATCTTAGAAAATATAAAAAAAAATATAGTGTTATTCTTAATTATATCACTGGGTTAACTGTTTGGTATAACATAATGTGACTGCTGTTTACTTATTATGTCTTTCAGTTTTGTTCACCAATTATGGTAAATATTAATGGATGTATGTGTGACTGTTATGGAAGTAAAAGGTTTGATAATCTATGACACCAAGTTAAATTTATCATATTTAAATGTTTAAAATCAGGAATATGACAGTTGATATCAATTCGTTTAATGTTTTGATCTTTTCTTTTTAACCTGCACGACTGTTCTTTAGAAATTTCATCCAGTCAACCTATATTTTTATCATTTATCTGTTGGTCAGTTTTATAGCTTTTGATATGCGCAATGAGATCAAACAGAAGTTAATTGATTTTAGAAAATATGAAAAGTATATAATAGAAATGTTACTCTTTAACTGACTATTTAGAACTGTAAAAATCAAGTAAGCCTGATTACTTTTTATCCTACGTTGTTAAAAAAAACCAGATGAAACTAAACAATTTCGTTTGAAATTAGACCGGAAAAAAAACGTATCTAAATGCAGTCCTATATTTAAAACAAGACTGTAATCAACTCGAAAAAACTTTATTTTACAAAATTGTACTTGGATTCTGCATTAGTGTATAAAACCACATCACAAATTTGAAAAAAAATAGGACAACAGCAAATTCTTGTTCCTATTTTACAAAAATATAATATTTTTCCGAATAACGATAAAGAAGTCTTACTTTTAACTTGATGAATTGTCACTGCTGCAGCACAAACAATGAAAATGGCAAGTACAAATACAAATTTCATCTTGGTGTTCGACTCAAAACATGTAAATTGTAAGTAATGTATGTATGAATATATATGTATATATATATATATATAATGTCTAAAAATAGCAACAATCAACATTCAATTTAATTAAGCGTGGATCAGTTTGTGAAAATAAACTGATACAGTTACTGAATTAAAATTATATAAATGTCTAAGAATATAACTAAAACACACTAATTGATACATTAAAAAGTTCTATTAGATGTTAAATAGAAATACGCAATATTTCGCTAAACAAATTAGCTTCATCAGGCGTGTGCATCTCTCAAGGTGAAATCGGATGCATGACAGAAAAATATTTTTGTAGCTTAATCTATACAAGATTTGAGGGATGGGTGTAACATATTAACTCGGTCATAAAATATGTTTGTAGCTACAACTACATGAAGTTGGAATAAAAGTTTAACACATTTATAGATGTTCGATTAATTGTATGAATTTTTATAAATTAATTTGTATGATTTCAAGATAACTATGGTTTTGATTTGCTTTGAAATCTTTTTTCGTCTCTCTCATTGAGTCCATCAGGTTCAAGAGTTCGTAACTGGTGCATCCAAAATCTCTCTCTTTTTTGTCTTCCTTGTGTATCCCAATTTTGATTTTTCTCAATGATTTGAAATGTGATGTTTTCAAAATCATGTCCTGCTCTTAAAAGGTGTCTTGTAATTGGGCAGTTCCTTTCTTTTGTATAAAATGACCGATGGTTATTTAGTCGGATGTTAAATGGGGTTTCTGTTTCACCAACATATTGTAATTTGCAAGTTCCACACGTTAGAACATAAATGCAATTTTGCGTTTTGCAATTTGATGTTATAAATATGTTGTAATTTTTCTTTGTGACTGTGCTGATGAACTGGGTTTCTATATTGGCGACTTTGCAGCACTTACAATTGCCCCTTCCGCATTGTTTATAACCTCCGATTGTTGATATCTCCCGTTTAGATACTTTGGATGACACCTCAAAGATATTCTAATGTCATCCAAAGTATCTAAACGGGAGATATCAACAATCGGAGGTTATAAACGATGCGGAAGGGGCAATTGTAAGTGCTGCAAAGTCGCCAATATAGAAACCCAGTTCATCAGCACAGTCACAAAGAAAAATTACAACATATTTATAACATCAAATTGCAAAACGCAAAATTGCATTTATGTTCTAACGTGTGGAACTTGCAAATTACAATATGTTGGTGAAACAGAAACCCCATTTAACATCCGACTAAATAACCATCGGTCATTTTATACAAAAGAAAGGAACTGCCCAATTACAAGACACCTTTTAAGAGCAGGACATGATTTTGACACGGCGGGTGCCGTATGTGGAGCAGGATCTGCTTACCCTTCCGGAGCACCTGAGATCACCCCTAGTTTTTGGTGGGGTTCGTGTTGTTTATTCTTTAGTTTTCTATGTTGTGTCGTGTGTACTATTGTTTTTCTGTTTGTCTTTTTCATTTTTAGCCATGGAGTTGTCATGTTGTTTTAGATTTATGAGTTTGACTGTCCCTTTGGTATCTTTCGTCCCTCTTTGAAAACATCACATTTCAAATCATTGAGAAAAATCAAAATTGGGATACACAAGGAAGACAAAAAAGAGAGAGATTTTGGATGCACCAGTTACGAACTCTTGAACCTGATGGACTCAATGAGAGAGACGAAAAAAGATTTCAAAGCAAATCAAAACCATAGTTATCTTGAAATCATACAAATTAATTTATAAAAATTCATACAATTAATCGAACATCTATAAATGTGTTAAACTTTTATTCCAACTTCATGTAGTTGTAGCTACAAACATATTTTATGACCGAATTAATATGTTACACCCATCCCTCAAATCTTGTATAGATTAAGCTACAAAAATATTTTTCTGTCATGCATCCGATTTCACCTTGAGAGATGCACACGCCTGATGAAGCTAATTTGTTTAGCGAAATATTGCGTATTTCTATTTAACATCTAATAGAACTTTTTAATGTATCAATTAGTGTGTTTTAGTTATATTCTTAGACATTTATATATATATATATATATATATATGTAGTGTTGATTGCGGGTTTGACCTGTTATAAACAAACACGTTTTTCCAAGTTGAAAGCTATATTTAGATACATTGTTTCAATCTGTTGCATATGTAGAGAAAAAAAGGGAAAATTTATATTCAGACATTTATAATGATTGTAAAGTTTAATCAACTATACAAATCGCAATGCACTGGAGGACACTTATATGTGTACTTTTACTGCAATGCATAAATGCATTACATAATTTATTTATTAATTATCTGATCATTTTTTTCGTCTTTGATTTGTTCAACAAGGAAAATTCATAAATGAGCTGTTGTACAGTGGTTTGTATTGGTCAAATAATCAATAAAAGTATAAGTTCTAAACAAGCTAAGGAATCTTTTCCTGGGATAAGAAAATCCTTATTTTTTTTAGATAAGTTTTCTTAAATGACCATATAATGAATTTTTCAAATACTTGTATAAGTAATGCCTTTGAAAGTAGTATTATTAATTACTTTTAGAGAGTCAGAAACTCTATATACCACTTTGCCTCATATTCTCTTTAAGAAAAGATTCACACACCTAAATTAAATGGGCATTAAAAAAGTTAGAATGTGATTACATTTGTTTAAAATCTTTATGTCATTTTTAGTAGCAATAAACAAAAGAACTATGTCAATTGGACATGTTTTATTACTATAACTGCCCTTGATTTTTTTACTAGATAACATTTGTGTTCGCTTCGGAGATACCATATATAATCAAGTTATCAGAATTCAAATAAAGATCTTACTGTGCACAAGTTATTGCAGACCTGTTTTTTTTTGTATTGCTATGAGTTTCAATTCATGACTAAAATCAGCAAAGACCCATCGAAAAACATTTGCTACAAAAATTTAATGATACTTTTGGATATTTTGATGATATACTGGCGATTGACGATTTTAGTTCGATCTTGATATCTATATCATTAACGGAAAGCTTCATAAACATATTTATAATAAAAGAGATGATTTTTCATTTCCTACCGTTAATTATCCATCTATAGATGGTGACGTTCTCGTATCACAATCTTACGGTATTTATGTATCTTAACTTGTACGATTGGCTCGTGTATGTAACATGTAAATCTTAATGTTACCATTTTGTTATTGTTTGAGGATAAGTAAGTTTACAAGCGCATTCAATTTATTGTTTTTGTTTTACATGTACAACAAACTAATATTAATTAAGATATTGGGAATCGGTCAATACGTTTAAACAACACACAAAACCTATAGATTACGTGGATTTGTTTTCAAATGATTTTAAATATGACTTTTAATTGTGGTGTGAATTTCATCAACTTGAAGGCGGAATTAAAACATTTATATACATGATAATAACATGCTAATGTATTATGAAATCTTCTTTTAGTATTAGATCGATTTGTCTGGTTATAAAATATGAAGTACATGTAAATAACCTTTATCATGTGTTGAACATGGTATTGATTAAAAAATAATAATTTATATCAATACCACTCATTTCTTGTTACGACCATGGGTCTTTTGGTAAACAACAAGTATTTATGCAATGATCGGGCTAAAAATTATATGTAGCTAGAAAATAAAACTCAATTAAACGGAAAACATATTTTAGAGTTTATGAGTTTTATTTTCTAGCTATATACATGATATACATGTATAATGATTTAAAATGCATAAAGTAGCATTGAGCTGATATATACATGTATTGTTTGTATTTTTGAATTGTATATATTGTTCTTTGCGTGTAAATGGAAAAGAACACGGACACGATCACCAGTCAGTGAACGGTATCTTAAAGATGAACTGAAGTCAACACTCACAATTATACTTAAAACAAGGTTAATAAATTGTGATCTTAAGTACACGCTAAAAACACCGTTCAAATACTAAAATTTATAATAGTTAAATGTTCATTTATATACTATAGCATATTCATAAATCATATAAACATGAGACATTGTCCTTTTTCAACAAATTTTCAAACAAATACAGTTAATAATTATAATAAATTTTTCACAAATATCTGTTACAGAATATTTGAAAAATCTACTAATTACATGTTATTATTTCCTGTTGTACAACGTGACAAAATTCCAATAATACAATGACATTTTAAAGTACTTTATGGGTGCAATGTACTTGTATGATGTTCCTCCTTTACTATTTACAAAATTGAGAATGGAAATGGGGAATGTGTCAAAGAGACAACAACCGGACCGACCAAAGAACAAACAACAGCAGAAGTTCAAAAGTAGTTCTTCAATGTAGCGAGAAATTTCCGCACCCTTAGGCGTCCTTTATTGTTTTTGCAGATTTTGTTAATTGTTCAAGAATTTTTTAATTCCCGGACTGTCGGTTAATGTGATAATATCATATATTCCTATCTATTTAATTATTGTTATTGGCAGGATTAATTTGAAATTCTTGAAAAAGGACTCTTTTGATGCAAAAACAATGGCAGCTATAAACGAAATGAAAAGTTATGTAATACCTAGTCCATAGATCTTTTAAAAATTTGAAAATCCTTGTACAACACATACGGGTGTAAATCGTGGTTGTGGTGTAAAGCAAATATATACAAAAGTTTAATTTAAGAACAAAAGGATGTTTCAAATTCAATAAAAATAATGAGCGAACGTTTTTTTTCTTCAAATTATTACTGATTACGACAAATAAATCTCTATATCTGATTAAGTATAATGTGCAAAATATATCTATTAATCTATATTGTAAATAACTGACACATATAACAGGTATTGCTATAAAACAATATTCGCATCAGGGAGTGCTGTTTATATCGTAGGTTTCTTCGTGATTTGACCATCAAGTATTCATGCAATGATTGTGCCTAATATCAGAAGTCCTATCATTTTTTTTTTCAGTTCATATGAGTTTTATTTTCTACCTATACTTAAATAACTAAAAAGCATAAGATAGTATTGAGCTGCTATATACATGTAATTTTCAATTTCAGTTTGAAGGACGCCTACGGGTGCGGCAGTTTCTCGCTACATTGAAGACCCATTGGTGGCCTTCGGCTGTTGTCTGCTCTATGGTCGGGTTGTTGTCGCTTTGACACATTCCCCATTTTCTTTCTCAATTTTATTGTTTGCATTTTGAAGTGTAGATATTGTTCCTTGCTTGTAAGGAAATAAACGACACCGACACAGTTACCAGTCAGTGTACAGTATCTTAAAGATAAAGTGAGGTCAGCACTCACAATTGTGCTAGATAAGGTTAATAATCGTCATCTTGAGTACATGCATAGAAAACCATTCAAATACCAAAATTTATAAAAGTTAAATGTTCATTTGTACACTATAACATATTCATATACATATAAACATGAGACATTGTACTTTAAAAAAAAATGCAGACAAATAAAGTGAATAATTATCATAATTATTCACAAATGTGTTACAGAACGTTTGAAAAATTAACTAATTACATGTAAATATTTCCGGTTGTACAACGTGACAAAATTCCAATAATGCAATAAGATTTTAAAGTACTTTATAGATACCCTGTACTTGTATGGTATTCCTTCTTTACTATAGCGTATTGTTTCTGCAGATTTGATAATTGTTTAAGAATTATTCAAATCCTGGACCTCATACATTCCTATTTTTTAAAGTATTGTTATGGGCAGGTTTTATTTTAAATTCTTGAAAAGAACTCTCTTGGTGCAAAAACAATGACAGATATAAACGAAATAAAAAGCTATGTTTTACCTATAGCTAGTCCATGTATCTTTTAAACCTTTGAAAATCCTTGTACAACACTTACGGATGTAAGTTGTGTTTGCGGTGTGAAGCAAATCAATACAAGATTTTAATTAAAGAACAAAAAGATGTTTCAAATTCAAAAACAAATAATGGACGCACTTTTTGTTCTTATATTAGTGATTATTACGACAAATAAATGTATATAACTGATTAAGTATAATGCAAAATGTATCTTTTAATCTATATTTTAAATAACCAACACATGAAACAGGTATGGCTATCACACGATATTCATCTCAGCGAGTGCCGTTATTTTTTTATCGTATGTCTCCACGTGATTTGACAATCTAGTAGTCATGCAATGATCGCGCTCAATATCAGAAATCTTATTACTTTTTCAGTTCATATGAGTTTTATTTTCTACCTATATTCAAAGAATTAAAATGCATAGAATAGCATTGAGCTGCTATATACATGTATTGTTTGCCATTGGAAGTGAAGATATTGTTATTTGCGTGTAAGGAAATAAACGACACCGACACTATTTCCAGTCAGTGTACGGTATCTTCAAGATGAAATGAAGTCAACACACACAATTATGCTTGACAAGGTTAATAAGTCGACATCTCGAGTACATGCATAGAAAACCATTCAAAAACAAAAAAAATATAAAAGTTAAATGTTCATTTGTACACTATTTGTCAGTTCGATAAATTTTTATAGGAGTTATCTACCTTTACAAAATAAATTTGTCGGTGTGTGTTATCAACTCATCAACCGTTAACCGTTTAACACTGGAGTGTTCTTTTATTTGAGGTCCACAGGTCCTAACCTAGAAAAATAGGTCAAGTCCAAAGTGTAAGGTTAAGTTCTCAATTATGGCTTTTCCTTGTTTTTGGCAATTTCTCCAAGACTTTTCAAGATATACATAAAAAACAAGTGCAAAATGTTTGCTTTATTGTAATGAAGATATGTTACATTTAGTCTGATATAATTTAATGACATCTTATAGAAGTTAATTCCACTAAAATGTCTTAATATAAGGTCTATTGATTATAACTTCAACTAAGTTCATTATAAATCCATATGACCTTGTACAAAAGGTTAAGTGACATATGACCTTGAGAATGACAACCGGTTGACCATTAGAAAACCGGAAGTAGCTGTTTTGCACTTTTTTCATATGAAAGTACTCAGAAACCACATATTTTGTAATTTAGATACATTCACTTATCATTGAAGACTAGAAGTGACTTTCTGTAAACCGGAATTAAGTGGTCAATCATATGCGGGTTTACATGCAAAAGTATACAGAAAATATATATTTTAGAATCAGTGTGAAATGAGCTATCATATGAGACCGGAAGAAACATTTACTTAACCGGAACTAGCACATTATCTCCTTTAGTTTAGCTTATCAAAATTATTTACTTGTCGCATCAATCTGAAGAAACTAGCTTCTTTTTATAATTTCTTTGATGTGGAAAGACCTTCAATTGTTCTCTGAAGAATTGATTTGTAATTATTATTACTACGTCTTTCCACATTTCTATTGCAATATGTCGCTTATATTTGTCTATTAAATGTGTGCATCTATTTCGGAACATGGAAAGATAGCGAGAAAAATATTTTTACAAATTGTTCGTTACATCCTAAAGATTTTTTGGCAAATTTGGATCAAAGCGATGAGATGAACTTTTATAGGCATTACAAATGTTAGAGTTATCTCTCTTTGTATAGAGTTCAGCAATTGAAGTTTTGAAACATATCAAATATTACATTAGACATTTTTGAAATATCTCTCTTTGTAAAGAGTTAAGTAAATTTTGGAAATTAATAAAAGTGGGAAAAAGGGAAAAGATCATTTGCATATTTATGATTTTGATTACTTTGTCCAAATATTATCTAAAGGTATTTCAAAATATTATTTACTTCATTCTAGTAATTATTATACAGGTAAAAACTGTTCACTACATTGTATGGTTTTACTTTTGATGAATAACTGATCGACAGGTGAAGTTGCAGTCCAATATGCGGTTTAAATAATAAAAAAAAAAAGAAATTCGACCTCTTGTGTTTAAAAGGTAGAAAAGTTAAATAAACTTTGTATACGGTTGTCAAGATGTCACAAAAGTTACTTTCCGTAAATTTAATATGAATATTTGCATTCACGTTGATTAATTTTCGAAGTGTACAACTGTCAACAATGCAACTTGCAAACAATCGTTTTTAAAACGACTATAAGTAAAGTTGTTACGTCAATAAGGGGGTCTCCTTATAAACTGCTACTTTTTGGACCGACATGGAAAAAAATCTTGGAATAATTACGAATATAGAGAAATGAATTATCAATCAGTTGACACAATTCCCTTAGTGGCACTCTTAAATTTGACATGTGTACGCAACTTCAAAGTTGGGTGTTATATGACGGGGTTTTGTTAATCAATTAACGCATCGAACACACCCCATCCTATATATGTAACATCACATGTTTTTATTTTTACACAATTACAATTACTCCGACAGTCAAAATTTCTGTATTCTTTAAAAAGTTTTGTTACACATATTGCTGCAATAGTTATACAGTAACCCGGATTTGTTCCCCACTGTCAAGTTTAGTTTTTGAGATTTATATCGTACTATTCCTTTTGTTTGTGTTGAACAATTGTACTTTCGGAATTTTCTTTTAAATAAAATTGAAAATGGAAATGGGGAATGTGTCAAAGAGACAACAACCCGACCAAATAAAAAACAACAGCAGAGAGTCACCAACAGGTCTTCAATGTAGCGAGAAATTCCCGCACCCGGAGGCGTCCTTCAGCTGGCCCCTAAACAAATATATACTAGTCCAGTGATAATGAACGCCATACTAATTTCCAAATTGTACACAAGAAACTAAAATTAAAATAATACAAGACTAACAAAGGCCAGAGGCTCCCGACTTGGGATAGGCGCAAAAATGCGGCGGGGTTAAACATGTTTGTGAGATCTGAACCCTCCCCCTATACCTCTAACCAATGTAGAAAAGTAAACGCATAACAATACGCACATTAAAATTCAGTTCAAAACATCTTTTATTAATCTTGTAATTTCTTTTTAGTTTGCGTTTTATTTCTTTGGTATCACATTTTCGCCCTGTTATGTTCGATCATATATGCTCATATACTTAAGATATATGTATATGCCGCTATCAATGTTGTTGTTACCAACTATATAAATCAATTATATCTGATTTTATGCCCTTTATGGGCCCCGTTTTTTTGTGAAAAAAACATATTATATTCTATAGTATATTCTATAGTATTGACAAGTCGACAGTAGTCCGCCAATGGCGTTAACTTTTTCTATTCCTTGTGACACGATTCATTTCTGATAATGACAAATACATGTGTAAACTAAGTCCGTGTTCACATTGACCTAAACTCGGTGTTGTGTTAGTGTAACTCACACATAAACAAAACACAATTACGTTCCCATTGATAAAACTTAATGTTTACATGTAATTTAAATCATGTTTTGTCTACATTCAGTCGATACTCAATGTAGGCCTTGTGTAGGTTAAGTGTACACAAAACAAGGTATTACGAACATTAATTTTACCATGTATATTAAAAGAAGAAACGATTTTTGAATAAAATGTATAACAATTATTAATAAAGTTCTTTACAGAAATATTTGACTAAACTTGATACTAGCATATTTAAAAACACTTAACGTATCTTTATTAACCCCTTATCAAGACATAAACATCATCATTGCCGAACACATAATTTATTTACAAAGGTCTTCCCAACTCGACTGGACGTACACAGAAATATTTGCTACTGGTCTTTACTCAAACAACGATTCACTCATGCATGCTTTAATGAAAAAAGTGTAAAGTAAACTGTTTTGTTTGTCTTGTATGTCAGATCCGTTAAAATACTCTTAGAAATAATGGAAAAAAAAAACATTTCCCCTCCTTTGGCCAAATACTCCTTTGGGGAAAAATACCATTTGAAACAAATACAAAAGATAGAAATGTAGTGATTCTTAACATTTCGATCCTTTTTCTTCCTGTAAGCATTGGTAAGCACGCAGATGCAGCCTTCGTTTTTTAATGCGTACTCGAGACATCTTTAGTATCCTTAGACTACTGAAAATCACCAAAATGGCTTTTATAAAGAAGCAACCACTTAACAAAAGTAACCCAAAAAAGGGTTGGGGTTGTCTGCGTCAGGTTTTTTTTCTCGCGAACGTTTTTATTCATTTTTATTCGATGAAAGCAATCAAATATTTTTGTTCTTCAATATTTGCCACTATAATGTATGGGGGAACTTTGGATTTAGAATAGTTTTTTTAATTTTGATCATCTGTATTACCCGAATATTTTTTTTTTTTTTTTAATAAAATTTGGGATCAGAATACTTTTCTAGGAAAAAACCACTACCCCCTTTTATATGTCAAATGATCGTTCCCTATCTGCCAGAAAAGTTGTTCAAAAATTTTCATTCGGTTCTACGTAACGAACATTTAAATGACATATAGTTTACAAGTGTGAACAAATCGTATGTACAGGTAATAAAATAAGGTTTATAGATGTGAACAAATTTAATGCGAAACTAGTGTACTTTACATTAAACTAATTGTAAATATGTTTACTTTACACCGCGTTTGGTGTGAACACGACCTAAGTTATGAATAGTTAATGATGCCAGTTTATAAAAATGCAGCGAAAAGTATAACTACGTTTTTTTTTCATTTGTAAACATGCAGCAGCTCTTGAGATAAAAAAGAATATTTTACTTGAAAAAGAACGAGAAAGCTGGTAGTTATTTAATACTCAATAAAGGGACCAAAATGAGCATGCTTGATGAATGCCAATGGATAATGTTGTATCCACTTTTTGATGTCCGTAGTCTGTTAGTACTCGGTCTCCGAACTTAAGCACACACTATGTAATGACCAATCTTAAAAAAGGGGGTGGATTTTTTTTTAATTAAAAAAAGAACCGTAAATATTTTCTATACTCTATCATTCAATTAAGTCGACACCGCTGTTAGTGAACTTTTTAGTTCCCAGAAGTTTTTCATTTGCACCAAAGTCACTTTTCTAAAATTGCGCTATTTATTTTATCATTTGTTTGGAAAGCAAATATGTAGTACCAGTATGTTGCTAGTAAAGTTGACCTAAAGCTAATTTTGCTTTTGTTTTATATCTTTTCGTCATGTCATATAGCATACCTTATATATGTACGTAAACGTTTTTGGCTTTCGACTGGTTACTGTTCATGAGGCAACTACCTCAATCTCATGTAGGTACTAGACGTATTGTTTCCCTTGTCATTGTATTTTTACAGTGCCGGTCACAGCATTAAACCCTGGATAATCTTAAATCATGCTATCTAAATTTTTCTGTTTCATCTAATCAGTTTATAACTGGATATGTCATTTTCAAGCATATTGACATTAAAGAAAGAAACAAAGAATTGATGAATCTTTCCATGACACACAAACAAAAAGAAAATAAACCAGCTCTTGTATTGCTGCTTTTCATCTCAAAGTTCAAGTACGACCTTCAACGCGTAGCAAATTCTCACCTCACTGACTCATAGACTCCTTATTATAATAATAATTAAAAAAGAAAGCATACCATTGCAGGTTTTACAACACTTCATACTTTTGCAGCATAATCCGTTTTGGTCTTCTCGTTCCTTTTCTGAATCACATCCAACCTTACAGTTGCAATCTGTTTCGTCTAAAAATAATTGTTCTCGACTGTATAATAACAATAACAATCATCGAGTTTCCATTATGAAAATTACACACCTCATTTGTCATAACACTAACATCTGGTTAAATAATTGCCATATTAGTAGGAGATTGGTGACCGACGCATACAGACTTATCTAACAAGTAATATCACACACAAAACTCGAGAAAAGTAAACTGAAGAAAATAAGCGCATGCGTGTGATGAGCGAAAAAAAGCATATGTTGCAATTGTTGTACATTGTATCCATTACCCTTTTGAGAAAGGTTTTCAGTAAGCTGAACCCTTATTAAATCCCTCTGTTTGAACGTTATTGATTTGAACAATATAATTTTGATATGAAATAAATGCTCAATCATTGTATCCATGACTCTTCTTTTTTTAGGAAGGTTTTATCTAAGCTGATCCATATTTAATCAATCTGTTAGTACGATATTAATTTGAACATTACAGTCTTGAAAAAATATACAGTTGCAATCATTTTATGTATGACTCTTTGTGAAATATTTAATGTAAACCATTATTGTCCGTAATCTCTTTTCTTATTACAATTATTCTTTTTACAGATGCAATCTACATTTTTTTGTACCTTACCTGTAAAAGAATACAAAATATATTTTGGTTTTTGTAACAGGTCTTGTGTTATTTCTTTTGTCTATCTTTATAGTATCCACATCACTTGGTTTTCTTTTAAATAATAATTATAAATGGTGACTTAGCAGTGAAGATTTTGACGTTTTATGAACATTTCTTATTTTAGAAAAGGCAAACAAATCGTCAAAACGCAACTACTATATGTAATACATATATTACTGATAAGACATCGCTTTTTATTGTTTATCAGTAAACATTATCTACTATACTATACAACGTGTAAGATATTTGTTACATACCAATACATATAGTCGGCTCACAACATATGTTATCATTGCAAAAAGGGCCTATGCCTGTATCTTGCTCATTTACCTCGCACATAGGTTTATTCTCGCCGTTTCTAGCTTTACATTGAGCATACAGAATTGTATCTTAAAATAGATTAGAATGCAAAACCAATTTACATATACATTTAAAACAAAATACACATGTTTGAGGATTTCTCGCAAAGAACAATATTTGTACAGATATCTTAAATTATGTCTTCATAAAAAAAAATATTAAGCAATTTAACCTACGAGTATTGTTAATATTATTATTATATTTTAATTTTGCTTTTATTTGATAAATCTGTTAAAAAAACGTTTTTTTTTCATTTATTCCAGGAAATTACTGTTCGTACAAATTGTCTGACAATTACTGTTACTTCATGTTAAAATGTATATAAATTAAAAGATGTGTGGGCAGACGTGCATGATGCAGCAAAAAAAAAAGAATCAACATTCCAAATCAACAGACAGTTTTCAATGAAATAAAAAAAAGACTTGAACTGTTTAAAGTTTTCAAAATGGTAAACAAATGTTAAAGCTAGTATCAATGTAAAGGTCATCGATAAACACCTAATCATCTAAATAACAATATTGTGGTTTCTGTTCAACCAATAAGATACGACCAAAAAAAGACATTATGAACTGTGGAATTATTCATTATTGATGATACCAATATTATTGACCTTTATCTGTTTTCTGCATTTTGGCCGGGTGTTTCTCTCTTTAAGCATTCTTAAATTTTCAATTCTTAATTTTATATTTTACATGTGATTGAATAAGCTTTTATCGTTGTATTGCCAAAATCTGCATACCACTTATAGAAAATTTGTAATTCTTTCGATATGGTTATTCGTTTTTCGCAGTGTATCACTTAATCTACGAGAATTGGTTTTTGTTTCTATCAACAAATACAAATCAATTAACAGTCGTTTTGTTCATGTTATTTTAAACCCCGGTAAATAGTCTAATTCGATAGGTTACATTCGTGGTGAAAAGGGAAGTGACTTACATGTGTATGCGGTTTACATACCAATAAATGTAGGCAGCAATAAACATATATTACACTTGCAACATAAAAACTGGGTAACATACCATTACATGTACGCGGTTGGCAACATATATTACACTTGCAACATAAAACTGGGTAACATACCATTACATGTACGCAGTTGGCAACATCTATTGCTATTGCAACATGCACCTGTGTCTTGCTCGTCTACAGCACACATTTGTTTACATATTCCATCGCCAGCTTTGCATTGAAGTGTATCTAAATATGCAATTGATATTATCATTATTTGTATTATTTTGATTTAAAAAAAGTGTTCGGGACAGACAACAAATAGTGTTTGCTATTTCATTTGTGGCACTGAGTAAAATTTTAGTTCCAGCTAGTTTGTCGTTTGCTATAAATGTTATCGTTTGTTTAAAAACTTTGTTTCCAATTTCTTACGTGTAAAGTTGACCTGTAGCCAATTTTGCATTTGTTTTATATATTTTCCTTATATCCTATAGCATACCTTTTATATGTATGTACACGTTTGTGGCTTTTGGCTGGTTACTTAAACTGATCACAAGACAACTACATCAATATCATGAAGTTACCTGGTGTATTTATTTCCCCTGTCGTTGTATCAGGTTACAGCTTTTAATCCTGGATATTGTGAAACTATGCTATCTAAGTATTTCTGTTTAATCTAATCAGTATATACAACTTTTTCAAGCATATCGATATAATAGAAAAAACAAAGAATAAGGGAATCTATCCATGACAGAAAAACAAAAAGAAAGAAAAAAAACAATCGCTTTTATTGCTGCTCTGATCTTCATCCTAAAGTCATAGAAAAGGCCTTCAACGCGGAGCAAAAATCTCACCTCATTGCATATACTCCTTATTATAATAATCAAGGGAAGTGAATACAAATGCAACAATTCATATTAACGATAGCATATACGTTTTCTTTATTGACATACGTGTTACATTTTTACACACTGTGACTGCTGTACCCTTTGCTTCGACCTGTTTATCCATTATGTCTTATCATCGGTTGATAAAAAAAAGTCAGAACTTAAGAATTGTTTTTGAAACTAGATTTAAAAAACTACGCATCTAACGTGCTCTGTTATATTAAAAATTAGACTGTAATAAACTCCAAACCAATAAGAGTAAAAATGTATATTACGTATAAAAGTGTACTTTGAGTACCTGCATATAGGTATCAAGACCACAAAAAAAATAACCATCGAAAAATGTTTGTCCCTAGTTACAAAATCATTATATATTTTCAAATAACGGTTAAGAAGCCTTACTTTCAACTTGTTGAATTCTCACCGCTCCAGCACAAACAATAAAAAAGACAAAACCAAATTTCATCTTGGTGTAATTATGTTCGACTCAGAACATGTAAATAATTGACAATATATATATTGCTGATCGCTGGTTTGTCGTGTATTAAAAGTACAAATAGATCCACGTTGAATGCTATATTTAGTTTGGTTTTTTTTTCAATCTGTTACATAGACAGAAAACAAAAGTATTCAGATATTGTTTAAAGTGTGTAAAGTTTAATCAACTTTAAAAGTTTCAATGCCCTAGATGACACAGTGATGTGCACTTTTACAACTTTACGAAAGTTTATCATATTGATTGATTAAATTGTCGCCAACATATGATGTCAACAAGGAAGCTTCTTGAATCGACGTATGGTACATTGGTTTCTATTAGTTAAACAACAAAGCAGCTTCCTGCATCAACGTTGATTCTATTGGTTAAACATATCGTTGTTTCATTCTGTGGAAAATTGAGTTATTTGACTTATTTATTATGTCGTCATCGTCATGTGTTCTACGTTAGCATTATTGTTCTCCAAACATTTCATTCTTGACTAATTTTAAATGTGCATCGGCGTAGGCGACAATATTATATCAAAATAAATTCACAAACCATACTGACTCACATACTATATTTGAAGATGGTATTAACGAGTGAAAAGGTTAGTTCAAAGCTTATTAGTAATGTAACGTGTAGTAGATGTACATTTTTATCGGAAAAAAATAAGAAATTGTTTATAACTGTAGGGCTTTCCACTGTTCATTGAGTGACGAGAAAATATTGATTTAAAAAAAGTACTTTTGAAAATTACCTCTCGGTGTCAATAATAATATGAAGTTAGATGGAGGGTATAAGGAGGAATAAGTTTAATAATACAATAAGTAGAAAATCAATACGACTAGTATATTAAAAGAAATATCAAACTCATTGCAACTATTGAAATTTACTTTTATTCATTAATTCTTGTAATCTTTTACGTTGTGGTAGACTATGAATGTGGGAATTGCATGCATTTTAACAATGTAGACAGCTGATAATACAAACAAATACAGTTTACCTTCACGAAAGTTTGTTCATTTTTGATTTTTAACTCTTATTTGATTTGACAAATATCAGTTTAATAACCCAGATATAACAATTTCAGCATTGAAACATTTCATTAACCAAACCCCCTCAAATACGAAAATAACAATATATAGACTGCTAATTGCTGTATTGATGTTGTACTTATATAGGATCATCAACGTTGAAAGCTATATT
Organism: Mytilus galloprovincialis; assembly: GCA_037788925.1. Lineage (NCBI taxonomy): Eukaryota > Metazoa > Mollusca > Bivalvia > Mytilida > Mytilidae > Mytilus > Mytilus galloprovincialis. The sequence goes on along the minus strand of CM075343.1, from coordinate 70,670,303 downwards.
TAGATGTATTGTTTCATATGTTCATATGTGTAGAAAAAGTAGGTACAACTTTGTATTTAGACATTGTTTAAAGTGTGAAAAGTTTAATCAACTTTGAAAGTTTGAATGCCCAGTATGACATATTGATGTGCACTTTTACAGCTTTACAACAATTTATCAAATTAATTTATTAATTGAATATCTGATAATTGATGTCGTCAATAGATTTTTTTTACAAGGAAACTTCATAAATCGAATATTGTACAGTGGTTTCTATTGTTTAAATAATCAATAAGACAATTACATCTAAATAAATATCAAAATCAGTTGGATTTGTAAAATTGACTTTTATCAATTGTTGTAATCCATTGCTTGCATTTATAACTTGACATTATAAAGGGATATTTATTTAAACTTCACTGTTTCAGTTTAAAAAAATCTTGCCTTTTACTGTATAAACACTTTTGAATAAGACGATAAATATAGGAAGATTACAATCTATTTCCTGTCTTTGTTCTTACTTGGTAATAATTTCGGGTAACTATCACAGAAAGATATAATCTATCGGTAAAAAATAAATGATCATAATTGATTTGTCTGTGTTATTTTCACGTGACTGAACAATACAAATGAAGATCATTGATTTTGTTGACAGTGCAACATATTGTTTATTTCTCGTCGTTTGTTTTGTAAGGTCTTCTCTATCATGTCTAACAGGTAAGCAAATAAATAGTTACTTTTTCCTTTTAACCAATAAAAATTACTGTATCCCATGTATTTTTGGAAAGATACAGTTGCACTAGTGCATCCCGTCCGTGTTGTTTGCAATATCTTTCATATTTGCTTTGTCCGTTTGACCATTTGTGTTTTTTTTATACATATGACGTGGCTCTATACTTAACCAAGTTTAAGTTTTCTTTCATATATATTTTTTTTATTCTGGTCTGTTATAGTTGCTAATGATTTGCCTATATGCCTTTCTTTCTTTTCAATCATAATGACGTGGCTCTTTCATTTTAAAGAAATAAACAATTAACATAAAGACAAGCGACAAGAAGGAAATGTAAACTTCTACCACTGGGTCGATGCCTCTGCTGGTGGACTGTTAGTCTTCGAGGGTATCCCCAGCCCAGTAGCAAGTACCTCGGTAATGGCATTAAAAAAAATACGGATTTTTTTTGGTGTTATTAAAATTTGCCGTTTCAAAATGTTAGAAATTATTAAAGATTAAGGAATGTATCTCCCTCGTGCAAAGCTCTGATTCCTTTTTCGGATTTGGCTATACTTTTTTGACCTTTTGGATTATAGCTCTTCATCTTTTATATAAGATTTGGATTTCAAATATTTTGTTCACGAGCATCACTGAAGAGACATGTATTGTCGAAATGCGCATCTTGGGCAGTACATTTTATACCGTTAATGGTATAACATTCTCCAGATGATATGATTAACAAACTATAGACTATATTAATTTCCTATTTTGAACAACAAAATTATTTTATATCTCTGTCTGTGACGTTTACATTATAACGTCAAACGCGCGATTCAAAATTAGAGGCATGATGATCTAGCCATTCGGTCCAAGTTTTTTAAAATCTTTCAATCGTTAATAGGTGGATTTAACATACATAAATAAAATTCAAAAATAACAAAGCAATGAATGAGGTTGTTTGATTTTATATATGTAATTGTGTGCCTCTTTGTTAAACATTTGTATGTTTTTCTTGTAATTAAGATACGTGTGGTACTTGTACATCCTGTCATTATTGTGTATGATATTCGCGCATTCTTGTCTTCTATGTGTTTTGTCTAGATGCTTTTTGGTGTTACTTGTTCGTTGCTTGTCCTTCATTGTTGCTATGTGTTTTATATCTTTGTCTTTTTCATATTACATATATGACGTGGCTTTGTACTAGTACATCCCATTATTGTGTCATTGTACTATGGTAAATTTGTGTATTCTTGTTTTTAAATTTTGCTTATATGCACGGTGTATATGCTAATCCTTCTTTTTCAAATATAATCAGTTTTAATAATTGTGTACAACATGTCGAACACAAATAATTATTGTTTGCTTAACCCAAATAAACTTCCTTTTCGATAATGATAACGTGTAAAACACTTCCACAATATTTCCCTCATTACTCACTAACGTTTTCTAGTTTGATGTAAGGTTTGTTCTGTTCCTCATATTGTATCATTCCATTTGTATTCGTTCCATTATCTATTTTTTTATCAGTAACAAATATTCCAACAATGTTCTGTATTCTGATGTTTTTTTATACCTTGTTATTTATTTCGTTTGCTTGTTATTATTTTTTCTCTATTCGTTATTTAACAAATTCCCATAGATATCTCTTCTTAATGTTTTGATATCCAATTTGTATCCGTTTTCATTTTTTATATCCTATCCTCGTCTATTCTTTATACTGTAATTTTTGTTCTGTTTTAACTTTTATCAACAATTAACTACTATTCATATTAAAAAAGAACATTGTTCTATTATTTATATGTTGTTATTCTTTAGAAATGTAATGTTTATTATTAGAAAGTCCTATACCGCGAAATGGGGAACATGGATCTAACAACCATGCAATTTTGACCAGTGCATGTTGTTTTGAAATATTGATGTTTTAAAATTTCATTTCAACCAAGGATCTAATAAGAAATCTTGGTGTCGGTATTGGTGAATTATTCGTTGCATTTTCTTTATTCCTGTAGTATTGTTTTTTGTTCTCTTTGGTGTGTATTTCTCGTTGTTTGGCCATTATTCACTGCTCTGTAACAACATTAAGACGGTTTTGACCAGGATTTTAATTTGTCAAAATTCTGGAAACTTCACGGTCAAAGTCAATAGTTGTTAACCGTTCTTGTCAATACAAATTCAAGGTTTTGAATAAATTAAGGTGTAATTGTCACTGTTTTTGAAATTAATATGTTGAAGAAAGAGTAACTTAAATTACAACCTAAGGATGCACTTAGGTAAGGTTATTTGAAAATTCATAAATCAAGGATTTAAAATTGATACTATAAGCCGGTAGAGCATTCGTTAAAGATACACATAAGCTAAAAATATTGATAGGTCATGGATCTCCTTTTCAAGATATTTGAGATTTAAAATATGGCGGGAAAAGACTGACTCGGACTTTTACCTTATATTTCTATTGGTTTTATTTGGGTCTCAAAACAAAAGGAAGGAAATCAAGAATCTTCTAAAATTTTGATAAATGACCTTTTATGAGCTATTAAGTCTTGTATAATAAAAAAATAAATGGGTGTTATGGGGCAAAATATTTTACCTTGTATTGTATGGAAAAACATAAAAAGAGTCCGAACATTTGACAGGAATCCTAAACCTCACCTTGTACATCTTTAAATTACTTTCGTCCACACAGGCACAACCATTACATTATACACGTACGCTTTGAAACTTGTAATACAAATCAAGACTCATGCTTATAGCTTATGCATACAGTCAGTATTTTTTTTAATAGTAAGCCATTGAGAGCCAGCAAGTTACCATGTGTATTCTATGTTTACTTTAATATTACCTAATCAAGAATGCAACTTCGTTAAAGAAAAATACATCAAAGAGAAATATCGGATTCACGCTGCACACCCCCCCCCCCATCCCCATCCCTCCCCCCCCCCCCCCCAAGGATTATTGATTTAACGGTTTGTCATGTAAGGCTCTTTTCTGTTTCCTGTTGCTTTTCTGCATGACTTTTACTAATGGTTATACATGAACGAACTTTAGTAACTTAAATTAAAGTCATCTGGTCTCTTCTTTGGTATACTTATAGTTGTCTAATTGGAATCGATTCACTTCATTTTCTAAACTAGTATATGAAATAACTCAATTAAATTCCTTTTTTTTAATAGTTTCAATTTGTATCTTTAGATGACTATGAAGAATGGACGAAGCAGAAAATGATTGTTGGTGTATGTTAAGTGACTACAACAGATCGGTTAAACAGAACTGAATAAAGAAGTGTCCAACATATAGAATTTGTATAGAGTACAACATAATTGATTTTTACTTCGATTTTATGATGTTCACACATCTTAAAAACATCGTGTTCACTAATTTATAAAAACAAATGTAACATGTTGTGTATTATGAAACCTTCTTTAACAAACTATTTTTTGTTGTACTGTGAAATCTTCTTTCAATTAGCAGATACAAACTTATATTTTTTGTCTTTCTAGCATAAGTCGATAATGATCACTTTTAAAACATTCCTACATTAATATTCTATGTTGCTAGGCTGGTGTAGAATAGCAACCGTACCGAATTCAGAAGAATATCAAAAAAGTAAAATATGTAGTCAATTGGAAAAATAAAGAGCTCAAACACGCCAAACGAATGGATAACAACTGTCATACTTCTGACTTGGTAGAGGCATGTTCTTATTATTCCTCAAAGTATTATAAAATTTGTATGTATTATTAGATGCTGATTTCCACACTTAATATCTTTTATAAATTTTTGTACTTTAAGTAGTTAATCATTAATAATTAAAATAATAGAAAAAAAACAATTGTTCAGAACAATTGAAGGTCTGTTCACATAAATTTTATAAATTATTGATAAGAAGCTACATTCAAGTTACTCAAAGTAAATTTTGGCGTCCGAGTATAGGTTTCTTCATATGGATTCAATAAATAAATGTTTTTATATATTTTAGCCTGAAATTATGGAGATAATTGTCAAGTTCCGATTTAAAAAATTTCACGTTCAGTCTCACTATATAGCTTTATTTACACCTATTCAAAAAATACATTCTTTTGTCTATACTATGGGAGATATAAGATACTTCAGGATTAGTACAAAATATTTATGATCTTAATGATAGGTATGTATATGCATATTTAAACAAAATGTAGTTGCTAGGTACTTTTCCATAAAATGATGGGAAAATAGCATTTTCCGGCGTACACAAGGTCACTTCCGGTTGATTCATACTTGACCTGTGTTCTGTGGTATACTTACACACATAACCTTCATACCATTTTTTAAGGCAAATAAATGTAAAAAAAACGGATATAAAAAAATCAGCAGTTTTTTCCATTTCCAAAAGGGCTCTAGAACAGTAAAAGTGACGCATTCCAACACTCAAGCTTTATCTGGGTTATGTGGTAATAAGCAGTGTGTTTAAGTTTCATAACACTGGGTTTGGGCGAAATATAGTTAGAGAATGGAAACAAATGTTTGGACGTCATCTGATAGTTTTGACAATTGGTTGAGCTCAACATCCTGCTGTTGGCAGATTTTCTCTCTTTTAAATGGTTTTCAAAATATTAGACAAAACTTTCATTTTAACCCGTATGTTCTATTTCAGTCATTTTTGGCCATTTTAGTTGGTAGGCCAGGTAATCAGATTTTTTTTATTAGATACCCTAATGATGATTTTTCGAAGTTCAAAATGAAACCTTGGAAAAATATACACATTTTATACCGGACATCAAAAAAATCTGCGGACAAAAAGCAAAACGGACCAAAAGCAACGAACAAAAAGCAAAAATGTCGGACAAAAAGCAAAATTATCGGATAAAAGGCAAAACGGACAAAATGCAACGGACAAAAAGCGAAAGTGTCGGACAAAATGCAAAATTATCGGTCAAAAGGACAAAGCGGACAAAAAGCAAATCGCGGACAAAAAGCACCGTATCACATGTTAATTAAATGATTGAAATGTAAAAATAAATACGATAAGATAGCTAAAGATGCTTTTTGTTATTCATTAATCATGTTAATCATGTGTTTTTTTGTCTAATACGTTTTCCTATTTATTTGTATTGTAGTCCTGTAATATTATGTTGTCATTTCTATGTTATATTTAACATTGCCATTAAAGTGCGAGGTTTGGCATGCCACAATACCAGGTTCAACCCACCATTTTTTCCTTTAAAAATGTCCTATACCAAGTCAGGAATATGGCCATTGTTATATTATAGTTCGTTAAGCGATAAGACGTGTCACGGTACTTGTCTATCCCAAATTCATGTATTTGGTTTTGATGTTATATTTGTTATTCTCGTGGGATTTTGTCTGATGCTTGGTCCGTTTCTGTGTGTGTTAATTACATTGTAGTGTTGTGTCGTTGTTCTCCTCTTATATTTATGCGTTTCCCTCAGTTTTAGTTTGTTACCCCGATTTTGTTTTTTGTCCATGGATTTATGAGTTTGAACAGCGGTATACTACTGTTGCCTTTATTTAAAGAAAATGCTGGCAGAATATCAACATACCGTATGTTTTTCCCTGCTAAAATATAAAATACCTTTTTTCCATGTGATTCCTTAAGAAAATGTACTATTTCAGAGTTAAATTTGTTCTTTTGAATGAAAAAAAGCATTAGCTAATTGCATTCCATAGCTAATTTGGAAGTTAATATACATGTAGATAACAGGGCACAACCACTGGAGAATGTATAATGGCCAATTGTAACCTTTTCACATTGCTTGATGAAGAAAACAAATGCGTTAAAACCTGATAATATATACATAATGTACTTTAATCGTTATCAATATAATGGCATTTAAAGTGACTTTTATACAAGTTAAAGGTTTAGCTAGCTATAAAATCAGGTTTTGATCCATAATTTACATAATAAAATGCCTGTACCAAGTCATAATATGACAGTTGTTATCCGTTCGTTTAACATGTTTGATGTGTATCAGTGTTTGATTTTGCCATTTGATGAAAAAAAAAAATTCCGTTTTAAATTTTCCTTGGAGTTTTTATGATAATTTTACTTTTGACATCTTATGACTTTTTTCATTGATCAAAGTAGCTTAAACATCGAATGAAAAAAAATTGAAAAAAAAGAACAATGATAACTATTGGCAAAAAGAAAGGAAATGCAATTTGAGGTCGATTATGTCAATTAGAATATGTTTACGGCATCATGCTCTTTAACTTTATACTCGTCTGACGTTATAAATATATTGATCTGAGCGTCACTGACGAGTCTTATGTAGACGAAACGTGCGACTGGCGTATCAAATTATAAGCCTGGTACCTTTGATATCGTGAGCCTAAACCCATCAATTGGAAATACAATTTTAAAATTTTGATGGATTAAGTCGAGGATTATGCCAGGAAATGGGTTAAGCGCGAGAGGGAAGACGTAGACATTCTTTCCAAATGGATAAAGGCAGTGAGGTCGTTGATACAAATAAGAATTGAGAAACTAAGAATGGGTCTATCAATGCCCATGCTATGTCAATCTTTAAAAACCTAAATGTTGCAAAACATTTATCCTACCTCCATGACAAATATGTTGTTGTCCCGCAGATGAAGCCCCTAACAACATCGTTTTTGTTTGTAAAACTCATTACATTAACTGGTTGATAAACGAATTAGGTATTGACAATTCACTTGGAAACCCAACATATACTCCAAGACCCTTACCATGAAGATGAAGAACTGGATGTTTCATTACTGTATTGGATATCTTAACTATTTAAGTGTCCTTACAAATAACGGTATATTACTAGGTCTTCCTAGTGCTCCACGAAACCTCTTTCTTAATTATTAACATCCATTTTATCCGCAATCAAAGACGGGTTTCAAAGTTATTGTGAAACTGCCAATTCAGTATGCTGGAGTTTCTTATCGACAACATATTTGTTGAGCTTGGAGGTAGACTTTTCCAACTAATTGTCGGCATTCTTATGGGAATAAACTGTGCGCCTTTTCTTGCCGACCTCTTCTTATTTTCATATGAATCGGAGTTCCTCCAGACACTTGTCAAAAACAAGAGGATCAAAGAAGCCAGATTATTTAATTTTACTTTCCATAAACAATCCGAACTTTTCTGATTGGGTTCCATTAATATATCCCCCAGAACTAGAGATTAAAAACACAACAGACACGGCTTCCTCCGCTTCATTTTTAGACTTATATCTCGAATTTGACTTACACAGTCATCTCAGTACCAGAATCTATGACAAACGAGACGATTTCAATTTTGAAATTATAAATGTCCCCCACCTTAGTAGCAATATACCAACTTCACCTGCATATCGGATATATATTTCCCAACTTCGATATTCAAGAGCTTGCAGCTTCTACTCAGACTTTGTAAAACGTCATCAGTGTCTGAGTAGAAAGTTGATGAACCAGGGTTATGTCAAAGAACGTCTCGTCATTTTCCTAAAAAAAAGTTCATCGGAAGGTACCAATCCCTTGTTGATAAATATTCCGTATCAACTTCACAAATAATACACGATGGTCTTGATGTGTAGATTCTGCGTACTGATGTTGTTTATCATCTTAACAACGTGTTTATAGTTGTTTCATTTGTCTTTGTTTTATTATTATTATTACTTTTACTGTTGAATGGTTTTATGTGATATTCGTTTGACGTGGCTCGGTACTTATACATCTCGTCAATGTGTATGTATTGTCTTTCATTTTTTGGTGGTGTGTTTTGTATATGCGACTTTTTGTATTTCTTTGGTGTTTATAACGTGACTCTGTACTTTAAAAGATCCCGTCAGTATGATATTGTTCTATTTTATGTCATTATGATATACTTCTATTATGAATTACAATATACGTTGAACCACAAACGTCAAAATCATTCAACCGCGTAGTGGAATTAACTATTTGTGGATTCTTATAAATTCTATATATAACTTTTGGACTAGTTTAAATCTCGGTCTATTTCTTAAATTTATTCTTACATACTTTTGATTTTTTAACCCTGTATGCTAACATTGCAGTCAAATTTAAAAATTGTTTGTATGCACATTGAACGACAAATCGATGTGACGTATAAAATTTTCTGACGTCAGACACACGAATCAATGAATGTGTTTGTAGATAGATGTTGTTGTGTTCTGTTAAATTGTTCTTTTTAAAATTGTTATACGATGATGACTGATGTACCCATATTCTGACTATTTTATTTATTGTGTCTGTTTAGTTAACGCATCAATGTAAATATAATGGAATTTGATGAGACTGTCATCAAAGTGAGAGGGTTAGCGCTATAAAACCAGGTTCAATTCACCATTTTCTACATTTGAAAATGCCTGTACCAAGTCAGGAATATGACAGTTCTTGTCCATTCGTTTTTGATGTGTTTTGTTAATTGATTTTGCGATGTGATTATGAACTTTACGAATTGATTTTCCTCTAAGTTCAGTATTTTTGTGATTTTACTTTTTTCCAGAATTGGCGTGAATCAGATGTGAAGACGTTAAAATTCCAAAGATCTTAAAGAGTACATACAATCAAACTATCTTTCATCTTGTAACAGTATTAAAACATTTGACTTCTCTACTCTTTACACACGTATTCCACATTCCAAACTAAAAGACAAATTGAAAATGTTGGTATTGCTTTGCTTCATAAAAAATAATGGCCAAAGTAGATACAAGTATCTTGTCCTAGTGAGGGATAACTCCTACTTTGTAAAGGATCACTCTGATTCAAACAAAAAATTCTCTGAAACTGATATTATCAAGATTTTTTGATTGACAACATAGTTGTTACGTTCGGAGGACGTGTTTTTCAACAGACTGTCGGCATACCAATGGGAACAATGTGTACCCCTTCACTAGCCTACTTGTTTCTTAATTATTATGAGGCTGACTTCATGCAGGAACTTCTTAGAAAGAAAGATAAGAAGTTAGCGATATCCATTACCTCTACTTACGGTATATAGATGATGTTCTTTCACTAAATAATTCAACATTTGGTGTCTATGTGGAAAGCATCTATCACATCGAATTAGAGATAAAGGATACCATAGATACAGTTAAGTCGGCGCCTCATATCTTGACTTACATCTATAAATTGACAATGAAGGTCGGTTGAAAACAAAACTCAAAAAAGAAATGATTTCAGCTTTCCAATTGTGAACTTCCCATTTCTAAGTAGCAATATTCTAGCAGCACCTGCATACGGGGTATATATCTCCCAATTGATACGATATCCCCGTGCTTGCAATTCCTATCATGGTTTTCTTGATAGAGGGTTGCTGCTCACAAGGAAGCTATTAAACCAAGAGTTTCAAATGGTGAGGTTGAAATCATCCCTTCATATATTTTACGGACGCCATCACGTGTTGGTTCACCATTATGGAATAACCGTTTCACAAATGATATCGGATATGTTCCTTACATCGTTATGTCATTATGAATATGACCTACCGAATTAGACTATTTACCGGATTTGGAACCACATAAGCAACACGACGGGTGCCACATGTGGAGCAGGATCTGCTTACCCTTCCGGAGCTCATGAGATCACGTCTAGTTTTTGGTGGGGTTCGTGTTGTTTATTCTTTAGTTTTCTATGTCGTGTCATGTGAACTATTGTTTGTTTGTTTGTCATTTTTTCATTTTCAGCCATGGCGTTATCAGTTTATTTTTGATTTATGAGTTTGACTTTCCCTTTGGTATCTTTTTTCCCTCTTTGATTCAAACGAATGTGACCTACCGAATGATAAGTAGACGTTTCGTCCCCGAGGATATGACCATCCCAGTAGTCAGAACTTCTGTATTGACATGAGTATCAATTATATGGTCATTTTTTATAAATCTATCGTTTGCAAAAGTATGAAATTTTTCGAAATACTTAGGATTTTTTAATCCCAGGCATTGATTATTTCAGCCGTATTTGGCACATTTTTTTGGAATTTTTGGTCCTGAATAATCTTCAACTTAATGTTAGTTTGGCTTTCTAAATATTTTTATCTGAGCGTCACAGATGAATTATATGTAAACGAAACGCGCTTCTGACGTATCAAATTTTAAGGCTGTTACATCGGTATTAACTATTTTGGGGACCAAATTGTTTGTGTTTTTTTAGTTTTTTTTTTAACAATTACTCACATTTTTTATTCAATCATTTCCTGATATATGAATACTTAAGTAGCCCAAGTCGCATACTGACGGACCCCTGTATTTAACGGCTTCAATGTTCAGGGAAAACATGAGTTGGTGCAAATTCCGATAGTTATACACAATTAATTAATTGCAGTACATTTTTAGAGATTAAGATATAACAAAGAGTTTTCTGTTAAAAGAAATTTGATGTACACCTTTTTTTTATACAACTTTCAAAATTATTATATAAAACATATTCGACTTATTGGTTCAGTATTCACCTCAAAAACTAACAAAACCTTTGAATAGACTTATTACAAAGGGATATAGTTACGATACTGTTGTCAGGTCATTAAAGATTGCATATTTTGGCGTTAATATTGATTCACTTATAGGGTCTTTGCATCGGAACTAAACACATCTATTCAAAAACCAGTTGTTGGCATGACACGGGTTATGTTCTTCCCATATATGTTATGATAGTATGATACTAAACCCCTAACGGGAAGGATTGTGCCTGATGTTCATATGATGGAATCATAATCTTTTAGTCAGTTTAATTGAAGTCTGGAGCTGGCATGTCAGTTAACTGCTAGTTGTCTGATGTTATTTATGTATTATTGTCATTTTGTTTATTTTCTTTGGTTACATCTTCTGACATCAGACTCGGACTTCTCTTGGACTGAATTTTAATGTGCGTATTGTTATGCGTTTACTTTTCTACTTTGGCTAGAGGTATAGGGGGAGGGTTGAGATCTCACAAACATGTTTAACCCAACCGCATTGTTGCGCCTGTCCCAAGTCAGGAGCCTCTGGCCTTTGTTAGTCTTGTATTATTTTAATTTTAGTTTCTTGTGTACAATTTGGAAATTAGTATGGCGTTCATTATCACTGAACTAGTATATATTTGTTTAGGGCAAGCTAAAGGACGCCTCCTGGTGCGGGAATTTCTCGCTACATTGAAGACCTGTTGGTGACCTTCTGCTGTTGTTTTTTTTTTTTTTTTCTATGTTCGGGTTGTTGTCTCTTTGGCACATTCCCCATTTCCATTCTCAATTTTATTGATTTGAAGTATAGAATTATTGTAAAGCTCCATTTGATTGATTTTCAATCGGAACACATTTTTAGGGGGTATTTTCTTCTCTTTTCATCTGTATTGATGATTGTTCAAAACCTAAGTTCAAATTATTGAAAATAAATAAATAAAACGAAGTTTGCTGCAGGCTATATATTTTATTAACTCCTTTCTGGTATTATTTCCGCCTTGGAATGTTGTATAAAAGAATCATCTGCAAAAGAGGCACGAATTGATATTAAAATGAATATATACTTTATCAATACAAATAATTGATAATATTCATTCGTGATATTACAAAAGATCATTAACATAAACAAATAATTTCAAGACGTAATAAATAAAAATAATAAATATTAAAGTAATGGAAATTAATAAATCAGATTAAAGCCCTCATAATTTTGATAATTTTATACAATTTCTACATACCGTTATCAAATAAAACATTTTAATTACTGTAGGTTTTTTAAATAATTGCTTGAAATTTTGAATTAAGTATGTTATGTCAGGCACTTAAACATGATAAAATAAAGAAGAAATTAAAGAGAAGCGACATTCAAACTCATAACTTTGACATCTTATCTTTACTAATGCATACTCCCAACTGACCAACACTGTAAAATGTATCCAATAAAAAATGTTACGTAAACATTGCATAATAATCTATTTTTTATGATGATAAATCTTCAAACAAAGCAACACTACGGTTGACACAGGATCTACTTACTTCTCCAGAGCACCTGAGATTACCACCAGGTTTGGTGGGGTTCGAGTTGCTTAGCCTTTAGTATTCTATATTGTGTTTAGTGTTCTATTGTTTGTATGATTGCCTTTTTTGTGTTAGCCATGGCGTTGCCAGTTTATTTCCAACATATGAGTAAGAATGTCACTCTGGTATCTTTTGCCTATTTTTTACTTTAATAACTCGATTATCAGCATTCTACGTTTATATTTGTGGTTAGTACAAATGAAAAAATATATTATAATATGGAAGGACGTGTAGCTCTTGTTGGAGTTTCACATACTATTTTATTTGAACTTGTATATCATTCATTTGAAAGGATCAGCTGCCACTTATTGTAATGATTATAACTGGCACTTAAGGTAGCACAATGCAAAAAAAATTTCACTCCCAATCAGATAACTTTAATTCATTTCATCCTTCTTTATATTTTATAAATGAGGTACCAAAAGAAAGAAGAGAGATTAATCTTTCAAATTATGATATTTTCATTTTCACATTATTATTACATAATAAATTGTTCTTCATAGCATCCCAAAATATTTTACAGATTCTTGTACAACACAGCTTGACCTCAAAAACCGTGTCTCAGATTTCAAAGAACATCAACATGATCAATGGATCAAATTTTATACGAAATTTAATATAGTAATCTCTAATCAATTTATGCTGCAAACTTCATTGAAGATTTATGAGATAATGAAATACAATAAGAAAAATCTGAGACACGGTTTTGGAGGTCAAATGTGTTGTGCAAGAATCTATACAATATTTGGGATGCTATGAATAACAAAGAAGCTAAATTCATTCAAGTATGCACATCACAATATAGCAACTACTTACATAACAATTAATTATGTAATACTTATGTCATATTGAAAGTATCACCCAGGTCTGATTGAACTTGTATCCTATTTGAATTGAATGTTCATCTTATTGGAAGTGGAATTATATTCTATTCCTTCTTGATGTCCTCCCTCAAAAGTATCTAGTAATGGCTCGGCTGTAACCTCGCCATCATATACCTAATAAAAATCATTTTTTATAAATAGATAATGATGTTTTAGTATTTCATTACAACTACTCTTCAATGGACGATATATTAATGTAAAACAGAACATTGGTATTGATTTTTCATTACAATAAATGTGTTGCATAAACACGGAGTACATACATTCGACTGTCCCTTGCACTGACTATCACGACGAGCAGAACTAAATGAACAAGATCTGCTTTAATTCCTTTCCAGCGCATCCAAGATTAACCTATTATTCATAATGGTACATGCTTCTTATTTGTTACTTTCTGCGTCCGGTTTTGCAAACTGTTTGTATGTCGTTGCTGGTTTTTTTTAGATGACGGTCTTAACTACAATAACCTAATTTTCTCGACCTTTAATTTTGATTTTGATTTTAGGTTTGATTATTCTGGGTTTTTTGTTGTATAAATCTATTTTCAAAAATGTTCTTATACTTTTCTTTAAATTGATTTTTCATTTTTTTTAAAGTCTTAATTCATTCAAGTCCCTGAAATTGTTAACTTTATCTTAAAGGCCTGGGTTTAGGGAAATATTTGCAAATGTATACCAAGAATATGTATCATACCAGTCCAGCACTTCCAACAATATAAATGTACACAGAAAAAAATGATTTAATTAATAGACCATAAAAGTGTAACCATCTATATATGTGTATTTTGTCAAATTTTGGCTTTTAACTGACAGATATTAGCCAAACTGAAGATGTCATATTTAGTAAGTTCACATTTGTTTCAAAAAGGCAAAGCAAGACAGTTTTTTTCTTTAAATATTTTTTTGGAAAATAAGTCTCTTCAACATGTCCATTATGTTAACTCCTGATTTCAGATTTTAAAAAAAAAGATACATTTGTAGGCAAAAATAGTATAATGATATTTGTAGTTTTCCTGAATATTAATAGATGTTATAAAAATTTATTATACGAGGATTGATATTGTCTGATCATTTTATTTTGTTAAGAAACAGGCTTGCTAAAAATTACTTCCTTCATGGTTTCTTAAAAAATATCACTTGCTTGATTATTAGTTTTTATTAATGATAATTCATTAAATAATGCAAATAAACAATTAAATACAATGAACATCATGTACATTAATTATTTTTTTTTTTAAATTAGTTTAAGTCTGTTGTCATTCAAATGCTAGTCAATAACTTTATCTTTGACATTTTTGTCTTTTTGCTTCTCAAGATTCTTACTAAAGAAGATATTAAAAGAAAAAGAAACAAAATCATACAAAAACGAATAAAAACAAATAAAAAAATTTAAAAAATAAATTCAATAAATTCAAAAGACAGAAAAATCAAAAATAATATTAATAAACAAAGACTAAAACAATGTCTTATTCTACATTTTCAAAAAAAGGTGAAATGTCAATTTTGAAAGAAACCTATTCCTAAGTTACCTGTAGAGGTAAATTTTAAAGAAACATACAAGTTGAAAACTTCAACCCTGATTGATTACAACAGGTAACATTATTAGATAAAACATCAACCTATGTTTTATGACCCCAATAATGGCCAACATCTCAAGATTGAATACCCCAATAAATGGCCACCATTGGATGTTGACCATGCAAGAGGGTGGACATAATTAAGAGAATGTCACAGGCTGTACTGTACATATTCCTGATCCTTTTCAGTTCCTCGGTTCTACATCAATTTCAAAATCAGTTGCATATATATTTTTTGGAGCTTACTTTTCAAGTTTTTTTATGACAACAAAATAGGATTAAGAATGGAAATGGGAAATGCAAGCATGTCAAAAATTTGCTTTCGAGTAATGCTTAATCATGTCGTAGTTGTTTTCAAGAAGACACATTTGATTCCATACGCCAACTATAGTATGAGTGAATGGATCTCTATGAAATTGTACTAGAAGGTTCAATACACAAAAGGAAAATTAGAATTGATTTTGCGGTTATAGTACAACATTTTCGATGGGTTTTGTTTTACAAAATATGTGTTTTTCTTTAAAAAAAAAAATACCATATTTATATGATTATTACTCATCTGGTATATATAGCAGCAACAGATACTGATTTGGCACGAAATGTACACAAAATAGGGTGTTTTAATTATTTTATCTGTAATTTGAGCATTTTCCCTACGATTTGAACTCCTTGATAATGTCGACGTCAGTATCATGATAAAGACAATGTATTTGGTAATTATATTCACAATTGACATGCGCCAGTGCGCCGCAAAAGGATCTTCTTTCCCTTTTATTCCTAAAATTGCACATGATTTTTTTTTCTCTCACAGAAACACATGAGTTATTTGGTAAATAAAACACTTGTCATTGTTTGAAACTTTCAGTAATAAAAATTTAGTTTTGCCTTTTTGAATGCTTCACTGATTCTGTGAAAATTTTAACAAAAAATGTACAAAACCCTTGATAAAATTGCATTATCTGGAGAATTATTGATAAATTTCCTCACCATATATATTTACAAGGACATATAACTAACATATATTGTCCATGCTATTCTGATCTGAGTTTTTATTCCAAAATATACTGGTTTGGCTGGTGCTGTTCCAAGTTATCTTTTTTTTCTGTTTCTTGAGAAGTAATGGTTTAACCTGTTCAGTCACTATAAAGTGTTACAATTCTTATTTAGATGCAACACATAAATAGTGACCAAACAGGTACCGCCTACACATGAAAGAAGCTAGAAAAAAAATGAAATGTACACATTTTCAATATGAGTCCATGTAGTCATAGAAAAATGGGTTTGAACTGACCTCCTAACAATCCATGATTTTGTAATGAGGTCAGTACTCTAATTCAATACATCATTTGAATATAAACAGATGTTTTGTTTTATTTCTTCAAATATTTCAAACAATTTGACATATATTCCATGCTTCAACTATTATATTTTGAATAAAAGGATGCTGGTAACACATTTCATTTGCTCATTTTAAATAGATGATAATTATATAACTTCACATGGTGAAAGAAAACTTGTAAAATTTCCGCAGCTTTTTTTGTTGGATAGGTGCTGATACTACTATAATAAAAAATCACTTAAATAGCAAAATTAAATATACAAATTCCTTAAGGTAGTTCGGGGGTTTAAATTTTCGCGCCGTCTGCGCATAAAGTTGCGCATTGATGTCGTAAGTGATGTACATTGTCGTAAGTGATGTACATTGTCGTAATTTTCCATAACAGTAAAATATGATCATTTTAATAATCTTTTTTATTCAAATGCATTGAGAAAGAGTTGAATAACTTTTAAATGCAATTTTAAAACTTAATAAAATTTATTCTTACAATTGTCATTGTTGAACTAGTACTTCCGTTCTAAAAATAAATAAGAAGCATGTTTTTGACGAAGGAGAAAAATGAAAAGAGAATAACTCACATTTATCGAACACGTGGGCTGCTTTTCATGAATACTGTAATGCAGATCGAAATTATACATAACGATCTTCATTTTGGTAGCTTATGAAGCAGTTTCACCCTTGTCTTACACTAGAAAAGGTCCGACAAACATGCGAAAGATGATGTAAACAAATCATGAAAAGGGGGAAATTTATACTGACAAGTAAGTACTAATGAATTGAATATACAAGTTCAAAGAGCGATTCACGACCACTGAAAAATAACCTTTAAGCGTAAATAAATTTCAAACAATATCCGTGTCGAACAACAAAACAATGACCCCCCTCCCTTTTCAGGCTGAAAATTAATTATGAATGTAACTAAAGGCATAGCTCATGGTACTTTTATCATGTAATAGATTTGAAAATTTGTGGACCAGAGAAATATGTCATCTGCATAGGGTTCAGACCATTTAGGTTTCTGGGAGAAAAGGTCATGATTCATGAAAGTAGGGGGTTTATATAATTACATGTATATGCAAACAGAATTTTCTTGTTGTAAACATGGAGTATTCGAATGTGAATGCAGTTGATTTTGCTAGGATTCCAGTTATAACATTTTTGGTTAAGCATGCACACTTAAAATTTAGACATGTTAGAACAAAACCAATCTATATAAAAAAAGATGTGGTATGATTGCCAATGAGACAACTTCAATGTATCCAAAAGAGACCAAAATGGCCTAGACATAAACAGCTATAGGTCACCGTACGGCCTTCAACAATGAGCAAAGCCTATACCGCATATATAGTCAGCAATGAAAGGCCCAGATATGACAATGTACATGATGTACAACAATTTAAACAAGAAAACAAACGGCCTTATTTGTTTAAAAAAAATGAATGAAAAACAAATATGTAACACATAAACAAATGACAACCACTGAATTATAGGCTCCTGACTTGGGACAGACACATACATAAATAATGTGGTGGGGTTAAACAAGTTAGCGGGATCTAGACTGTATAAATTTTAACAACTTCATTGTTATATGACAGAGTTAAAATGACTTTCAGATGTGTTTAGGTTTTTAATGCTAATGTTTGAAACTCAAAGAATTTATCATTAATTATGTTTTATATTATATATTCTACCAAGACAATAAGTTACTACATATCTAATTGATAATGGACATTATAATCAAAGTGACAATAATGCCTCAGGGCTTAATCCTTTATCCTTCTTAAATTAGAGACATTGCTAAAAGAGTTGTATTAATTATTTATCTTTCTTTATCTGGATAATAACTTGTTTATATTTGTCAACACATTATGTAATAATTGATCTTAGCTTATTGTTTAATTCTCATATATATATATTGTACTATTTTGTAAAAGATATAAGTTTGGAAGTCACAGGCTTGGTGACAAGTTCCAGTCTTGGAAATAAATTATGTACTAAGTGGAATTTATCTTCTGTGTATTACTGCTAGTTTATGGTGCATGGTTATTTAGGTTTAATATTTAGTTGTGACCGAATCCTCATATCAGTCTCCTAGTTTTAGACTGTGGATTTCTTGGTTACACATGGTCGAGGACCGCCTTTTCCAGCAACCTCAGCAGCACAGCGAGTTACCCCCCAAGAAGAGAAACTTCGTTTAATGACAATATGAACTACTCATTCCAACCACAGTGGAGACAATGGAACTATTTTCCTTGCCAGCTACCAACAATGCCAACATGTGGAAGATGTGGAAATAAACATTTATATAAAGTATGCTATTCATTAACTAGGAGTTGCTATAAGTGTAAGAAAATAGGACTCTAAAAAGTACAATGGAACATCTGACATCAGTTCAATGTGCAAATTCAACCATCGAGAAACAAGAAACTAGACTTAATACAGAGACGCGTATGTCTCCAATGGATATTGTTGACAAATTGATTCAAAACCAAAATTCAAAACATTCAACCAAAAGTAGTTCGAAGAATTCAAAACGCAAATCTCGTGTTTCCAAAAATACATTTTAAGGTGTTATTCAAAAACATGTGGAAATGTTTTAGTCGGACGGGGAGAAATGTATGACAGAGTTAAAATGACTTTCAGATGTGTTTATGTTTTTAATGCTAATGTTTGAAACTCAAAGAATTTATCATTAATTATGTTTTATATTATATATTCTACCTAGACAATAAGTTACTACATATCTAATTGATAATGGACATTATAATCAAAGTGACAATAATGCCTCAGGGCTTAATCCTTTATCCTTCTTAAATTAGAGACATTGCTAAAAGAGTTGTATTAATTATTTATCTTTCTTTATCTGGATAATAACTTGTTTATATTTGTCAACACATTATGTAATAATTGATCTTAGCTTATTGTTTAATTCTCATATATATATTGTACTATTTTGTAAAAGATATAAGTTTGGAAGTCACAGGCTTGGTGACAAGTTCCAGTCTTGGAAATAAATTATATACTAAGTGGAATTTATCTTCTGTGTATTACTGCTAGTTTATGGTGCATGGTTATTTAGGTTTAACATTTAGTTGTGACCGAATCCTCATATCAGTCTCCTAGTTTTAGACTGTGGATTTCTTGGTTACAGTTACATGTATGTCTATTTTTTTTATATTTACAAATGTATTGTTAACATTTCATGCATTATTCTCTATTCTTTAAATCTTTTCCATACCCTCCTATAATATATTTGATCTTACAGAATCTTCATGAGAGAAAACAAAACTTTTACTACCTAAACAGGAAAAGCGGTCTTGTCATAAAATTATATTTTTCTAAATTTAAAAGCTTGTTAGGTCTCTACACAGTTATTTCGAAGTGCATTTCTTTAATATGTTAAAGACATTAAATGCAAACTTTTAAAAATTACACCTGCACTAAGTGGGTGTCATATTCTCTTGATGGCTTCAGACATTTTTTAACCTTTTTTAGCTGGTCCATTCATGACCAAAAGTTACAGTATAATTTCAACTCTTTAAATACTTTCTCTTTATTCTGTTATTTAAAGGCATATTTTTTAAAGGTGTATGAAAAAAAAATTCAAGGTATGAAATCAAATTTATAAAATGATTATATAATTGATTTTCATGTGGAACGCATTGTAATGTTCACGCAAGATATAAAAAAGAAGATGTGGTATGATTGCCAATAAGACAACTATCCACAAAAGACCAAAATGACACAAACATTAACAACTATAGGTCACCGAACGGCCTTCACCAATGAGCAAAGCCCATACCGCATAGTCACCTATAAAAGGCCCAGGTAAGACAATGTAAAACAATTCAAACGAGAAAACTAAAGTCTTTATTTTGTAAATAAAGATAAAATCAAATTATAATAAATTAACTATGTTCCTATCTAATAGGATAGTAGGAACTAACTGATCTTAACCAACCTTGTGTGACCAGAGCTTACTAAATTAAAAGCCTACAGACCAAGTTTCATGGCAATTATAAGATATATGTTATAGACAAAATGTTTTTAAAGACTAATTTGATGTACATGTATCAGACATGTAGAATGTATAATAATTATTCAAAAGTCAAAATTATAAAAATGTATGAGTATGTGCCTTTTAGCATGTTTAGTAGGTTTTTCAATGAAAAAGGGGGAGGGCTTGTATGAAGAGGTGATATTTTCCTGCAATTTAAAACCTTGTGAATGTTTTTGTTGTATAAATAATCCCAGTGGCAGATCCAGAATTTTTCATAAGTGGGGCTCACTGACTGCCTAAGAGGGGACCCGCTCACGTCATGCTCCAGTGATTCCCTATATTATTAACCAAATTTTTCCCAGGGCTGCCTTTGAATCCTTCGATATGTTTAAAATGTACTTTAAATAGAAAGGAAATTACAAATGGCATAGTATATTACATGTAATAATTTAATAGTACGTTATGTATTAAAAAGTCTAAGGCCAAAAACACTTGAAATAATTCAGGGTCAATTTAGGCCCCCAGCACATACATTGTATTTACATTTTAAAATGCATACTACTGCTGTAGTTATTAAAATTTGCTTTTTGGGGGGCTGATTTTTATTGCATGTAATTTTAGTCTCAAGAGGCATACATGTATATTTGTACCACTTACCTTTCTTTTCTATCCTACAGTAGAAAAGAAAAATAACATGTTAAATACAGCAGTTACAAAAAATATTGTAAAATGTGAATATACTGAAATCTTTAATTTTATGACAGACTTAATGTACATACAAATCTCATCACATTTTTCTTACTCCATAAAGTTTGTAAGACAAGGGTCCCGGCTATTCATACAACTCATTCTGCAAATTTATCTGTAATAATCTACTTTTCGCTAGATTTAGAGTTCAAAAATAAATAATACAAATTGATAAAACCCCTATGTTGTACCAATTTACATCACTGTCCCAGGTTAAGGGGAAGGGTTGTCACCTTCAAACATTAACCCCACAACATTATGTATGTGCCTGTCCCAAGTCATGAACCTGTAATTCAGATAGTGGTTGTCTTTTGTTGTGTCACATATTTTTTTTTTTGTTCATCATTTTGTACATCAATATGCCTTCAGTTTCCTTATTTGACTTGTTTTTCATTAGTATAATTGACTTCTGTCATTTATTTTGCTCTGAAAATTAAATCAAAGATATTTTATACCTGTTTTCCCTATATTTAGCCTATTTGCACCCATTTTCATAGGTCAAAAAATCTCTTGGATGGCCAGTGACCCCTAAATTTTATTTCAATTTTATAAAATAGAGACATCAAGCTTTACAGTATGAAAAAATGAGCAACTTCTGTCATTTATTTTACTCTGAAAATTCAATCAAAGATATTTTATGCCTGTTTTCCCTATATTTAGCCTATTTGCACCCAATTTCATAGGTCAAAAAATCTCTTGGATGGCCGGTGAACCCTAAATTTTATTCCATTTTATAAAATAGAGACATCAAGCTTTACAGTATGAAAAAATGAGCAACTTCTCTCATTTATTTTACTCTGAAAATTCAATCAAAGATATTTTATGCCTGTTTTCCCTATATTTAGCCTATTTGCACTCATTTTCATAGGTCAAAAAATCTCTTGGATTGCCGGTGACCCCCAAATTTTATTTCAATTTTATAAAATAGAGACATCAAGCTTTACTTTATGAAAAAATGAGCAACTTCTGTCATTTATTTTGCTTTGAAACTTCAATCAAATTGTTTTTTTGTCCATTTTCCCTATATTTCCATATAACCTATTTGCACTCATTTTCAGAGGTCAAAATATCTCTTAGATGGCCGGTGACCCCCAATTTTTTTTGCATTTTTTCATTTACAATACTTCAAAGTTAAATTTCACAAAGTATAAGAAAATTCTGTCATTTTTTTTCTATACCCCTGAACTACCTTAAGGCAAGAATCAGGAGCGAACTACGTTTGCTTAAATCTGAGAATATAGTAATAAAAGGTCCATGTACATGTTTGTTGTATAATATTCTGACAAAACAATGTTATATACATGTAGTTAAATTTTTATCGATGCATTTCAATAGTGATGGAAAATGTTTAAAGCAGTAGGTATAGTAAATATGCTCATCAATAACATCAACCAGTCAAATATTTTTAACATTAAAAAAAAAAAATACGGTCGGACAACTAATGAGGAAGCTATTCATAAGAGACAAAATTACATAGATGTTAACAAATTAACGTCACCCAACAACTTTTAACAATGATAAAAACTAACACCGCATTGCAAGCTTTACTAGGATCAAACAACATGACAAATGTAAATTAAAAATGCAGAGTACCAATGTTCCCCGCGTTGCACATTTTATATTTCCAAGGGGCATACCTCTTTAAAATAAATGATCAGTCACCATGATAATAGAACTTGTTCGCAATATTGCTGATATTAACTTATTATGTCTTTAATAAAAATCTTTCAAGAATTGCACCCATGAGAGCGCTAAAGAGACCATTGTCTCTAGAATTTATATTTTCAAGGGATATAACTCTTAAAAAAGTGTTATCGTCCACCATTATAAAACTTAACCGATATATTGTTAAGATTAACCTAAAGTTCAAGTTTTATATAAATCTGGCAAGATTTATACCTGTGATAGCAAGATCGGACTGACGTACAGACACACGGACGCACAGACGGACGCCCGGTACGATACAACTAACGGCGTGTCATTCATACAAGTACATAACCATTAACGAACAGCAAACATAATACATAGCTACAATCGACAACCACTTACAGGATCAGGATATTGGCACAAACACACAACGTACTTCGAGAGGTTAAAGGTGTTTGCAGGCGCCAAACCTATTAAATGATGTTTATATGGTTATATCACAACGTTTACGTAAGTGCTATCTCTGAATTCTAGTTGAATAAAGTCAAATAACAACAAAACAAAAACGAGCTACAAGGAAAAATCAGAACGAAAAGTCCCTATTCATGTGGCAAAAACAAAAGCTCAAACACATCAAACGAAAGGTTAACAACTGTCATACTCCTAATTTTGTTTAGAAAATGATTAGTTTAAACCTTGTTTTGTAGCTAGATTTCGTCCTACTTCTCTGACAGTCGTATGAAATTCAATTAGAAAACAATGTGTGAACAATGTGTGAACAAATACACATAATAGGTAAACATGTTAGATATAGAGGTACAGCCGTCAACGGTGATTTATTAAAAACACACTAATATGTCAACAAAGAAAGACAAAAAGGCAAATAGACAAACATATCGGCAAAAAAAGAAGAACAATAAAACAAAACAAAATTACCATAGCACAATAACACAAATACGGAATGTATAAGTACCGGGCCAAGTCAAATGAATATTACCAGAAATAGACTAAACAGTAAACGTGATAATTTACAAAAACAGTACTTATAATCTATCTTCAAGAACATAAAGCACAAAAATATCAGTATTCACCTAAGAAGCTAACAAAACCTTTAAATAAACTCATTAAGAAGGGATATAGTTACAAAACTGTTGTCAGGTCATTAAAGATTGCATAGTTTGCCTTTAATATTGATTCACTTATAGGGTCGGAAATAAACACATTTATTTAAAAATAAAACAGCTGTTGGCCTGACACGGGTTGTGTTCTGCTCATATATGTTATGATGGTATGACACTAAACCCCTTACGGGAAGGATTGTGTCTGATATTCATATAATGAAGACATAATCTTTCAATCAGTTTGATTGAGGTCTGGAGCTGGCATGTCAGTTTACTGCTAGTAGTCTGTTTTTATTTATGTATTATTGTCCTTTTGTTTATTTTCTTTGGTTACATCTTTTGACATCAGACTCGGACTTCTCTTGAACTGAATTTTTATGTGCGTTTTGTTATGCGTTTATTTTCTACTTTTGCTAAAGGTATAGGGGAGGGTTGAGATATCATAAACATGTTTAATGACCTATAGTTGTTAATGTCTGTGAACAGTTGTATCATTGGCAATCACATCACATCTTCTTTTTTATATTAACCCCGACGCATTTTTGCGCCTGTCCCAAGTCAGGAGCCTCTGGTCTTTATTAGTCTTGTATTATTTTTAATTTTAGTTTCTTGTGTATAATTTGGAGTTTAGTATGGCGTTCATTATTACTAAACTAGTATACATATTTGTTCAGGTGCCAGCTGAAGGACCACTCAAGGTGCGAGAATATTTCGCTGCATTCAAGACCTATTCGTACCTTCTGCTGTTGTCTGTTCTATGGTCGGGTTTTTGTCTCTTTGACACATTCACCATTTCAATTCTCAATTTAATCATCATGTATTATTTGTAAAGTTGATAAGGAATATTCATCAAGTTGTGGTTTCTTCAGATGATCTTTTTAAGAAAAAGGAAGATACGTTTTTTGACATAACCCTGGTTCGTGAACTTTCTGCTCAGACACTGGTGATGTTCTACAAAGTCTGAGTAGAAGTTGCAAGCTCTTGAATACCGAATGAGGTGTGACATATATATGTGAAATTCGAAGTATAACCCTAAAAATATGTCAGGGGAAACCGTGTCTATTTATTTAATTTCTAGTTCTGGAAATTTTGTATTGTTAATAAAAGGAACATCATCAATATTTCTGAATGTGAAATTAAATATTCTGGTTTCTTTGAACTTCTATTTTTGACAAGCGTCTGAAGGAATTCCAACTCATATGAAAATAAGAAGAGGTTGATAAGGAGAGGCGCACGGTTCTTTCCCAGAGGAATGTCGACAGCTGGAAGAAAAACTCTACCTCAAAATTCAACAAATATGTTGCTAATAATAAACTTTAAGGGTTGACTCATCGGATTGAAAAAGCTAATCACAAATAATAAGAAGCTTACGACCAATACAAAGACAGAAAGTAACGACCATCATAGAATCACACATTTACTTTATTACATGCCAATATGTCAACTTTTTTCATGACGGACTTTAAACCAATTTACTCCATGAATAGTTTTTTCACAGGAACTATTTACCTTGTACACTACAGAAACCTGTTCAGGTATAATATATGGTATAAAAAGATTCCCCGTCATCTAATTATAGATACTGATGACACTTTTCTCAAATTAGATAAACAAACACATATAATTAACAGGTCTCCTGTATAATTGTTTCATAAAAAAAGTTTACCGAAATAACTACAGGTAAACACCCAAATGATTTATAAATTGAACCAATTAACATGCACGAAAAGAAAGTTGTAACTCTAAGCATACTACATTTGTATTATGTCTGTTCCTCTATAATCAACTTTTTTTAGCCCATTACAATTTACATGCAGAGCAACAATCTGAATGGATGAGCATAAAGCGTAAAACTACAAGCTTTCAACAAAAAATTTCTTAAGTACTTGTTCTATCTTGAGTTCACAAGATATGTATGCCGACCGAAATTGGCACTACATGCAATTTACAGTCACCAACATGAATAAATTTACCGACACGCTTTTTTTGTGTCTTTGTGCTATTATGTTTCTTTTGGATTCGTGACGTGGTTCTGTATTTTAGAATTTAACTATCGAATTTTCTAAATCTTTTTTGTTGTTGTTTTTTCTGTTAGTTGGCTTGATTTGATTTTATATTTGATTTTTTTTTTTTGGGGGGGGGGGGTCGGCTTTCTTGTTGCAGCGTTGTCCAGAGGTTTTATTCGGTTTTTACAGAGATGTTATCATTTTGTTGACCCTTGTATATAAGGTTCACTTATTTCATACATTATCGAGAGTTTATACTATTGATTGCGGCATTGAGTTTTATATACTGTCAACTACAGTAACTATTTGTTTGCATTCTAATCATGTGCAATCTAAACAAAATAATACCTTGTCTTTATACGATTCAGTGGTATATAAATAAAGGCAACAGTAGTATATTTGCCTTTATTTTTAGTTGTTTGTGATGTAAAGCAATCTGTGTATTAGATTATCAATTTTACAAATTCTTTCCTATTAAAGATTGATGCATTTTGAAGTTGTGTGTATTCGGAGACAGGGTATCGTGTAATGCATTTTTAACAGAATACTGTAATTCAAGACCGAAATGATAATTATTAATTGTTTTCTTCTCAACCTGATCTTGATATTTCGATTCTAGATGCTTAAGATATATTTTACTTGATTTTTCCTGCTATTTGACCTCAAACTATTCCGTTGCTGAAACCGTATATATTTGATAAGATTTTGAATCAGTACGTCCCGCCATCGGCGTTTTGATCTTTTAACTATGTCCATTCCTGGTTATCCTTTTATAATACGTAATATCAGTATATATGATAAGATGTCTCCATGTATGTCCATCTAATGTTCACTCTATTGAGAAATTTATGGTATCGACAATTACATTTTAAATATTTAAAACGCTCGGCAAGTCTCTCGTTTTAAATTTGAAAATTTAACGGTCTCGAGTGAATACATATCGTATCACACTCGATGCAGTGGTACAATCTATATGAATCGTTAAGTTAGATTGTTGTAAGTCTGTGACATATTTATACACAATTTCGACTTCTAGATTCCAATAATTGTCACATAAACCTAATATATGAATGTCTTGGTTGCTCATCCAATTTTGTCAATTTAAGGGAACTATAAAAAATACAAGTAGGAGGTATAAATAATTATAAAACAATGTGTAACATATGAAACACAGTAACGTCAGTACAACGAAACTTAAAAGAATCTTTTGGTCTTGTTCAGGTCACTAACTGTCGTTATTTTTACGTAGAAATGTATTATATCAAATACGTCTTTCTGACGAAATTATAGACGTCGTTACGACGTGTAACAGACCTTAAAATTATGAACCTCTACGAAAAATAGCATATACAACGTCAAAAATAAACTGAAAAAAGTGCCGTTAAACTAGCATCGTATCTCTACCTTATGAATGTTATAATGTTTCAACGTTTTAGCTGTGTTTACAATTCCTGATTTTCATGAGTCGAGTCTTTTCAATTTTAGTCAATCTCAAAACAAGGAAACATGAACTGTTTATCCATCTATTAAATATGATCTTTTTAATTTGTTCATGAGGAAAGGGGTTTCGATTATATTAATATCTTGTTGTATGTACTATGATGTTTTATTTGCCCTGTCAATTTTTCTATCCCAGGACTAGACAACCTTAGATGTATTTAGGAACTTTTGGTTCTCAATGCCCTTTAACTTCGAACTTCATTTGGTCTTTTAGCATTTGTTTTTTCGAGCGCCATTCATGAGTGTAGATAAAACGTGCGTCTAGCGGAAATACTCAATTTTCATTCTGGTATGCTTGATGAGTTTATTTACAATCACTTGGGTCAATGCAACTGCTGGTGGAGATTTAATTCTCCGACGGTATCACCAGCCCAGTAGTCAGCACTACTGAGTGGACAAGATTTATCATTGATACGGTCACAGTATGAATTAACTGTAAACTTAACTTTGAATTTTTGAAATACTAACTTGAAGGCTTTTCTTCCTCAGGAATAGATGACCTTTGATGTGTTTGGCAAAATTTGTAAGAACTTTCGGTTCTCAATGCTCTTTAACTTTATATTTTATTTGGCCTTTTTTACTTTTTTTATTTGAGCGTCACTGATGAGTCTTATGTAGACGAAACGCGCGTTTGGCGCAAATACTAAATTTTCATCCTGGTTTCTTTGATGAGTTTAGTTGTAATTACAATTGTGATGTCTACTTGTATTCGAATTATGGTATGTGATTACCACTTTGTTTCTTTACCTATTTTTGATGGCACATTCTCATAAAAGCTTTAATCACTACTATTGCATGAAATGTTTCCGTCAGGCTTCATGCAGAATTAAAACAAGATTAAATTTGAATTTTAATCAAATTCTTTCATTGATTGAAAAACTATACAATAATAACGGTTTAGTCTATGATTGGTCACCACTCTGAACATGAGTATATTTCCAACACTGAAGTTTGCTGTTGCTTTAGAGTCTTTTCAGTACCTTTTTAAGGAGTCGACCTGTGTATAGAAATAATATAAAAAATGTTTTAATAACGCTATTTGAAAAAACTTTACCTTGGGAAACCCAGATATATTTAAATTCTACACCCGATGAATAGCTGAACACGTTTACTTTGTTGTTGAGGAGATGATCCTTCTTTCTATCTTAATGTGCATTTTAAAACTAAACACGATTGTGGCGCCAAACCAGTTGAAAGTAAATGACTTCTTGCATAATTTGGTAATTCATTTCTACTGCATACTAATATGACATAAAAATGATTAAAATATTTTATAAGTATACTAAAAACTTCATATTCCTCAAACTTATGCTTAGGGTAAATGCTTCAAGTGCTTAAAGATTAAGCTATTCTTATCTTATTTAGCAATATTTTAATTGAGAGCTTCGAAATAAATCTAAAAAATAATGCACGTGATAAAATGTTATGTCAAATATAAGTTAAAATTTTGCATAACAATGAACAATGGTAAAATGAGGTAACGTCAGCCGTTACCTATATACCACCAAATAATAACATGTGTTTCTTGGGAAGTGCTTTATTTCGAAAATCATGCTAGATTTATGCACAAATTACCTTTATCCTTGTCATTGTCATACCAAGTTGCCAAAGGTTTGAGTTCTTTACACATCTTTGCGTAAGGCGTAAAAACCGGATTTGATAATAAAACATCGTACTGCCATTCAATTACTGAATATAGATTCTGCGTACTATTTGTCAATTTAAAAACGTGTGATAGTGTTCTCTTATTTGTTTTTATCCTGTTTGGTCTGTTTTTTGGTGGCGTGTCTGGCGTACTAAATTATAATCCTGGTACCTTTGATAACTATTTACACCACTGGATTGATGCCACTGCTGGTGGACGTTTCGTCCCAGAGGGTATCACCAGCCCAGTAGTCAACACTTCGGTGTTGACATGAATATCAATAATGTGGTCATTTTTATAAATTTCCTGTTTACAAAACTTTGAATTTTTGGAAAAACTACGGAATTTTCCTATCCCAGGGATAGATTACCTTAGCATTACTTGGCACAACTTTTTGGAATATTGGATCCTAATGCTCTTCAACTTTGTACTTGTTTGGCTTTATAAATATTTTGATATCAGCGTCACTGATGAGTCTTATGTAGACGAAAGTGCGTCTGGCTTACTAAATTATAATCCTGGTACCTTTGATTACTATTTGCACCACTGGGTCGATGCCACTGCTGGTTGACGTTTCATCACCGAGGGTATCACCAGCCCAGTAGTCAACACTTCGGTGTTGACATGAATATCAATAATGTGTTCATTTTTATAAATTTCCTGTATACATACAAAACTTTGAATTTTTGGAAAAACTAAGGAATTTTCTTATCCCAGGCATAGATTACCTTAGCATTATTTGGCACAACTTTTTGAAATTTTGAATCCAAATGCTCTTCAACTTTGTACTTGTTTGATATGAGCGTCACTGATGAGTCTTATGTAGACGAAACGAGCGTCTGGCGTACTAAATTATAATCCTGGTACCTTTGATAACTATTTACACCACTGGGTCGATGCCACTGCTGGTTGACGTTTCGTCCCCGAGGGTATCACCAGCCCAGTAGTCAACACTTCGGTGTTGAAATGAATATCAATAATGTGGTCATTTTTATAAATTTCCTGTATACAAAACTTTGAATGTTTGGAAAAACTACGGAATTTTCTTATCCCAGGCCTAGATTACCTTAGCAGTATTTGGCACAACTTTTTGGAATTTTGGATCCTAATGCTTTTCAACTTTTTACTTGTTTTGGTTTTAAAAATATTTTGATATGAGCGTCATTGATGCGTCTTATGTAGACGAAACGAGCGTCTGGCGTACTAAATTATAATCCTTGTACCTCTGATAACTATTTTTGGATGATAGACATTTGACGTGGCTCTGTAGTTTTGCATCACGATTATTTTGTTTAAATTATCTTTCATGATTCACGCCTTTTTTGGACTTCTCTGTTTAGTATGTATTTTCATTTTTTTTTGACACACATTGTGAATCGGTGTTGACTGCTGAACCCCTATTTTGACAATATCACCTATTATGTCTGCTTGGGTTTTTTTCACGCTCGCTGTCAAAATATTGGAATTTGATGCAACTGTCATACAAATGAGAGGTTCAGCGCTATAAAATCAGATTTAATCCATCATTTCCTACATAAGAAATTGTCCTTGCCAAGTCAGGAACATGAAAGTTGTTGTCAATTCGTTTGATGTGTTTATGCTTTTGATTTTGCTATCTGATTAGGAATTTTCCGTTTGGAATTTTCCTCGGAGTTTAGTAGTTTTGTGATTTCACTTTTTTTATATACTACCAAACTATTACATGTGTTTCTTGGGAATTATTTTTTTTTTCGGAAAAAAGTATTAGATTTATACTTCAATTACCTTTTCCATTGTCGCAATATTTACCACAAGGGTCCACTTTTTTGCTCATTTTTTTCTGAAAGCGTAAAAAAGAGATTTCATATTAACGACAAAATCCGATACAAAATATTTGAAAGATGTTCACCTATGGTCAGCTAGTCTTCACAAATGCAGTCTTGCTCTCATATGTTCAAACTTTATTTGGTCTTATAGCATATTTTTTTTTTCGAGCGTCATTCGTGGGTGTAGATAAAACGTGCGTCTAGCGGAAATACTAAATTTTCATTCTGGTATGCTTGATGAGTTTATTTACAATCACTTGGGTCGATGCAACTGCTAGTGGAGTTTTAATTCTCCGACGGTATCACCAGCCCAGTAGTCAGCACTTCTGAGTGGACAAGAATTATAATTGATATGGTCACAATATAAATTAACTGTAAACTTAACTTTGAATTTTTGAAATACTAAGGCTTTTCTACCTCAGGAATAGATAACCTTTCATGTATTTGGCAAAACTTGTAGGAACTTTCGGTTCTCAATGCTTTTCAACTTCGTATTTTATTTGGCCTTTTTACTTTTTATTTGAGCGTCGCTGATGAGTCTTATGTAGACGAAACGCGCGTTTAGCGCAACTACTAAATTTTCATTCTGGTTTCTTTGATGAGTTTAGTTGTAATTACAATTGTGATATCTACTTGTATTCGAATTATAATATGTGATTACAACTTTGTTTCTTTACCTATGTTTAATGGCACATTCTCATAAAAGCTTTAATCACTACTATTGCATGAGATGTTTCCGTCAGGCTGCATTCAGAATTTAAATAAGATTAAAGTTGAATTTTAATCAAATTCTTTCATTGATTGAAAAACTATACAATAATAACAATAATAACGACTTTGTCTATGATTGTTCAACACTCTGAACATGAGTATATTTCCTACACTGAAGCTTGCTGTTGCTTTAGAGTCTTTTCAATGACTTTTTAAGGAGTCGATCTGTGCATAGAATTAATATAAAAAATGTTTTAGAAACGCTTTTTGAAAAAAACTTTACCTTGGGAAACCAAGATATATTCAAATTCTACACCCGATGAATAGCTGAACACGTTTACTTTGTTGTTGAGCAGATGATCCTTCTTTCTATCTTAATGTGCATTTCAAAAGTAAACACGATTGTGGCGCCAAACCAGTTGAAATTAAATGACTTCTTGATAAATTGTATTGCACAATTTGGTGCTTCATTTCTACTGCATAGTAATATGACATAAAGTATGATTAAAATATTTTTTAAGTATGCTAAAAACCTCATATTCCTCAAACCTATGCTTAGGGTAAATGCTTCAAGTGCGTAAAGATTTATCTACTCTTATCTTATTTAGCAATAGTATAATTCAGAGCTTCGAAATAAATCTAAAAAATAATGCACGTGATAAAATGTTATGTCAAATATAAGTTAAAATTTTGCATAACAATGAACAATGGTAAAATTAGGTAACGTCAGCCGTTACCTATATACCATCAAATAATAACGTGTGTTTCTTGGGAAGTGCTTTGTTTCGAAAAACATGCTAGATTTATGCACAAATTACCTTTATCATTGTCATTGTCATACCAAGTTGCCAAAGGTTTTAGTTCTTTACACATCTTTGCGTAAGGCGTAAAAACCGGATTTGATAATAATAAACTCATCATAGATACCAGGACTAAATTTAGTATATACGCCAGATGCGCGTTTCGTCTACAAAAGACTCATCATTGACGCTCGAATCCAAAAAAATTTAAAAGGCAAAATAAAGTACGAAGTTGAAGAGCATTAAGGACCAAAATTCCTAAAACATCATTCTGCCATTCAATTACTGAATATAGATTCTGCGTACTATTAATCATTTTAAAAACGTGTGATAGTGTTCTTTGATTTTTCTTTATGAAAATTACTTTTTCCTGTTTGGTCTGTTTTTTTAGGATGATATACATTTGACGTTGCTCTGTAGTTTTGCATCACGATTATTTTGTTTAAATTAATTTTCATGATTCACGCCTTTTTTGTGCTTCTCTGTTTAATATTTATTTTTATTTTTTGTGACACACATTGTGACTCGGTGTTGACTGTTGTATCCCTATTTTGACAATATCACCTATCATGTCTGCTTGGGGTATATTTTTCACGCTCGCTGCCAAAATATTGGAATTCGATGCGACTGTCATACAAATGAGAGGTTCAGCGCTATAAAATCAGATTTAATCAACCATTTCCTAAATACGAAAATGCCCTTGCCAAGTCAGGATCATGACAGTTGTCAATTCGTTTGATACGTTTGTGCTTTTGATTTTGCTATCTGATCAGGGATTTTCCGTTTGGAATTTTCCTCGGAGTTTAGTATTTTTGTGATTTTACTTTTTTTTTATATATTACCAAACTATTACATGTGTTTCTTGGGAATAAGTTTTTTTTGGAAAAAAATATTAGATTTATACTTCAATTACCTGACCATGTCATACCGATTTCCGCAAGGTTCCACTTTTTGCTCAGTTTCTTCTGAAAGCGTAAAATAGAGATTTGATATTTACGACAAAATCCTATACAAAATATTTGAAAGACCTATACATATGGTCAGCTAGTCTTCACAAATGCAGTCTTGCTCTCATACGTTCAAAACAATACCGTCAGAACAACGTCATTGTTACGTATTTGTATAATTCAGTTACTTACATGTAACGTTTGTAATACGTCGTGTAATAAGGACAAATTTGGGGTTATATAAAAACGTCATTTACAACGTATTTTTGAAGCCATCACGTAATTATTACGTAAAAATATACGAAATGTTTAAGGTGATTTCACCTACTTCGACTCAACTAAATTTGGCTCTTTTAAAAGATGGACGAAAGATACCAGAGGGACAGTCAAACTCATAAATCGAAATTAAACTGACAACGCCATGGCTGAAAATGCTCAATGCTCTTCAACTTTGTACTTGTTTGGCTTTATAAATATTTTGATATGAGCGTCACTGATGAGTCTTATGTAGACGACACGCTTGTCTGGCATACTCAATTATAATCATGGTACCTTTGATAACTATAAACAGACAAACAATAGTACACATGATACAACAAATAAATTAAAGAAAAAGCAACACGAACCGGACCAAAAACTGGGGGTGATCTCAGTTGTTTCGGAAAGAGAAGCAGATCTTGTGTTACATATGTGGCATACGTCGTGTTGCTCAGGTTATAACAAATCATGTTAATAGTCTAATTCGGTAGGTCACATTTATGAAAGGGAAGGGGATTGTAGTAACGACGTAATTGAACTTATCCCATATCGTCTTCAAAACGGCTATTCCATAACGGTCTACCAACTGGTGATGGCTTTTAAAGCGTTCAGGGTAAGTACCTGCACATGTATTCCTTACTCTTATATCTATATAATAAAACACTTGTAGGTGTAATGCTTTATCTAGAGAAAAAGTTAATTTATGTTAAAATTACCTGAAAGATAATCCTTGTCTTGATCCTCTGATTCTGAAAATAGATATATATATATTAGCACATTAATTCTTTATACCCTTATGTGCATAATCTAATAATGATTGTAATTTTCATTATGAAGATCTGCTTATCTGTCCGGAGTACATGAGATCATCCCCAGTTTATTAAATGGGGTCGTGTTGCTTAGTATTATTTGTTCTATGCTAAGTTTTGTGTATTTTTGTATGTCTGTTTATCTTTTTTTTTAGCCATGCCGCTGTCATTCAGTCTATTTTCAATTTTGGGGTTTGAATGAACCTTGGTATCTTCGCCCAAACGTTTTAAACATGTGACTCTTTCGAACGAGTCAATTAGTTAGAATATACACAATAATTATATTATATTTTATTCGTATAAAGTTTGTAGCTACTTTTAACGCGTTCAGGGTAAGTACCTGCACATGTATTCCTTACTCTTATATCTATATAATAAAACACTTGTAGGTGTAATGCTTTATCTAGAGAAAAAGTTAATTTATGTTAAAATTACCTGAAAGATAATTATCCATGTCTTCATCCTCTGATTCTGAAAATAGATATATATATATATATTAGCACATTAATTCTTTATACCCTTATGTGCATAATCTAATAATGATTGTAATTTTCATTATGAAGATCTGCTTATCTGTCCGGAGTACATGAGATCATCCCAAGTTTATTAAATGGGGTCGTGTTGCTTAGTATTATTTGTTCTATGCTAAGTTTTATGTATTTTTGTATGTCTGTTTATCTTTTTTTTAGCCATGCCGCTTTTATTCAGTCTATTTTCAATTTTGGGGTTTGAATGAACCTTGGTATCTTCGCCCAAACGTTTTAAACATGTGACTCTTTCGAACGAGTCAATTAGTTAGAATATACACAATAATTATATTATATTTTATTCGTATAAAGTTTGTAGCTACTTTTAACGCGTTCAGGGTAAGTACCTGCACATGTATTCCTTACTCTTATATCTATATAATAAAACACTTGTAGGTGTAATGCTTTATCTAGAGAGAAAGTTATTTTATGTTAAAATTAGGTGATAGATAATCATCGTCATGATCGTATAAATCTGAAAATAGATATAATATATATATTAGCACATTAATTCTTTATATCCTTATGTGCATATTCTAATAATGATTATAATTTTCATTGTAATGACTCTCATCTATTCTTAATTATATGATGGACATTCATTAAAGATAACCGTTTTATTTATTGTCATATAATCCACTCCATTAACACAATAAGCATGAATAACAAAGGTATGCTGGTGTTCAATGAATAATTACAAATGATGACAGGTAAGTATAACTCCAAAGTGAACAGTAAAAAGCTGAAAGAACAAATAAAAACACAATGTAAAGCCTATCAATCAAAACCATTTGCCAAATGAAAAGTAGGAAATTCAGAGGAAATATGAAAAAGATCTGTCACAAAAATGTAAAGAAAACAGCCCAACCAAAGAGAAGAAAACAGCCGAAGTCTATAATTGTGTCGTCAAAGCAGCGAAAAAATCAAGCACTCGGAAGTTGGCTTCAGCTGATCCCTAGAAAAACTGTGTACTATTTCAGTGAAAATTGACGTCATACTAAACATTGGCTCTCAATAATGGCGACTTCAGTATGTATACTGAAGAAATTTATCCTGTTGAACTAACTTTGAATAAAGCTAATACTAAGAATTACCACTGCCCTTTCCTCGATCTTGATATCTATATTATTAACGGGAAGCTTAATATACTATTTGATGATCTTATATTTTCTATCGTAAATTATTCATTTTTAGATGGTTACGTTCCCTTGTCACCATCTTACGGTGTTTATATATCCCAACTTGTACGATTCACTCGTGTATGTATCAACGTTTTAGATTTTAACGAACTAAATTTATGTATAACTGATAAATTATTACACCAGGGTTTTCGATATTACAAACCAGTCAAAACATTTACTAAATTTTATTATCGGTACAAGGACATCATGTGTAAATATAACGCTACATGCAGACTTCAGGTATTTCACATCCAATCTTTTATGGTAATATTATTTACAAAGCACAAAAATGTCATTATTCACCTCAATAGCTAACAAAACCTTTAAATATATATATCAAGAAGGGATATAGTTACGATACTGGTGTCAGGTCATTAAAGATTGCATATTTTGGCTTTAATATTGATTCACTTATACGGTCTGTGCATCGGAACTAGACACATTTATTTTAAAACCAGTTGTTGGCATAACACGGGTTGTGTTCTTCTCAGATATTTTATGATGGTATGATACTAAACACATAACGGGAGGGATTGTGCCTAATATTCATATGATGTAGATCTTTTAATCAGTGTAATTGAAGTCTGGAGCAGGCATGTCAGTTAACTGCTAGTAGTCTGTTGTTATTGATGTATTATTGTCATTTTGTTTAGTTTCTTTTGTTACATCTTCTGACATCAGACTCGGACATCTCTGGAACTGAATTGTAATGTACGTATTGGTATGTGTTTACTTTTGTATATTGTCTAGAGTTATAGGGGGACGGATCAGATCTCATAAACATATTTTACTCCGCCGCATTTTTGCGCCTGTCCAACGTCAGGAGCCTCTGGCCTTTGTTAGTCTTGTATTATTTTTAACTTTAGTTTCTTGTGTATAATTTGGAGTTTAGTATGGCGTTCATTATCACTGAACAAGTATATATATTTTGTTTATAGGTCAGCTGAAGGACGTCTCCGGGTTAGGACATTTCTCGCTGCATTGCAGACCTATTGATGACATTCTGCTGTCGTCTGTTATATGGTCGGGTTGCTGTCTCTTTGACACATTTCCCATATCCAATTTCAATCTTAAAGTAATAAATGAACTGAAATTAAAAATCATACAAGACTTAAACAGGACTGAGGTTCCTGATTGGGACCAGTGCGAAAATGCGGGGTAGGGGTGATTATTAAATTTTAAACCCTTGAATACATAATCTGATAATAATTGTAATTTTCATTTATAGCAGATTTGTAAAACCCTGATATTATTTTATCTATAAATATTCTACAAATATTGGGTTTTTTTTTTCAGTTTTCATTCACAATATTACTTGATGCCTGAAGATTAAAAAAGGGTGAAGATGGCAATCAACTTAATATTAACAATTTTTGTCAGTTATTCTTGCTACCTTTTAATCATTGATTTATGAATGAAAACATCACAAAATTGAAAAATAAACTATAACCAACTTGCTGTTCGGTGTGAGCCGTACATTGACCGATAATGGTTTACTTTTATAAATTGTTTTTTTGGATGGAGAGTAGTCTCATTGGCACTCATACCACATCTTCCTATATCTGTGAACTATAAATTAGAATGGCTTAATTCAACCAAAAGACATGCTTTCACAAGTGAACATACATTGAACCTTTACATATGATATATGACACAATGTAAATACAAAATCAAGAGAATAAGGGATGAAATTTTTACTTATTTCAGGGAAAAAAAACTTACCTTACAACTTAAACTGCATCAACATAAAACAGTAAAATTACTTGTTTAAAACCATTTAAACAAAAAAAAAACGGTCTAGTCTAGTCTATCTAAAAAAAAATTTAAAAAGCGAAAAAAAGGTGAGCAACGTATGAACCGCATCAGCAAACTACAACAGCTTCTTGACTATAGACATGTCAAAATAAATGCAGATCGTTTAAACGTTAAAATAGGTGCAAACCTTCACCCAACCTGAAACAATAGTGTAACATCACAGCAAAGAAAGACACACTATAAAATACCAGTTGTAATGGCTTTACTCAATGAACTGACATATTGACAAAAAAAAGTTAACGAATAATTTTGATTTATGACACAATGTAAAATACTAAATTCATTAATCAAGAAGGTCAGAGGTAAACAACATCAGAAAGATAAACCATAACATTGTACCAAATACCTCCAAAGAAAATTACATGCACAGGAAAATAAAAAATAATTTTATAGTAAGGTATGAAATGTAGTACGGAAATATATATAACAAAATGAATAATTTTGTATAAAATAAAATATTTGTATGTGTAATTGCTGTATCTAAAAATATATATTTATGTAAAACTTACATGATCGATATGAAAAAACGATATCTTTTATTTATGCACTTATATTTTGTACAGTCGTATCGGACAACGAATAGGGCTTTTATACAAGATTAGGCTAATTTCAATAAAAGTGTATTTATTTCATATCGGTTGAGAATAAGATTCTCTTATTGGATAAAAAGGGTTCACATGGCATTCATTATTCTTTAGTAATAAATTCCATCGGTCATTAACAGAAAAAACGGACCAGAAAACCTTCGTTAACGAACTTTTACATGATAATGACCGGTGGGGCGTAGTTTCCGTCTGATAATGACCGTTGAGGCGTGGTTTCCGTCTGATAATGACCGCTGGGGCGTGATTTCTCTGTTAATGACCGCTGGGGCGTGGCTTCTCTGTTTAGAGAGATTTACCTTTTATGAAACATGTTCCTAATTTTAATATTGTATTTAAGTTGTTGAATTGTTTTTTATATGTTTTCGTTAAATATAAAATGAAAGATAACTTGATTAATTATTTATATACTGAAAAATTGCACTAAAATGAATGGCAGTATTAATACGACTGGTCTTCACTCTTTGTCATAAAATCGTACAACTACCCGAGTTCTCTTCAGGCATTTTGAATTTACGATAATTTTCCAAAACATGGTTTCTCAATGAAATAAACATAATTGTTCTTGATAAACTGGTCATTATCGTGATACATGGACTGCCCGTAGGACAGTGGTATTGACTGCGACAGCGATAATGACCTCGCCTTTGGCTCAGTCATTATCACTATCTTAGTCAATACCACTGTCATGTGGGCAGTCCATATATCACGATAATGACCAGTTTTTCAAGAACTATTATATAAATCTTTTATATTCATTTGATAAAATTAACTGTTTGCAAGAGCATAAATTGTTCTAAATAATAAGGATGTTCTTATCACAAGCAGAAAACCCTAGTTGTATTTGGCACAACCTTTTTCAACTTTTGATCCTCAGTGCAGACCAATTTCGTACTTTTTTTTACTTTCGAACTTTTATATCTGGGCGTCACTGGTAAGTTTTGTGTTGACGAGGCGCGTTTTTGGCGTATTGAATTTTAAACCTGATGCCTTTTGTTATCTAATATTCATGGGTTTCTTTGCCTAATACTTTCTCCTATTTATCTGTATTGTAGTCCAGATATATTATGTTTTCATTTTAATGTTATATTTAGCATTCCTATTAAAGTGCGAGGTTTGGCATGCCACAAAACCAGGTTCAACCCACCATTTTTTTCTTTTAAAATGTCCTGTACCAAGTCAGGAAAATGGCCATTGTTATATCATAGTTCGTTTCTATGTGTGTAACATTTTTATGTTGTGTTTCCTTTGTGTCGTTTGTTTTCTCTTATATTTTAGTGTGAATTCACTTTACTATAAGATGTGTCAAGGTACTTTTCTATCCCAAATTCATGTATTTGGTTTTGATGTTATATTTTTTATTCTCATCGAATTTTGTCTAATGCTTAGTCCGTGTCTGTGTGTGTTATATTTTAATGTTGTGTCGTTGTTATCCTCTTATAATTAATGCGTTTCCCTCAGTTTTGGTTTGCTACCCCGATTTTGTTTTCTGTCCATAGATTTACGAGTTTTGAACAGCGG
This sequence comes from Mytilus galloprovincialis, assembly GCA_037788925.1. Taxonomy (NCBI): domain Eukaryota; kingdom Metazoa; phylum Mollusca; class Bivalvia; order Mytilida; family Mytilidae; genus Mytilus; species Mytilus galloprovincialis. The sequence goes on along the minus strand of CM075343.1, from coordinate 70,630,197 downwards.
TATACTACTGTTGCCTTTATTTAATGAATTGGACGCCTTAAGTTGTGTTGCAGTAATATAAACATTACAGTAGATGATATTTCAGACATTATAGAGGACAATTGAGCACTGAAAGCTGTGACATGTTTAGTAATGTTATAATTTTAACACGTCCAAGCCGGGAATTACTCGGACATGCTTGAGGGGGAATACATATCTTTGATGGTTAATGTATAGCAGAATACACTTGACCTGTCCAATCATACAGTCTCATTTTTTCCAGTTTTTTGTTGGATGCGTTCGATTTCTAAATTTCTAAATTCCTCTTACTGTTATATACCAAATACATGAATTTCATATAGAACCATATTTTTCTGCCGTCATTTGAAACTTTTTTAGAGAGAGAGAAAGAGAGGTCCGATAGTCACTTTTTTTAAAAACATTTAACACTTGAGATATTTAGTTCTGTTCTCATTAAAACAGTAACAGATGCAATTTCTCTGCCCTTTAAATAAAGACTTACCTGAAAAATCTACTTCTATTTGGTTTAAATCAGAACAAATCACGGGACTTCCGATCGGAATGGTCGATAATTTTTCTGCCGAAGATAAGTTTTTTGTCAAATAAGTTATTCATAACTCTATATATTCTGTAAATATGGTTAAATTAATATCCGAGTGGCAAAACACCTTTTTTTAATCTATGCACTGACATTTGGCATTTTGCCGCCATTTTTTTTTTTTTAATTCAAATTTAAAAATCCGAACTCAATACTACGTAACCATTTCAACTTAATGTCAGTGAATACATTTATTCAGGGATACAAAAGGGTTAATAAACTATTTAAAATACAGGCTCATTACGGACATCATATCACATCTTCTTTTCTATACATCAAGGGGTTCAGCATAAACAAAGTGATCCCAGACCGTTGTGGCCGGGATAAATTCCACGTTGTAGCCAGGAACGAGAGTACAACCGCCACTTAAGAACATATAAAGAGTCTCCTTACGAAATTGGAAGAGCTGAAAGAAATGGATCCAATGATTCTAGTCTGGTTTGGAACTTGTGAAATCACAATAAAAGAAAAGTATATATAGTTTGTTTTTTAAATACCTCTATTAGAATATGTAATCAATATTAATAGGCTACGAAGAATTAATGAACAGAATGGACACAGGTACTTGATACAAATGTGTAACAATATTTTGTTTCTTTAATGTCCATATCATTCTATTTCTAGATTCAACAAAACACTCACCGAAGGGTAGAATAAAGATGAATACACAACGGATCTAAACAGCAATCAGAAAGAAAAAAAAAATACTCCCTAGTAGTAAAAAAGTATAGTGGACTTGAATGGTATCAAAACAAGAAGGTCACAAGAATCACTATCCGGCTCTAGTTATGGACAAGACAAAAGGGTATATATCTGTATATATATCTGTAACACACGCAAACATTCTTGACAACGAACTGTGTTATCAAGTAGATTACTACAATAGACAATTAAAACTGCTTAATAAAAAATACACAGAGATGCGGTTCTCGTGTTCTGTGTCGATTTCTAGTGACTCTACTTTAAACTCTTTCATTTTATGATTTGTCAAAATGTTGAACATTCCTACGGCTCCCAATTTACGATTCACATCTGATGATTTCGGACCAGATAACAGGTAACCAAGTTTAGACTTAACAGCTGTTGGACCTTTTCCTCTAATAACGGTATCTTCTATAAAATCCCAATATAAATCAGATCCTATCAGTAAAGATATATTAAAATTGTTGTCGTTCGCGATCGGGTGTGCTAATTTTAATCCTTTAAGATGTTTGCAATCACGGGTATAATTTGCACTATAATTTGTGATCGGACTTGCAATAAAAGGAACTACTTAAACTTCAATGGGTTTTTTATCTCCTTCTATTTGCTCAACGTATATAACAGCTTTCAGTAACTGCTGAACTTTTGTGCTTGTGTTTCCAAATGTAGAAAAATTAATCGCTTGGTACAGTACTTGCAACCTTAGGCGTTACTATTTCAGCGATCAATCAGCGGTCACCGATCAGTCACCGATCAGTCAAGTTCGCGTCAAACTCACGTCAGCAATCCGTCAGACTTATAGTAAAAGTAATTGACTGATCGGACTGATCGTACGGATAGTACCGATCGACCTTGATGACGGATTGAACTTTAATACGTCACATGATGAACTAATACAAATTACGGAATCTTAGTTTCGTTTGATTTAATTAAAATGGCGACTCGTGAAAATCGAACGTTCAATAACACATTTTGTTCATTAATTATTTAGCAAAGTTTTGTGCATTGAAATGAAAAGAAATGTACAGATAAAACCTAAATTAAAATATCATCATTAAATAATGGTCTTTTTCGTTTTATTTAGGTTATATATTTTCAAACCCGGCGAGTGTCTACATCGCGAAATTGATTTTATTATTTTCCAAACATACTCGGGAAAAACAAAATGAAAGGATCAGTTATTGAAAAATGTAGTCTATTTTTTTCAATATCTTAAATTTTTGTATCCTTATCATCATAAAATTCTTTAAAAAAGTCATAATCATGGACTTTCTATATTTCGTCACAATCGAAGACTTTGAAATAACAAATTACAAAAATAACTACTCCTAAACAATAAAAAGTACAAAAATTCAATGGTGGTAAACATAAATATATTCCGTAAAAAGAAAGAAATAATTTTAAGCAGATTTATTCTTGAATAATTCACATTTTCTACAAAAAACATATGAAAATCATTTACAACAACTGATTGCAATTGAACAACAACCAATCCTGATTAACAAAAAGTAATGAAATCATATGGCTGTTAATAATCTATATCATAATAAAGCAATAACTGCATTCTTATTCCACAAAAATAAAAGTTTAAACATTTTAAGTCTCATTATATCTCAATTCTAATAAGCAGACTTGTCTCAAGATGGTAAAATAACTGATTTCAAATAAAATAGTATCATTTTCAATAAAAAGAAGAATAATTTTGGTTATTTTAAACGATGCGAATCAAATTTTAGTATGATTTCTCTGACATTCTTTTACTTTTATGAAAAAAAAAATATTCTAAACTATAAAAAGTACAAAAATTTAATGGCGGTCAATAATTTTCAGTAAAATGAAGAAATATTTGCATTTTAGGCAACGCGTACAAAAATTTAGTATCTTTTTCCTTAAAGTAAGCATATTTTATGAAGAACAGCCAATCTTGATGTACAAAAAGTACTCAAATCATATGACGGTTAATGATTTGTATCAAAATAAATCAATAACTGCATTCTTATTCCACAAAAATAAAAGTTTAAGTATTTTGATTCTCATTATATCTCAATTCTGATTAGAAGACTTGTCTCAAGATGGTATAAATAACTGATTTCAAATAAAATAGTATCATTTTTGATAAAAAGAAGAATAGTTTTGGTTATTTTAAACAATGAGAACAACATTTTAGTATGATTTTTCTGATATATTTTTAATTTTATGAAAAAAAAACTTCTAAACTATAAAAAGTAGAAAAATTTAATGGCGGTCAATAATTTTCAGTAAAATGAATAAATATTTGCATTTTAGGCAACGCGTACAAAACTTTAGTATCTTTTTCCTTAAAGTAAGCATATTTTATGAAGAACAGCCAATCTTGATGTACAAAAAGTACTCAAATCATATGACGGTTAATAATTTGTATCAAAATAAATCAATAACTGCATTCTTATTCCACAAAAATAAAAGTTTAAGTATTTTAATTCTCATTATATCTCAATTCTGATTAGAAGACTTGTCTCAAGATGGTAAAAATAACTGATTTCAAATAAAATAGTATCATTTTTGATAAAAAGAAGAATAGTTTTGGTTATTTTAAACAATGCGAACAAAATTTTAGTATGATTTTTCTGATATTCTTTTACTTTTATGAAAAAAAACTATTCTAAACTATAAAATGTACAAAAATTTATTGGCGGTCAATAATTTTCAGTAAAATGAAGAAATATTTGCATTTTAGGCAACGCGTACAAAAATTTAGTATCTTTTTTCTTAAAGTAAGCATATTTTATGAAGAACAGCCAATCTTGATGTACAAAAAGTACTCAAATCATATGACGGTTAATAATTTGTATCAAAATAAATCAATAACTGCATTCTTATTCCACAAAAATAAAGGTTTAAGTATTTTAATTCTCATTATATCTCAATTCTGATTAGAAGACTTGTCTCAAGATGGTAAAAATAACTGATTTCAAATAAAATAGTATCATTTTTGATAAAAAGAAGAATAGTTTTGGTTATTTTAAACAATGCGAACAACATTTTAGTATGTTTTTTCTGATATATTTTTAATTTTATGAAAAAAACTATTCTAAACTATAAAAAGTACAAAAATTTAATGGCGGTCAATAATTTTCAGTAAAATGAAGAAATATTTGCATTTTAGGCAACGCGTACAAAAATTTAGTATCTTTTTCCTTAAAGTAAGCATATTTTATGAAGAACAGCCAATCTTGATGTACAAAAAGTACTCAAATCATATGACGGTTAATAATTTGTATCAAAATAAATCAATAACTGCATTCTTATGCCACAAAAATAAAAGTTTAAGTATTTTAATTCTCATTATATCTTAATTCTGATTAGAAGACTTGTCTCAAGATGGTAAAAATAACTGATTTCAAATAAAATAGTATCATTTTTGATAAAAAGAAGAATAGTTTTGGTTATTTTAAACAATGCGAACAAAATTTTAGTATGATTTTTCTGATATTCTTTTAATTTTATGAAAAAAAACTATTCTTAACTATAAAATGTACAAAAATTCATTGGCGGTCAATAATTTTCAGTAAAATGAAGAAATATTTGCATTTTAGGCAACGCGTACAAAACTTTAGTATCTTTTTCCTTAAAGTAAGCATATTTTATGAAGAACAGCCAATCTTGATGTACAAAAAGTACTCAAATCATATGACGGTTAATAATTTGTATCAAAATAAATCAATAACTGCATTCTTATGCCACAAAAATAAAAGTTTAAGTATTTTAATTCTCATTATATCTTAATTCTGATTAGAAGACTTGTCTCAAGATGGTAAAAATAACTGATTTCAAATAAAATAGTATCATTTTTGATTAAAAGAAGAATAGTTTTGGTTATTCTAAACAATGAGAACAACATTTTAGTATGATTTTTCTGATATATTTTTAATTTTATGAAAAAAAAACTTCTAAACTATAAAAAGTAGAAAAATTTAATGGCGGTCAATAATTTTCAGTAAAATGAATAAATATTTGCATTTTAGGCAACGCGTACAAAACTGTAGTATCTTTTTCCTTAAAGTAAGCATATTTTATGAAGAACAGCCAATCTTGATGTACAAAAAGTACTCAAATCATATGACGGTTAATAATTTGTATCAAAATAAATCAATAACTGCATTCTTATTCCACAAAAATAAAAGTTTAAGTATTTTAATTCTCATTATATCTCAATTCTGATTAGAAGACTTGTCTCAAGATGGTAAAAATAACTGATTTCAAATAAAATAGTATCATTTTTGATAAAAAGAAGAATAGTTTTGGTTATTTTAAACAATGCGAACAAAATTTTAGTATGATTTTTCTGTTATTCTTTTAATTTTATGAAAAAAAACTATTCTAAACTATAAAATGTACAAAAATTTATTGGCGGTCAATAATTTTCAGTAAAATGAAGAAATATTTGCATTTTAGGCAACGCGTACAAAAATTTAGTATTTTTTTCCTTAAAGTAAGCATATTTTATGAAGAACAGCCAATCTTGATGTACAAAAAGTACTCAAATCATATGACGGTTAATAATTTGTATCAAAATAAATCAATAACTGCATTCTTATTCCACAAAAATAAAGGTTTAAGTATTTTAATTCTCATTATATCTCAATTCTGATTAGAAGACTTGTCTCAAGATGGTATAAATAACTGATTTCAAATAAAATAGTATCATTTTTGATAAAAAGAAGAATAGTTTTGGTTATTTTAAACAATGCGAAATTTTTTTTTAATGTTATTTCTTTGAGATTCTTTTAATTTCACGAAAAAACAACCTATTCGAAACTATAAAAAGTTCAAAAAACCAATGGCGGTCAATAATAACCATTTTCGTAGGAATAAATTCATATAATACAATTATGTATTATATGTAATACATATGTCTCTGATGTTAACAATATTTAATACAAAACTATTAATCAACACAAACAATTTAACGCTCTAAGCATATTATTCTGTTATACTATTTTCACTTTTTTATTGCAACCAATTTTATTACAAATTAACGTGTAAATTAAGGTGTCTTCGTAGAGGTCCGCGTTCAATGTTTGTAAACACTGTCGAGTTCGGTTTACATAAGAATTTTAAATATATACGTATCCGTCCGATCCGTGCATAAATTTAATTTACTGATCGATCGGTGACAGTTGTCAGGGTAACTCTCACATAGGTTATTTGACTTATCTGACGGATCCTATGGGTCACCGATCACCGATCACTCACCGATCAGTCAAACATCCGTCACCGATCATTCACCGATCAGTCAAGTTCACGTCAAACAGTAACGCCTAAGGTTGCAAGTACTGTACCTTCTGCCTTCATGTCTAGTTTTGAAGGTAATTCCTCGGTCACGAAAGAACGCTGCGCTCCCTCCTCGAACCACATATAAGTATTCATTACTTGATGCTCACTCCAAACGGATGCTACGCCGGTTTTCAGTAATACGCTAGACCTTGATTGTATCGTAGACGAATAAAAACTTGTGGCGGTGGCAATACTCTCATTGTTGACTACTGCGTTAACTGACATACCATATCTACTTATATTAGCGGTTTTATCAAAATACGATTTGTCGGTATTTCGGATACATATGCTAGTATGTTGATTCTCATTACTTATATACCTATATAGAGTTATTTTCTTTCAGAACGACAGTTCATTCTTTTTCAGAATCAACCCGGACGATACCATGTTTCAATGAAATATGCCCCAAGGCATAAAATAATGACCTGTGTGAGGTCATTATTTTCCTTGATAAAAATGCAATCTATAATTTACTTCAAAAATTTATTCGTCTGATAGTTTTTTGTTGCCGATTTGGAAATTTATTTTTTAAAGTTCAATCGATGATAGGTGTAAAAGAAACCGTCATTGCCCGCATTTTAATTTGAGAAACAAATAACGTGAAGTTTGGTTAATTTATCGCTACAATAAAGAAACATCATATATGTGAGATGAATTTTAATGTAGACTTTCATAAAAGAAAGCCAGAATTAGCATATTCGTGTGTAAGATTTTGAAAATCTTATTGAGTCACACTGAATAGGTTGATTGATTTTTGGTTGCTTGTTTAACGTCTAGTGGCAAATATTTCATGCATGTTCAGGACGATACACACTGAATAGGAAATCATACTTTGACCTACATGTATTTATATTCGTCTTCGTGTCAGTTCTTAACTCTTTTAAATTTATGTATACCTTTAACTCTATCAAATGTTCAACTAATAAGATAATCTTATTTTCTATTGAATAACATAAACATAACTCACAAAAAGGTTCGGTGCGGAGGGTATATCATTATATCCTGATTATCTATTAATAAAAATGAATTGCTATTCAAAAGACAATCTTTCTGAATTTTTCATTCGATTCAATTAAAATTGTCAAAAAATAACCACTTTTCCGCGATAGAAATGACATTACAAATAGAAAAAAAAACTAAAAAACATACTCTCTCCCCCTTTTTTTAAAATCTAAATGGTACAATAAATTACTTACAATGTGTCTTGTATTTGTCATACACCGTTGTCGGATGGTAACAATACATTTGTGTCTTACTTCATGCAGTTACAGTAATATTTTTATTGTGTATGGATAATAAATTTTAAAAGGTTTATATATACATGTTCTACATGAGCCGTAGGGCGTATTAAAACCTGAACGCATTAGAAAGGAATATCCTCTACGGTCGGTCTTTCATTTGATCAATCCTGTCACCCCTCTACGACAAGAAAAACCTTAAAATATGCATTATCTATAACAGAATCTGCAACGAAATTTAGATCTACATTAACTTGCGCGGTGCGTTCCCAAGCAATTAAAGCATAATTTCTTGTGTTTAATAATTGCAACCCGGTGTTCATAATCTGAAAGTTTAAGCATTTTGCGGGTTCGTGCAATTCGTTGCAATAAATACAAGGTTTCTGACGAATATTTGTGTTTTGGCGGTATTCTAATCTATCTTGTGTTCGCGGATAATCTCTCGTATCGGCGCTTATCAAAAATGACACTATAGACGGTTAATTTTCAGGTTTCAAATCTATCTTGTATTTGCGTGTAATCTCTATTATTGGCGATAGTCAAAAATGACGCTGTAGACGGTAAACTGTCAATAAATACATCGGTGCGTTTCACTCCGGGTTCTAAAATTGTGATTTCTCTCCCATGTCTTAATCCGTTTAATTCCCAATTGTCGGTTCCGATTGCATGTAGGCATTTTTGATTTTATGTGGCTGACTGAAACGTTCTTTTAATAATTTTAAAGCTTCCGTATAATTTTTGTTTGTGAGCGGTAGTTCATAAATACATCGAACGGCTTCATTACTAAGTTGGGATTTCAGATATGTGAATTTCTGAATGTCGGTAAGTGTGGAATTATAGTGTACAGATGATTCGAACGAGTCCCAGTAAGTTTGTCACATGAGTGTTTCTCCTGTAAATGTAGGTAAGGTTGTTCAAAAGTAGGTGATATTACGTAAAGTTGGGCGGAACATGTTGCATTTGTTGTTGAACAGAGCTGTATGTACTTTCTACTAAACTATGCTGATTTGTATGTTCTGTTGATTGATTAGGCAAGGTGGTAATATTTGAAGTTGGCGAATTTGAGTATTTTTTATGAATGTGTCTTATTTTTGTATTCAAAAAGAATTTATACTCATCAGTCTGTAGAATTTCATCATCAACATCTCCACTTCTGTTAGATTAGAATTTCTTCATTCAAGGCACTAATAATCTTCTGCTTTTGCGACTGTGTTTCAAATAATTCTGGGTTTTTTTATCTCCAAATTCTGCTCTATTTCCGATTTTTTCAACAGTCTTGTAACAGCACTTTTGTGGCCTGCTCTCAACGCTTTTAGTTTACTTTCATGGCGTCACGACACCAAAATATATTGTAATTAACAAATAAACTCGATACTTTACGTTGTGTTACTTTTATGCTCAAAATCTATATCGAAGCAGCCCGTACTTATATTTAAATGAAAAAAATTGAAGCCTTGTTTTAAACTGTATAAAAGTTAGTGCTTTATAACTACTATGCAGATAAATAATCCTTGTCCTAAAAAAGAGTAAAGTGTATAGTTATCCAGAAACAAGGACGCCTTTTTCTATCAATAGAGAGTGTAGTCTACATATATGTCATAAAGATAAGGAAGCCTTGTCCGTAAACAAATTAAATCCGTGGAAGCCCTGAAATAAAAATCAGTACTGAGGATATGGTAAAGATGTTGGTAAAAGAAGAAGCTAGGGGCATCAGGATCAACCATAGAAGTAGGTTGTATCGAGGAGAAATTGAAAGCCATAATTACTAATAAAATAAGTAAGATAGAAATGCCAGAAAATGCATGGGATGACAAATCCCCAAACGATGAGGTATATCACAAAACCAACCCTAAAAGATGAAAGGAGACAATAAAATTTTTCTAGAGGAAATCTATGAAATAAAATAAAGATAAAATAATCTGGTTTTATTCTGGATTCCGGATAAAGATGAAAACATCAAAGAAGAAAGAGATATAGCTGACACAGAAAACCTAAACAAGCCCTTTAAGGACTGCAAAATACAATATAATATAAAGATCATCATCAAACATATCACAGGAATACACTAAGCAAATAAACACGCTTACTATTGAAGCTTGTATTAAAGGCTACTAACATATCCTAATAATCGGACACTATCATTTTCCAGAAATAAATTGGGAAAGTTGAAATTCATCAGGCATGTTGCCAGGTGAAAGTACGGAAAGTAATGAATACAAAATTTTAGAGAATCTGAAGGAAAATTTCGTATTTCAACATGTTACTATACCAACAAGATGAAGAGGTACCATCGACTTAATTTTGACAATTGAAGAACAAATGATGTCAAATTGAGAATACAAAAGTCCACTGGGAAATAGTGATCACTTTACTATGAAACTTGACTTTAATTCCTCTATGAATATTAAAAGAAGCAACAAAAAATATATATTCAGTAGAGGTAACAACATAAAAATAAAAGAAGAATTAGACAAAATAAACTGGATAGAACTATTACAAAATGAAACGATATTGACAAAAACTCTAAATCACTTTTGAGTACAATTCAAGATATAGAAAGATATCCCAATAAAAGAAAGAACAAATCAGGAAAAAGAAAATAATAATCTTCTTATTAACTTTAGTATATGTTCATGAATTCGACGTTTTCAGTTGTGTTGTGATATATAGATAAAACTATTAAGGTACATGACGATAATGTTTCTGGCAACACAGTGGACAATTTAGCACTTAAAGTTATGACATGTGTCAGCTATGTAATTTTTTGTACACATTTGAATAAGGAATTAATCCGACACGCTGGATTGGGTAATAAATATATGTAGGGGTGCAGGTAAAGATTAAAACACTTACCATATAGTCAGGAATATAAAAATTGTTATTCATTCGTTTGATGCGTTTGAGCTTTTAAATTTGTCTTTTTGTTAGGAAGTTTTTCTTATAACTTTTCAGTATTTTTCTTATTTCACTTTTTATATTAAATATTTTGATATGAGCGTCACTGATGAGTCTTATGTAGACGAAACGCGCGTCTGGCGTACAAAATTATAATCCTGGTACCTTTGATAACTATTTTCCAAGCACCTAGTCTCACTCTTTTTAATTTCTTGCCTTTTCCTCAGTTGTTGTTAATAGAGTTGACTTTTTCCCTACTTGTATCAAATTAAAAGCTATTAAAAAAATTTTTGTCAGGTTCCTTAAATGCATTATGATTGTTAATTTTCATTTATAGCAGAGTTTTAAAACCCTGATATTAATTATATTTTTGCATATTTTGCATACCCTATATCACTTCATGCAGGATAATTGAAAAAGATTTAAGGCTAGTTGATATCAACTTAATATTTACTCACCGATTGTTGTCACTTCTTTCTGCTTCTTTTTTATCATTGTGTTCAGTTCAACGGCATAAAAGTCTTTACCATTCATCATCACCTCTACCTTTGTAATTCTCTGTATACCAGTATCCATTATTTTGCAAGATGTTTGATATTTTCCATTTTCTATATGAGTGAGGGACAGTTCTCCTAATGATGTCAAAGGTGCGTCCGCCCTTTCAAATAGTACACAAGTAATAATCATATCATCCGAAACTTGTGCATTATCGTAATCAAAAAATTCAATAATAATGTCAAAATCATTTTCTGATTCAATCGCTGTTGGCAATGTCACTTTTGTATTTGGGCTAAATGCAGACGACGACGATACCTTTCCAACTGTATCCACAAATCGTTGCCATTCAGCTCCTAAATTTGCTTTGTTAAAAGAAATAAGATTGCAGTCGCGAGGTTGTTTATCAAAGTTTGTGTCTTGTAAATGATCTAATCGGTCTGAGATGGTTTTTGAAAGAAGGAGAAAGGCTGAATGATTTTTAGTAGCAACAGTTTGATCAAGAAATATACACGCGTCCCTGATGGTTTCAATGAAATTGATAACTTCTGTATCTTGCTTTTTTAAAAGTGTGTCTTTTTCCTTTTTCAGCTGATCAGTTTTTACTATTAAGAGATCTCTTCGACGCTGAAGCATTTCACATGCTAATTCAAATATTGCTTGAATTTCTGTCTTTGTAGTGTCTACATTGTCTGCAAGCCTGTCTAACTGTTCATTTATACTTTTTGAAAGCCCGGTTAACTCTTTCTCCGTCTTAAGTATTTTGTCTTTTTTCTCTATCATACTTGTAGCTTTTTCTGTATAGACTTCTTCAATATCCCGTGTTATGTGCTTCTTTTTATCTGTTGGCATATGACTTGTTAGACAACAGGAATAACAGATTGGTTTTTGACAATCAGGACCAGCACAAAACAAAGTAAGTGGATTTTTCTGATGGTTTGACAAGGAACACATTCCAGCATGTCTAAATTCGGAAACATGGTCCATCGATAATTCAAAACCATCTAGGGCAAAAACCTCGTGGCCACTAAATGTCTTCATAGTTTTATGGGCTGCAAGACATGATTTACATATGAACCTAAAACAATCTTTACAACGTGAAATTGCCTTTTCATTTTCGCATTCGTCACATTGAATAACGGATTTGTTGTCACCAGCTCGGACAAAATCTAGTAGATCCCTTCTTGTGTTATCTTTTGAAAAGGAATCAACGCTTATATTTTGGACAAAGAAGTCAGATTTGCAAAGTGGGCACGCGTATTTTGATTGTTCGATCAGTTTTTTCAAACACGTGTAACAATACGAATGAAGACATGGCAATACACGCGGATGACGATTGGTCTGATTGAACAGTTCATTACAGATTGGACATTCCAAGAACTGTTTTTTCAACTCTTCGATATTGACAGCAGTAGACATCGCCTACATAAAGATAATACATTATAAAAGTTCATAGTCATGCAAAATTAGTAGAAACAAGAATGTGTCCAAAGTACACAAATGCCCCATTCGCACTATCATTTACCATGTTCAATGGACCGTGAAATTGGGGTCACAAGTCTTATTTGGCTTTGAATTTAGAAAGATCACATCATAAGGAACATGTGTACTAAGTTTCAAATTGATAGGACTTCAGTTTATTCAAAAACTACCTTGACCAAAAACTTTAAGCTGAGGCTGAACAGACGGACGGACGGAATGACACACATACCAGAAAATATAATGCCCCTCTACTATCGTAGGTGGGGGCATAACAATCGGGTTAATAAACAAAAAGGCGATATGTTTACTGTTTGAATTGATGTGTGTTTTCCTTATTGTTCAGCAGCCAGCTGTAACACACCTCCAGTTGAAGGATTTTCCCGATGCTTTGAAGGTCCATGGAAGCCCTTTCGTCTTTTTGTATGCTCTTTCGCCGCGTTGTTGTCTCTAAAACACATTTTCTGTTTTCCACTTAATTGTATTTTAATTTGTATAGCATTACTTGCTTGTTTTAGATTTCCCTATAATGGCAATAGCTAATCGCATATGTAGGTAATTTTTTCCGTATCACAATGATAAATTCAAACCAAATATTCATAATTTGTTTGGATAAATTTCATGATGGACCTGAGATTTTTAAACTTATATCATTGCTATCAGTTTATATTATATTACATATTAATTTGCATAGACACATACTCGATCACATAGATAACACAAATATAAAGGGTATTATGTAAATAATGTTCATACACAAGGGCTTTTACGAATGACAGCCTGATTTTTTGGTTAACTTTTTGTCAGATATTTGTAATCCTATGGTTCTATTCATGTTATGTCATTAATGGTTTCGCCCGCTATCCCTTACCTTTCTTTTCGCCATTTTATTACAAAAAGTCAGATAGTTTATGCAAGAAAAAAGTATAAAGTTAATGTGTTTTAAGACCAGTTTTATGATAGACTTTTCATCAGATATTCCAATTCCTCTGGTTCTATTAATGTAATGCCATTATCATGATAATCAGTTTTACCCACGAGCCACGTCTTTTGTCATCATTTAATTTTGCATAGTTTTTGGAAGAAATAGGTTTTAATGTCTGTACGCCAAATCTAAAGAGAATGTTTGCCTACAAATTTCGCAAAATAAGGACATTGACTTTTCATGTTTACTGGATTTTTGGGTTCATTGGTCATATACTTTCAATTTTTTTAGTCTTTTAAAAATATACTTTATAAAACATCAAAATGCTTCATTTTTGTTTTGTTTACTTATCTGTACGTTCATCATATTGTAACATGTTTAAGAAAATGATAATAATAAATGCGACTGTTAGTGATTTGGTTAAATTACCAAGATTGACAATTAAGCAATAACAGTACTGTAGTTGAAGAGTTGCCACCGTCAATTGTAGATTTGACGGTCGCAAATGCAGTTTCACTGGCGACGCGTAGCGGAGACAGTAAAACGGAGATTTGCGACCGTCAAATAAAAATTGACGGTTGCAACTCTTCAACTACAGTACTGTTATGCCGATTCTAATGCATAACAAAAAGAAAAAATACGATAAAACTTGAAAAAATGTCTAAATTTTACCTGTACGCTTCAAATTCGGATAAAATTACATTAAAACGGCGAATTCGAGGTAGGTGGTGTTTTATTTTCGATTATATTGAGATTAATACATGGCCTTTTCCATATCGGCCCGGGTATCATCCCGAGACCCCCATATCAGCCTGAGACGTAGTCGAGGTGCTGATATGGGTCGAGGGATGATTCCCGGGCCGATATGGAAAAGGCCATGTATTAATCTCTTTATCATATACTTCCGAGAACGGTTTTATGTAAGGCAAATAAACAAATGAAATAACTAAAACAGTTAAAAACTTTTTAAAGAAGTTAAATCATGAATCCAACAAATACACTATAATTGTCCAACAATAACATCACTACCTCCATATATATTATGGTACCATTTCCTATAGAGGCATTTTGAAACATTGCAAATTTGAAAGCTGGAAGCACGGAGGAAGTATTTACAGTTCTATGATCGTTATTACTACACATTGTACTATATGAGATGATTCATAATTGTCAATGACAATTGTTGGCAAGAAGCATCATTTTGAAAATCTGTAGCATTGGATTTAGCCATGTTAACATATGTTTTTCAATAACAGCTGGTTCTGTACAAACAGATTTATCACTGGATCCAATAAACCTTATCGCTATTTGTCCGTCATTACTGGACATCACAAAAGTTCCCGTAAAATTTTGACGTCATAATTAAAAGAAATCAGACGCCACAATGGAAAAGTTAACATACGATACCGGAAATACCGGAAGTAACTTGCACGAGAAGCACTAATATAGGTTTTTGCACGAGACGCCCCTGATATGGGTTATCAGACCGGGCTGATATGGGTTATCAGCCTGGGTGGGAACTTATGGCTTGTGTACTTCCGTTCGTTACACATATGCAAAAGCTATCATATTAATGCTAAGTATATGATAAATAGTAGTAATCGAACATTTGTTGATTCATCAATTCAAAATGGCGGGTCCCTCCTTAGTTACGCTTGGTCAACTGTGGATTTGACGGCAACTTTTAGCCAATGAAAAAAGTTGTTACATCCAAATTGCATTAGAATACAAATTGTATATCCCCTTAACAAAGAAAACATTAACTCAACAAAAGCCAAAAATGAAAGATACCAAAATAGGTTACCTAGAAATTGAAACAAAACAGACGATGATGATTAAACACATCATAAGGGTACTAGTATACAAAATTGAAACACCACTATCAAAACCTCGAGGTTCCTAATCAGAGCTCGACCTGTACCTGTATCAGGTACGCAACAAGAACAAGACCTAAAAGTTGAATGCACATATATCAATCCATGATAAGAGTAAAACCAAAAAAACAACATTATAGAGATATAGCAGACTTTACATCTTCATACATGTATATCTTATTTACTGTACAAACATACATCACGGGATGGGTTTCCGCTTAATTATGAATATTGAAAAGCACTATACTACTATTGTCAATTATTGTTTTTATATTTTTAACTATACTCACCATTTCGTTCAAAATCAAATATTGACTGAATTATTAGTTTACGTACTGACAAAATCGAGGCGTATTATCTTGCACAAATAAATATCATATGATGTGTTAATTTTGTGTATTTAACAGATAAATAAGATCTGGGTTAAATTAAAATGGGTCAATATTTAGTAGTTCTCCCTGACTGATAATTTGTAAATATTTAATTGATGAAAGGTGCTGGAATATCAGGGGAGAAAACATACCGATGGAATGAAAACTGATAATTTTAGTCAGTTTATATTGCAGTCAAGTGCATAGACGTCAACTGTTCAATAAGTTATATCAGTCAACTTGAATTGTAGTAGTATCTGCTTACAATATTTCAAAATTGATGGAGTGCTACTAATTTATTTCAGCCATCGCATTGTCAGTTTATTTTCGATCTATAAGTTTTGTGTCCCTCTGGTATCTTTCGCCCCTCTTTCTTCAATCAATATCAGTGAAGAATTTATAAATGACAACATGCATGAGAAACTTTGTAAGAAAATTAGATAAACAGCATCAACAGTTATAATAACTTTAAAGTAAAGGAAAGAATACACAAACGTATACGGTTACAATAGAAAAAACACTTTTGTTCTAAATTATGTATCTAAAAGCAAAAAATATGGAGCATTAGAGTGAAAAATATTGTTTAAGGAGCAACTCCTGGCAGAACATAAGTACAATGTAAAAGTGCACTTGCGTCATGTATGTGTCAATTGAGAAAGACGGGGTTGGATACCTATAGTATATCACAATGTAATACAGGTATCGTACAAAAGCATTTGCGATGATAACTCTGTTTATTCATTCCCCTTATGATAGGATATATTTTATGTATGTTTACGGACTTTGGAGTCAAACTCTGCTTAAAAGTTATAAGTACTTGGGTTTTTTTTCAAATTAAATCATGTACATTTTAATTTCATTGTAAATCTATCGGTTGATTATACTTACATGTCAGAGGCCTCTATTATTATTCTGATACAGGTACAAATGTAATTAATATCAGTGAATTATATAGTGTTTGTCAATCATGCGTATAATACAACGATAGGTCTGCTTGCATAACCAAATTTCCAATAAACTTAATATTTGTAGAAGACATTATGAAATCGTTTTGCAAAGGACTGACATGTTTTATCATTTATCATGTTCATATCAGTCAGATTGGAGTACTGTTTACATGAACAAGGAGACACTCTAACTTCTCTTCAATAAATATTAATGAAGATAATATGAAAAACAACTTCAATGAAAAACATCGTACAATAATATTGACAAACAGTGACAAAAGTTTTAATTACTATAGGATTGATTGATTGATTGGTGTTTAAAGCAATTTCAGCACTTTTGAGCTAATTTTTAACAGTCAGTTTTTATTAGTTACGAAAGCTGGAGTGCCCGTGGAGAGCCACCAAACTTCGGTATGAAATCTGACAATCCTTGTTCATTAAGATTGAAGTCAATCACATCTACCGATTGCGGATTTCGAACTCATGACATCCGTATTGACGTGTAGATATATATCGACGACAAGCTTTTATAATTACTTAGTGATATAGGATAGCATAAACAAATGTATATGTGTACAAAAGAAAACACATCAATTGTTATCTATTCGAAAGCAAACACTTTATATGGGAAACAAGTTGTTAACAGGGCAACGCCTGCTAGAAAATAAGTTAAAAAAAAAGTGCAGTTGTGAAATATATGTTTCAATTGAGATAAACGTAATTTTATACATGATTTCACGAAATTTTATAAGAATATTCGCACCCGTATTTCAAAGTATCGGTGACAAGGAAGTCGGCATCTGACAGAACTTTAAACTTTACATTGCATCGTTATTAATCTTGTCAGATGTCAACTTATTCCGTTATTCAGAAAAGTAAGAAGACACATTTGATTCATTTACTGTATTAAAAAATTCAAAGTATCTGAAAACAGAAATTAAGTGTCTGACAGATTCAGAAAAACAAAAGGGACATTCAAATGTAAAAGAAAGATAAGAAAAAAAAAACGACATACGGCGAAAAACAGTTAACAAACCACAACAAAGTAAACGAAAGACTGAGCAACACGAACCGCACCAAAAACAAGAGTTGTCTCAGATGCTCTGGAAGAGTAAGCAGATCCTCCTCAGTTCAAACCCTTTGAGAAGTTTATTTCGGTAGGTCACATTCGAGGAAAAGGGAACAATTTCAAAACTTGTATATATTATGTTTGTATCACGAAAACAGCTACGATTTTGTATGTGAAAGAATAAGAAAATGCTTAAATGACTTATCAGCATGTGGTTGACCAGGGTTGAATGTCGACCACAGTTATACCCAATTTGTATTTGTCGGAACGGTTTGCAAGAAATAGATAGAATATTGATAGGAGTACCCTCTGTTGATTTCGAAGGGTAATTAGAAAAGTTTGGATGTAAAAAAAACTATAAATATAAATCAAGAACTCTGAATACCTGTATCTTAGCATTGCACAAAATCCTTTTTTCCTGAGTGTTTATGCCGTCTTTAGACAAAATTCATTGGATGGTTGATGTGTACTGGTGATTGAGTCTTTAATGCATGGATTTTTTATTAGTTGTTTTTGTTTTTAAACAAGCTGAGAGTATCTGCGAGTACTCTCAGCTCTGAACTTCGTTTTCTGTTGTTGTTGGGATGAACAAGTAGTCGCTCACGTCAAACTTGTGTTTTTGCTAGATGTTTCCTATTGTGCTCATCTGATGAGTAAAGCCTTTTTTTAAATTTCTATAGTTTATTCATATTTTGTACTGTTACACCACACACCCAGGTTTCGGGAGGGTTGGCGTCCTTGAACTTTTTTACCCCACCATATTCTATACGTGCCTGTTCAACGTAAGGAACCTGTATTTGAGTATTTTTCGTGTTTGGCTGTTCCTCATATTGGTATTGCGAATATTGTTTTGCATAGTTTGGTCGGGTTGCTCAGTCTTTGGTATTATCTGTTGTTTCTTGTGTACTATTATTTGTTTTTTTTTTCTTTCTTTTTCATCTTTAACCATGGCGTTGTCAGTTTATTTTCGATTTATGAGTTTGGCTGTTCCACTGGTATATTTAGCCCCTCTAGACAGGGCTATGAATCAAATAGATTAAGGTCATAACTCAAGAAATTTACGGTCGCCATCATGAGCTGGTTGGCCATTATGACAAAAGTGTGTCAGAAATCATATCTGATATTTTCCTAAGTCATAATAACCTTTCATCATTACCAAACTGAACAAAGAAATAACACGACGGGTGACGTTTACGGTGCAGGAAGTGCTTACCTTTCCGGAGCACCTGATTTCACTCCCGGTTTTTAATGGAGTTCGAGATGTTTCTTATTTACTATTTGTTACTGTTTATGTAAATGTCGTTTGGTTTAATTAGTCTTTTTTACTCCTTGTTTTGATTGTTATTGTCTCTTGTATTTATGTTGCACCGTTACAACACTGTCCCAGATAAGGGGAGGGTTGGCATCAGCTAGTTTAACCCTACCAAATTCAGTATGTTCCAATCAACCTGTAATGCAATGGTTACTGTTTGTTGCTGTGTTACAATGTTTTTTGTTCATCAGTTTGTACAAAGATTTGCCGTTGGTTTCCTCGTTCGAATTATTTTACATTTGTCATGTCGGGGCCTTTAATAGCTAAGTATGCGGTATGGGCTTTGCACATTGTTGAAGGTCGTACGATGACCTATATTCATCAATGTCTGTTTCTTCTGTACTCTTGTGGAGATATGTTTTCTTTGGCAATCATACCACAAATTTTAAAACTTCGAATTTGCCTGGATTACAGAAAGAAAATTCTGAATTTTAAATATATTTGCAATACTGCAAATCCATCCATGTTGTAATTTCAGGTTGATTTTAATACTTTTTTATCATCTTAAGTTCCAAAGTGTTCAATGTTTGTACAGTAAATTGAAAGGTTGTGAATAAATAAAATTATTACATTGGTTGCAATGAATTACATTGATTGTCCAATGAAATAAAAACCGATAATTTCACATGTGAAATAATCCTGGTTATTTCACTCTCTGACGTCATGGAACAATAGGCATTTTCAAGACGTCGATAACGACGGATCAAAACATATTGTAGATGCGTAGAAAAAAGAAATAGTTCCTTACATTTTTTACATTAATTTCTTTTAAAAAAAAAGCCATTTGCCAATGTAATAAAAAGAATAACTAATTAAAGAATTAAAATATCGAAAAAATATTGAACTCCTGACCGAACAACTCTGATAATTAACTCATGCGCTAGGCTCATTCGTGAATTAATGTGTTGTTCTGTGTGTTCGATGACTCGTTGAATGTTTTTCTCTATTTGAATTCTTCGATTAGTTATTCTATAAATATAAACATGTATGTAATGTATTTTAATTTTTAAAATCAAATTCTCAAATACAAATGAATGTCAGCTAATACCAATTAAGCATCAAGAAATGCAGAGAGGTTGTCTATTTCATCTCTTCTGTTGAAATTAGATTTTCCTTTCTTGACAATATAGCACGATGTTTACAAATGTATGTATCATGTACATTAAAATTATAAATCTTATAAAAAAACACATTTTTAAATAATGTCTTGTATGATTTTTAATTTTAGTATCTTGTTTATAATTCGGAGTTAAGAATGACGTCCATTATCACTGAACTAGTATAGATATTTATTTATGTGACTGCTGAAGGACTCATCCGGGTGCGGGATTTTCTCGCTTCATTGAAGACCCATTATTGAGCTCTATGGTCGGGTTGTTGTCTCTTTGACACATGCCCAATTTCCATTCTCAATTCTAATCATACATTAATTAGCGAACTAAACCACATTGCGTTTCATTTATAAAGATAACATCAATCGTTCAATTGACATTGCATTGCAGTATTTGATTTTTTGTTCAGTACTTTTATTAAACGAAGATAAAACAAAAAGTGTTTGCTAATGTGAGTTGAAAATAAAGTAAATGAGTATGAAAATTAATCCTTAAGCAAAGATACTGTAAGAAGCTATAGATCTTTTTTCTCTTTTCTATTACATTAAAAACTAATTGATATGCATGGTATTTTTGGTGAAGGAGGTATTTTAAAAGAAAATTT